>OX387432.1:3036269-3636269 GCA_947563755.1 Lochmaea crataegi
TTAAGTTAATAAAGAAAAGTGACCCCGGGCGGTATCTCCCTCAACTTTTATAGTTGAGGATTTCTAATAAAAAAAGAATTAAAAACAAATTTACAATTTATTCTGCCACAGGAAATGAACAGGAATTTGTACTTTTATAGGTACTTAGCTCTTAGATGAAGTGGTTTCCTGGAGAAGAAGTCAGGTCTTGATCTGAACTGTTGTGTTCTGTTCCAAGGCGGTATTTTGGGGTTCTATCCTCGGGTTGTTTCTAGGCTATATTCTTGGGGTTATATTCTAGCCTAGGGTTCTATTCTTGGGTTTATATCCTCGGCGGTATATTTTTGGGTTATATCCTAGCCTAGGGTTATATCCTAGCCTAGGGTTATATTCTTGGCTTATATTCTCGCCTAGGGTTATATTCTTGGCTTATATTCTCGCCTAGGGGCTGTGCTTACCACAGCAAAATTCATAAGATAGGTACTTAAGATATGAAAGATAGCGAAAGATGATCTGTCCCCTTAGACGGTCGATAACAAAAAGGGGTGTTTCACGTGGCGTTGTGCAAAAAAGTAGTCCGTTGGCAGACGTCAATTGTCTTACGGTCAGGGTAGAAGAGTTTGGGATCACAGAACTATAATTGGATGTGGCTAGTGACGACGAGCGCTAATTAAAAGGATTTATTCTGTAAAATCGAAACAGGTCGATAGACATGTTACACCCCCTCTCCTCCGGAACAAAAATGATTCGAAGAATTATTTTTTTTTTTGCGAAAAATGTGCTTAATAAGATAAAAGGAGGGGTGAAGTATCATTGCAAAATCTATGTATCTTAGGTAAGGTAAGGCAATTGTCAAAGGTAAAGGTAAGGCAATTGTCAAAGGTAAGGTAAGACAGTTGTCAAAGGTAACGGTAAGGCAGTTTTGTCATCTTGTGATTATCATGTAGTTATGTCATCGTATAAGACAAAGCATACACTGAGAACGAAAGGTACGATAGGGTGCGATAATTTCTCAGTGCAGGCGAAACGATAAGATAAGGTACGGTAGGGTGTGTTTTGATAAAACGCTGGGATCTCAGATACGCAGAGCGAAAAATTCCAGGAAATACCAAACCAATGTCTCCGGGGGAGACACAAAAATAAACACGGTGAGTGATGTCAGCCTAAAATTGATTTAGAATGCAATTCCCTCGGAATTCTAATTAATTCATAAATCAGCCTAATTTTCACCGAGCAAAGAGTAAAGATTTGTCATAATGACGTCACCAGGGGTGAAATACTACTTGACTTAGCAAAGATTATTGACAGGGCGACAACACTTATAGTGTTCCACAAGGAACGGTTCTAAAATATATGATAACGGTAGGTAGTTCACAAGTATCACAATACGGCAACGCAAAAGGTATGTTAAGGGAGAGAAAGAAATACATAGATACTTACTTTGAATGGTTTTCGGTAAAAGAGATTTGAAGATAAATAGGGTGATTCTGAAAGCTAAATCGAGGTCGAAATAATGGTATGTGTGGGTAGGAATAGTTTGTGGCAACATTATAAAAAGAAAGACGATAGATTCTTATCACGTGATCAGACAAAAAGGTATTCTGGTTTATACGCCGAGAGCACAGGAAGAGGGCAGAAACAGCAGCGCCCGATCGACATTCGGTGAGGTTGCCAGTTAGCGTCCACAGTAGCCATTGGTCATCGATCCGAAAGTCAATCCAGCTACATGCATTCAGTTCGTTGATATGCTCTCTTTGTTAAATCGAACAAGGGTATTATGGCTAAAATTACACCCATGACTCTGTCAGGGAATACGGTACATCGGTCCAGAACTCTACAAGAGTGTGGCCAACCTGGTTAAAGATAAAAAACGACTAAAAACTAAGGAAGAACTGCCATTGAAGGCAAGAGAAAGAGAAGAGATTGCTATAGGAGACAAGGTGAAGAGAAAGAAAGACTAAGCAGTCATTTTTCAAACCTATTGTGTTTGTAAACCGAGCGCAATCCGCCACTCAGCAAAGGCCAACCCAGTCCAATTGGGGCCTAACGTCTTACGGTACGTCAATCGAGACTACGTTAGTTATAAAAAGCAAAATTGACCGTTTATTTGTTTGAGAAACGGTAGGAACACTCGGGGCAACAAAAAGACATATAACAAAAAGGGGGACCAAAAATTTGAATGACGTAAAATCCATTTCCGCAATGGAGAGCTCTCACGGTGTCTAGAGGGTATTTTTATGTTTTGTAACAGAATGAATGATATGCGGGATAAGAAAAGGAGCCGTTTTGTTCGGAGAACGGTATAAACTCCAATGTAGCTTGGGCTACTTCCTTTTCTACGCGGAGGGTAAAAATGGTTGGGAACCAAGTTGAGTATGGGTTGAGTAATCGGGACGGTAAGTAACAAGATTGCCTAAAAGAAAGAAAACGGAAAGAGAAGAGAAAAAAAAAACAACTCTAGTGAATCGTTTTTTTGGAACGATAGCGAAACTCCAAGAGAATGGCCGCGGTTGCCTAAAGTAAAGAAGAAAACGAAAACGGAAGTAATAAAAATAGTGGTCAACTAAACTCAGTTGTACCGTTTTTTAGGAGAACGATAGCGAAACTCCAAAAGAATGACGCGGTTGCCTAAAGTAAGGAAGAAACGAAAACGGAAATAATAATGATAAACTAAAACTTAATTGTACCGTTTTTTTAGGAGAACGATAGCGAAACTCCAAGAGAATGGCGCGGTTTCTGAAGTAAGAGACTCTACGTTAGTTATAAAAAGCAAAACTTTCATATGCTAGTTCAAGTGACTTTAAATGATTGGCCTGCATCTTGAAAATATTTAAAACGAGAGAAAAAAGAATAAAAGACGGTATCTAAATCAACAGTACTAATCAAATAGCACTAGCGAAAGCAAAGGATCTCAAAATCCGAGTGAACATAAATGTCTGGCAACGAAATATAGGTATGGGAACCGGCGGGCGTAATTTCGGCCGGTAATCCCTTGGCCTACCTGCATAAATCAAGGGGTACCATTTATGACAGGGGTAATTTCGGCCGGCGTTTCCCAACTCGTGCCCGTTATTACCTGGCCCCGAAAATCACTGACCAACTCGTGCCCGTTCAAAAACCAGGTAGAAAATTAATACACCAACTCGTGCCCGGGTGCATCGGAACTGCGGTTTTTAATTCTTATTTATTATAATTAAATATTCAAGACCTACATATACAGTTGTCATTTATTTGAAATAACGCAACCATTTTCAATATCACTTGATTTCGTAATTCGGTCCGCTGTCGAATCTAACTGGGGTTGGGGTTAGGTTTTGTTAGGTTGGTTACCTAAGTTATAGAAATAAAATGATGTAATAATTTTATTGAAATAAAGAAATATTTTAATATGAAGCATTCTGTTATTTTATTTGATTTGCGGCCGAAAATACCTATGAGATAAGGAAGCAACTTAAAACCTCCGGCCGAATTTACCTACCGGCTTTTAGTACCTGCCCTTTTTCCGGCCGAAATTACATCCGCCCATGGGAACTCTATGTACGTGAACGACTGTAGGTATAAAAACAACAAATACTTATTGCCGATAGACGTCAATTAAAATAAACAAAACCATACTATATTTTCAACAAGTCATACGTAGTAATAAAAATGTTGCATAATAACTCCATAAAAAGTATAAGTATCAAAATATATAACTGATCAAGATCAAAAATGTATCATAAATTCTCATTAAAATTTTTGTAGCACATCACAATCTCTCTGTTATCGAAAAAACTTAACTGCAAGATATTTATATTCAACGATAAATTGTTAATTTGGCAACACTGCTCTTTATATTAACAATAGGTAAGATAAGATATTTCAGTTTGTGTAACTCGACACAATTCAACTGAACAAGATACAAACGGTAAGATATTTCAGTTTGTGTAACCAGACACAATTCAACTGAAAAAGATAATTTTACTATGCAGCTACATAAAATATAACAACTTATTAGAAAACAGACACCTTAAGAATTTACTTAAAACGTGGCAACATTGCAAACAAATCAGATGTAATTCACTTTTCCTAAAAAAAATCAATAACAAAATTCCGTTCTCGGGACAACAAAAGATTGTGCTATATTACGTTATCTCTTAAAAAAATAAACCCAGAGATTATTCGTTATCGTAGACCAAAATATATATTTTAAATAAGGCAGGTAGTTAAGATAAAATTAAAAACGTCCAGGGTCGGTACAAGATAAAGTTACTTGAAAAAGTGAAATTTTTAAAAAAAGTTAGTTGTTGGAAGCAAAAATTCTAAATTGAACGATAAGAAAAATTTTAAAAAAGAGAATATGCAAAAATACAAGAAACTATAATCCTTCCAACCCAACTGTTACACTGTGCAGCAAAAACAATGGGCGCCAATTTGTAACGGTAGAGGCGCCAATTTGTAACGGTAAATGTTACTTTTAGTTGGGCGCCAATTTGTAACTGTGAATGCCTGTACCTCACAGGGCACCAGCTCGAAAAGAGACTCCTCTCAACGGTGATTCGACCCAAGTTCATGTCACACAGGGACAACAGAAGGGTTGTAAACATTGAACCTTTTGACGATAAAAATACTAAGAAAACTAAGGCGGAAAAGGTAGAAACGCCTTGTAAAATTTAAATTTAAGTTAATAAAGAAAAGTGACCCCGGGCGGTATCTCCCTCAACTTTTATAGTTGAGGATTTCTAATAAAAAAAGAATAAAAACAAATTTACAATTTATTCTGCCACAGGAAATGAACAGGAATTTGTACTTTTATAGGTACTTAGCTCTTAGATGAAGTGGTTTCCTGGAGAAGAAGTCAGGTCTTGATCTGAACTGTTGTGTTCTGTTCTAAGGCGGTATTTTGGGGTTATATCCTCGGGTTGTATTCTAGGCTATATTCTTGGGGTTATATTCTAGCCTAGGGTTATATTCTTGGGTTTATATCCTCGGCGTTATATTCTTGGGTTATATCCTAGCCTAGGGTTATATTCTTGGCTTATATTCTCGCCTGGGGTTATATTCTTGGCTTATATTCTCGCCTAGGGGCTGTGCTTACCACAGCAAAATTCATAAGATAGGTACTTAAGATATGAAAGATAGCGAAAGATGATCTGTCCCCTTAGACGGTCGATAACAAAAAGGGTGTTTCACGTGGCGTTGTGCAAAAAAGTAGTCCGTTGGCAGACGTCAATTGTCTTACGGTCAGGGTAGAAGAGTTTGGGATCACAGAACTATAATTGGATGTGGCTAGTGACGACGAGCGCTAATTAAAAGGATTTATTCTGTAAAATCAAAACAGGTCGATAGACATGTTACAAGGAAATTCACTCTATATGAAAATGTTCCCAGTTTTATATTAATAAAAGATATAGATGACACAGTATTATCATTATGTCGGATAGTCAAGCCGCCAATAAAGAACCGAGTTCTCGCGTAATCGGTACTAAAATGGTATGGGAATGCCTGAGAAAACTCGGTGGATTAGGTTAAAATAACATAGGGTTTCAGGACAGACTGGAGTAGTGGGAGATGAGATAGCAGATGAACTAGCAAAGAGAGGGGCTGGAACACCGTTTTGTGGGCCTGAACCCGTTTGTGGTATCAGCTCAAATATAATATTGGATGAAATAGGCAACGCTGAAAATAAGAGAATATCTGACCATTGGTAAAATCTAGTAGGACTAAGACAATTAAATATACTCAAGTAAGTCTGAATGTACACCTCAAAGAGCTCAAACTAGTGAAGCAAGAAGAATGTAGATTCTGTGGAATGTTCATTCACATAGTTGCGAGGTGCATAGCAATACAGAATCCAAGGGTCCAACACCAAGGAAACTACTGGATAGAAGAGGGGCACTTTCCTAAACTAAAGCCTTCGGATATCCCAAAATTTCCCTAGGAAATAGGTCTAGAGGAACTACTAGTATCTGAGACTTTTTTCAGGAGCTAACATCTTTTAGGTCTCAGTGAATGTCAGCCTAATATACATATATGCATGCAACACTAAACACATTTATTTCTACACTGAATATTTGTTCGAATGTTTTCATGCACCATCATTCATCACTGTTTTTTCTATTTAATAATTTATCGCGTTGTTCCCTCTCCTAGCATACCGCGCGAAGATTTCTAGAGCTCTTCTCAAATACTTCGAGTCTCTCCAGGGCCGCTTTGACCATTCAATAGTATTTGCCGTTTAGTTATCCTGGGCGGATGTACGTGGGTATTGAAAGGGGTGTGGATTAATTCGGGGAATATGGCAACGATCAGCGGAAGTGGATAAAGTGGATCATATGGATTTAGTATACGAAGGGTATGGGAGTTGTTCAATGATGAGAAAAGGTAGAAAGTTTCGGCTCACGTAATCATACGTCCACAACCTAACGAGAAAAAAAGTTAATGTTTGGATTGGAATAGTCAATGATTGATTTATTGATCGCAAGGAATTATTGGAAGAGAGGAGAAGAAGGTGGACAAAGGCCGAGGCAGAGAAGATGAGAAAGAAAGTAAGAGAGGAGATAGAAAGGGGACTTGGACATGATGTAGATGAATTGTACGATGTGTTACAGAGCTGTAAAAGGAAGGGAAAGAGGGGCAATACGCGTGAGCGGAGGGACTGGAGCGTAGGGTGGAGAGGGAAAACAATCAATGGGGACAGGCATATGAGATAGCGGTGGAAAGGATTGGTGGAAGTAGGAACGAGGTGCTAGAGGAATATTGGGATGAGGCGATTATAGGGAAATTGTTCACAGGAGGAGAAGGAGGAGTGGGGGTAGAGAGGAAGTACAGGAATGGATGGACAAGGAAATGTAGAGAAGGTGGGAGGAATACATAGGCGCGCTAAAAGGAGCGTTGGGGAGTAGGAGGAAATGGACCGGAAATTCGAGGAGGTGAACTACTTCTTGACACAGGTGCTCTCTGGACATGGGTCGAGAGTGGGGTATCTCGACAAGATTGGGAAAAGAGAGACTGGCATGTGCGAGAGGTTTGAAGTGGAGCATGTGTTTAGATGGTGGAAGAACAAGGAAGTCCTGAAGAAGTTGGAGAGGAAACTAGGGGAGGCGGTGTATTGGGAGAACATGGTGGAGATAATGTTTAGGGGTAGGAGAAATGGATGGAGGTAAGTGGTGTACTGGAGAGCATGATGAGGGGAGAGAAGGACTTGATATGGCATGAGAGAAAGGAGTGATTGGTGGGAAGAAGGCAACGGTGTGAGCGGTGAGTGTGCGAGGGACCGCCACCCGTCTCGAAGTATGCTAGGATAGTGATTCCGAGGCGAGGGTAACGGCGAGTTTGAGGTGGGTTTGGTTGGTAGGCATCCCCTTGGGGGATGAAAAAAAACCCTGAAGACCTGAAAAAAAAATTATTACACTGCGAAAGAGGGAGACTTAATTTATGCATACGGTAGCGAAGTCTGGAAATGTGTGTGGTACTTGATGAGTATATAGGAATCATCAAGCTCATTAGACAGCTGTATAGACAGCTTATTGCTTGGAATGATTACTTAGATTCGCATTTTTTCGGCCAAATGTTGGCAGAGAATGCGAAAAAAATTTTGTAGCAGAACTTTCGTCGAAAATACACTTATTTAAACCAATTATATTGTCAGCTTGTCATTCCAAATTTTAATGTTTTTTTTTTGTTGATTAATATCAGCTAAGAGACAACTGATTTTACAATGTTTCTTTTGATTTGGTTATACTTTTTAAAGTGTTGATCGCGTTGATCGATTTTCAATAGGGACAAAATTTATGGGTTAGACCTGTCACAGTATAATCGACACCTGTGATTTTTAGTTATGGCAAAACTTATGGGCTGTTCACCGCCTCACTGTTAACGCGTATTATAGGCGTACGATTTAATTTCTAAAGGGGGTTATTTTATTTGTCAAAATTTTCATACTCTGGTCGTACGACTACATTCATGAACGCCATATTTGTAAAAGTTTCTATATCACATGTGTACGTCCCAAGTAGCAAAATCAGTTTTATTGGGCTCTGTAAAATGCTATACAACATATCTAATAGAACTACGATCATCCTATAATGCTCTTTACAGCACTAATATAATATGTATACAACCAAAAAAGGTCCAAATTATAAAATCTCTCAGTTCTTTAACATATGCTTATATCCTGCTTATATCATCTCAATAAAATATCTATATGATAGTTAAAAAACTATTTTATAAGTATGTTTTTCAGATTAGTATTATAATCTGTCCAAATGTGCGCTTTACAACCTTTATAATTATATTTCTTAGAGATCGTATAGAGCGGTTTAAAACCATTTGAATAATAGTTTATACAACCTTAAAAAAATATTTTATAAGATTGATAAAACGCTGCCTCTAGATATAAGTTAAATTTCATATGATTATTTTATTCTTTTGTGAGGCAACTTACAACAAAAATATCGAATAACGTTGATATAATTGTCGCCGCGCCTTGCTTGTCATGATTCGAAAAGATGGAATTATAAGAGAATCGCCATCTTAAAAAAATGTATAATAGCAAAAATATGGAAGGTATATTATTAAATTTATTCATTTTGCACTACTAATTTTCCTGCGCAGCGAGTTTTTCTGATAAAATATACATATATATTTACTAAAAAATAGAAGCGCCTTAACTTAGCCATTTATTAGCCGCTCTGATGAAAATATTAAAATGTGTAATATCATTAAAAGGTATTATTTTTGATCGGAAATACCTTTTCAGTCATATATTAGTTCAATAAATCAAATATAATACGATATATCTCTATAAAAAGTATGTGTATTGTGTACTTTTGTGTCCGAAAATATTTTTCTACAACAATGGCGGCCACCGACAAACGCTTAACCCCGCAAATAAACATGGCGTTAACTACTACAATAATTATGTGTCAATAAAAACATTAAACAATGTTTTAAATTTATAAGAAACTCTATAGAACCTTATTATTTAATAGACTTGTTTTTAATGGCACTATAAAACCATTTGTCAACAACAACTACAGTCCGAGATTTTACTCATTTCACAGGTTGTCAAATTTATTATAGGTATTTTTGTTTCTATGATTTGTGTTTCGCTATACTACCTATTACAGGGATACGTAAAACTTTTGGAATTATGTATATCTGGTAAATTGCAAACTGCAACTCTATTGATTGCTCAGTTTAATTTATTATAGTGAATACACGTAACTTATTATAAAATATGAAATAATTATTGACCCATATTAAAATTTTAAATCAATCCTGCCTTAATAATTGTTGTCGTTCTTGGTGGTTTTGTTTCTAGGTAATTTAATTAGTGATATTGATATATTGATACAGCACATGCATTGGAATTCCCTTAAGTTTTACTACGTGTGGCAACCTTGTAAATCGGTTTTCGACGACTATCATATAGGAAGCAACAAGCAACTTTAAGAAACACAGAGATATAAGGATGAAGAAACATAAATAACCGAATAGTGTCATAGAACTCATAGAGTGTCTCTAAGCTGATTTTCGCAAAATTTTCGAAAGGTATGAAAATTTGTTGCTTGGCAATTTCGCGAATGCCATTTTTGACAAAATTACGAGCAGTGAGTTATTTTATGAAAAATTTTGCCTACACAATTGTTTCTCGACATGACTATTTCACGAGAAAAAGACAAAAAACACTAAAATTAGAGAACTTTTATTTAACAATGGACCATAAACAAAAAAATAACTAATTTGTTCATATAAAAGTTACAGTTACGATCATTAAAAGTTTGTGCATTATTTTTCGTTAAGTATGATGAGTGATTTCAAAAGGAATAAGCCCATAATTTGATAATAAAACGATACTTAATAATCTTAAGAATAGAAAATAATAATAGAAAACACCATTAAGAAAATGTACAATGGAAACAGATACAAAAATGTCACTTTACAACAGATCAGTTCTTTTGTGCTGCACTTATCTCCTTTTCGAAACATAACCTGCAAATTTTCTTGGTTTCTGGGAAAATCTAAAATTTGCAGATATTTTTTTTCACATTTCTTTTGAAATGCCCACTCCTTTTTAACTTTTTGCAGGGTGATAAATCCATATTATATTATATTCAGGAATTATAGGATATGATATAAATGATAAATGCAATAATACTTATTCGAGGTTAAGGATATGTTAATATTATATAATGCGGAAATTTGTGACCATTCAGTTCTTTGGGCGTTTCTTGAGGGTGCAAACGTAAGCACTTATAAAAATATTTTATTCAGTAGTTATAGCGCAGAAACTGTAATGAGTTTGTCCAAAATACTACTAATTTGTTCTCTAAACTATTTATAACGGGGTTATCGACGCCATTACAGGTAAACCATAAAACAATTTTATACGAATTTTATAAAGCATTTGGCTTTGTCGTAATAAAACTGTTTTATTTATCATCTTACAAAGCTTTTATACAGCTTGTACATAACTTTTACACAACAATTTTTTAATGCAGAATCTAAAGGTGTTATACAGAAGCAATATAATAATTATGAAGCACTAAAAACACTTTTTGATAATGTTTTTGAAGCGGTCTTATAATGCGATATAAAACTGTTAAACAATTCATTAAGCCAAAACCAAGTTTTATCTTTATAAGGTGAATTGTATAGACAATTATACGATATGATTATAAAAACGTTTAGCTACAAACACAAAAATGTCGCAGTCAAACTCCTTAAGTGATAAAATACTCCTTAATTCGGCATAAGAAAACACGTATAAAATAGTTTAGTTTCATAAGGCCATTATTTTGCTACTTGGGGTTGAAGGTTTTTCAGGAGATCATAATATAGCCCTACCTGTAGAACGTCTACTTCAGTGTCGGCTTTCAACTTACCTCCTACTCAGCTTGAGCTTTACTTCCGCCTTCCAACTCAACCCCACAGCCGGACGTACCGAGGAGGAAATTGTAGGTACCATGACAAGGACAGCTGAGAAGTGAACCCTCAAATAAGATATTTCCAAGTTACACATTTATTGATGATTATAAACTTCTTACTAGTTAACTAGTGGTTCGAAAGGTACAGGTTATCTTCCCAAGATATTGTACATCTTTATTAGCGGGTTTAAGGACATAATATATGAGCGCCTACATAGTATATCTCATATAATTCTTCCTATCCTCAATCCAATATTTTTTTTATGAAATACATTATTTATGTTTGTTCAATTTGGGGGGAGAGAGGAGAAAATAGACTCATGACAATTAAAATATGAGACGTATACATGTGATTTCAAAGTATTCAAGAAACGTTGAAAAACTCCGTCAATAACAGCATATATCATATAAAAAAATACGATATCTCCTTCAATAAACAGTGACAGAAATTTACCTCAAAATTTAATAAAGCTAAATAATAAAATATTTATTCGGATAATTATTAATTATTCATTATTACTCACTTGCATTTTTTTATGAATAAACTGAACTTTTTTACTAATACTTATTAACAACAGCAAACTTTATACACAACACTGTAGCTTAAGTGCACAGTTGATGCATACACTGTTGGCTGACAATACCGACCTCTCGGTAATTTAGTTGCTACCATCGGACGGCGAAATTTACCACCGATCGTGCTTATTGGTCAAATCAAATAGCGCGTGCTTCACTGGCCTCCTGTTACACACTTCCGTCCCATTTCACGAAATCACTGCCACAAATTGCAGGACACCGAGCGGAAAGATGCTACACATCAAAAATTATCATTTCTCCTTTCTAAGAATTTTATCACCCGTTACTGGCAGAATGTTATTTTCAATAGTTTTATTTAATAATATATTTATACAGTTCACTTCCATCTCTACAGTCTAAACTCTTTTGCAGCTATACCGTGATAAAAGCTGACAGGTTCCCCTGCCAATCACCGGGTGTGTGTATTCAATCTCCGGTAACTAGATTTCGCAAGCCCCGTTTCTGGTTCGAAGTAGAATTTATCAAAAGTTAAAGAGGTAAACCAATTGGGACTTGATTTTAAATTCATGAACGGCGATTTGCAAGACACTCACCTTGTTACTATGTTATTTGGTTATTGTCCTTTTTTTCTTCTTTTTTCCGTATTTCTTTCTAAAAAAAAAGAAAAAAAAAGGCCTAAGGTCAATTGAGTTTTATAGAGAAAGGTGTTGATAAGAAAATTTGAGTTGAGTTTTATGTACAGAATGTACCGAGGGAGGCGTGGATGAGAAAATTTAAATTGAGTTTTATGTACGGAATCTACCGAGGAAGGTGGATAAGAAAATTTAAATCGAGTTTTATGTACCGAATGTACCGAAAAAGGTGTGGATAGAAAATTCAAATTGAGTTTTATGTACAGAATGTACCGAGAAAGGTGTGGATAAGAAAATTTGAGTTGAGTTTTATGTACAGAATGTACCGAGAGAGGTGTGCATAAGAAAATTTAAATTGAGTTTTATGTACAGAATTTAGCGTGAAAGGTGTGGATAAGGAAATTTGAATTGAGTTTTATGTACAGAATGTACCGAGAAAGGTGTGGATGATAAAGATTAAATTGAGTTTTATGTACAGAATTTACCGAGAAAGGTGTGGATAAGAAAATTTAAATTGAGTTTTATGTACAGAATGTATCGAGAGAGGCGTGGTTGAGAAAATTCAAATTGATTTTTATGGTCAGAATTTACCAAGAAAGGTGTGGATAAGAAAATTTAAAATGAGTTTTATGTGCAGAATGCACCGAGAATGGTGTGGAAGAGAAAATTTTAGTTGAGTTTTATGTACAGAATGTACCGAGAGAGGCGTGGATGAGAAAATTTGAGTTGAGTTTTATGAACGGAATGTACCGAGAAAGGTATGGATAAGAAAATTTAAATTGAGTTTTATGTACAGAATTTACCAAGAAAGGTGTGGATAAAAAAATTACAATTGAGTTTTATGTACAGAATGTACCGAGAAAACTGTGGATAAGAAGATTTTAGATGAGTTTTATGTACAGAATGTACCAAGAGAGGCGTGGATGAGGAAATATAAATTGAGTTTTATGCACGGAATGTACCGAGAAAGGTGTGCTTAAAAAAATTTAAATTGAGTTTTATGTATAGAATTTACCGTGAAAGGTGTGGATAAGGAAATTTAAATTGAGTTTTATGTACAGAATGTACCGAGAAACGCGTGGATGAGAAAATTTGAGTTCAGTTTTATGTACAGAATTTACCGAGAAAGGTGTGGATAAGAAAATTTAAAATGAGTTTTATGTAAAGAATGCACCGAGAATGGTGTGGATAAGCAAATTTGAGTTGAGTTTCATGTACAGAATGTACCAAGAGAGGCGTGGATGAGAAAATTTGAGTTGAGTTTTATGTGCGGAATGTACCAAGAAAGGTATGGATCAGAAAATTTAAATTGAGTTTTATGTACAGAATGCATCGAGAATGGTGTGGATAAGCAAATTTGAGATGAGTTTTATGTAAAGAGTGTACCGAGAGAGGCGTGGATGAGAAAATTTGAGTTGAGTTTTATGTACAGAATGTACCGAGAGAGGCGTGGATGAGAAAATTTAAATTAAGTTTTATGTACAGAATTTACCGAGAAAGGTGTGGATAAGAAAATTTAAATTGAGTTTTATGTACAGAATGCTCCGAGAGAGGAGTGGAAGAGAAAATTTAAATTGAGTTTTATGTACAGAATTTACCGAGAAAGGTGTGGATAAGAAAATTTAAATTGAGTTTTATGTACAGAATGCATCGAGAATGGTGTGGATAAGCAAATTTGAGTTGAGTTTTATGTAACGAGTGTACCGAGAGAGGCGTGGATGAGAAAATTTGAGTTGAGTTTTATGTACAGAATGTACCGAGAGAGGCGTGGATGAGAAAATTTAAATTAAGTTTTATGTACAGAATTTACCGAGAAAGGTGAGGATAAGAAAATTTAAATTTAGTTTTATGTACAGAATGTACCGAGAGAGGCGTGGATGAGAAAATTTAAATTAAGTTTTATGTACAGAATTTACCGAGAAAGGTGTGGATAAGAAAATTTAAATTGAGATTTATGTACAGAATGCACCGAGAGAGGAGTGGAAGAGAAAATTTAAATTGAGTTTTATGTACAGAATTTACCGAGAAAGGTGTGGATGAGAAAATTTAAATTGAGTTTTATGTACAGAATGTATCGAGAAAGGTGTGGATAAGAAAATTACAATTGAGTTTTATGTACAGAATGTACCGAGAAAAGTTTGGATAAGAAAATTTGAGTTGAGTTTTATGTACAGAATGTACCGAGATGGGCGTGGATAAAAAAATTTGAATTGAGTTTTATGTACAGAATTTACCGAGAAAGGTGTGGATAAGAAAATTTAAATTGAGTTTTATGTACGGAATGTACCGAGAAAGGTGGATAAGAAAATTTAAATTGAGTTTCATGTACCGAATGTACCGAGAAAGGTGTGGATAGAAAATTCAAATTGAGTTTTATGTACAGAATGTACCGACAAAGGTGTGGATAAGAAAATTTGAGTTGAGTTTTATGTACAGAATGTACCTAGAGAGGCGTGGATGAGAAAATTTAAATTGAGTTTCATGTACGGAATGTACCGAGAAAGGTGGGCATAAGAAAATTTAAATTTAGTTTTATGTACAGAATTTACCGTGAAAGGTGTGGATAAGGCAATTTAAATTGAGTTTTATGTACAGAATGTACCGAGAGAGGTGTGGATAAGAAAATTTAAATTGAGTTTTATGAACAGAATGTACCGAGAAAGGTGTGGTTAAGAAAATTTGAGTTGAGTTTTATGTACAGAGTGTACCGAGAGAGACGTGGACTAGAAAATTTAAATTGAGTTTTATGTACAGAATGTACCGAGAGAGGAGTGGAAAAGAAAATTTAAATTTAGTTTTATGTACGGAATGTACCGAGAAAGGTGTGGATGAGAAAATTGAAATTGAGTTTTATGTACAGAATGTACCGAGAAAGGTGTGGATCAGGAAACTTGAATTGAGTTTTATGTACAGAATGTACCGAGAATGGTGTGGATAAGAAAATTTAAATTGAGTTTTATGTACTAATGTTCCGAGAAAGTTGTGGATGAGAAAATTTGAATTGAGTTTTATGTACAGAATGTACCGAGAAAGGTGTGGATAAAAAATTGCGAGTTGAGATTTATGTACAGAATGTACCGAGAGAGGCGTGGATGAGAAAATTTAAATTGAGTTTTATGTACGGAACTTACCAAGAAAGGTGTGGATAAGAAAATTTAAATTGAGTTTTATGTACAGAATCTACCGAGGAAGGTGTGGACCAGGAAACTTGAATTGATTTTTTGTACAGAATGTACCGAGAAAGGTGTGGTTAAGAAAATTTTAATTGAGTTTTATGTACTGAATGTTTCGAGAAAGTTGTGGATGAGAAAATTTAAAATGAGTTTTATGTACAGAATGTACCGAGAAAGGTGTGGATAAGAAAATTTGAGTTGAGATTTATGTACAGAATGTACCGAGAGAGGCGTGGATGAGAAAATTAAAATTGAGTTTTATGTACAGAATTTACCGAGAAAGGTGTAGATCAGAAAATTCAAATTGAGTTTTATGTACAGAATGTACCGAAAAAGATGTGGATAAGAAAATTTGAGTTGAGTTTTTTATACAGAATGTACCGAGAGAGGCGTGGATAAGAAAATTTAAATTGAGTTTTATGTACAGAATATACCGAGAAAGGTGTGGATAAGAAAATTACAATTGAGTTTTATGTACAGAATGTACCGAGAAAGGTGTGGATAAGAAAATTTGAGTTGAGTTTTATGTACAGAATTTACCGAGAAAGGTGTGGATAAGAAAATTTAAATTGAGTTTTATGTACAGAATGTACCGAGAAAGGTGTGGATAAGAAAATTTAAATTGAATTTTATATACAGAATGTACCGAGAAAGGTGTGGACCAGGAAACTTAAATTGAGGTTTTTGTACAGAATGTACCGAGAAAGGTGAGGTCAAAAAATTTGAATTGAATTTTATGTACTGAATGTTCCGAGAAAGTTGTGGATGAGAAAATTTAAATTGAGTTTTATGTACAGAATGTACCGAGAAAGATGTGGATAAGAAAATTTGAGTTGAGTTTTATGTACAGAATGTACCGAGAGAGGCGTGGATGAGAAAATTAAAATTGAGTTTGATGTACAGAATATACCGAGAAAGGTGTGGATCAGAAAATTTAAATTGAGTTTTATGTACAGAACGTACCGAGAAAGATGTGGATAAGATAATTTGAGTTGAGTTTTATGTACAGAATGTACCGAGAGAGCCGTGGATAAGAAAATTTAAATTGAGTTTTATGTACAGAATTTACCGAGAAAGGTGTGGATAAGAAAATTTAAATTGAGTTTTATGTACAGAATTTACCGAGGAAGGTGTAGATCAGAAAATTCAAATTGAGTTTTATGTACAGAATGTACCGAGAAAGATGTGGATAAGAAAATTTGAGTTGAGTTTTTTATACAGAATGTACCGAGAGAGGCGTGGATAAGAAAATTTAAATTGAGTTTTATGTACAGAATATACCGAGAAAGGTGTGGATAAGAAAATTACAATTGAGTTTTATGTACAGAATGTACCGAGAAAGGTGTGGATAAGAAAATTTGAGTTGAGTTTTATGTACAGAATTTACCGAGAAAGGTGTGGATAAGAAAATTTAAATTGAGTTTTATGTACAGAATGTACCGAGAAAGGTGTGGATAAGAAAATTTAAATTGAATTTTATATACAGAATGTACCGAGAAAGGTGTGGACCAGGAAACTTAAATTGAGGTTTTTGTACAGAATGTACCGAGAAAGGTGAGGTCAAAAAATTTGAATTGAATTTTATGTACTGAATGTTCCGAGAAAGTTGTGGATGAGAAAATTTAAATTGAGTTTTATGTACAGAATGTACCGAGAAAGATGTGGATAAGAAAATTTGAGTTGAGTTTTATGTACAGAATGTACCGAGAGAGGCGTGGATGAGAAAATTAAAATTGAGTTTGATGTACAGAATATACCGAGAAAGGTGTGGATCAGAAAATTTAAATTGAGTTTTATGTACAGAACGTACCGAGAAAGATGTGGATAAGATAATTTGAGTTGAGTTTTATGTACAGAATGTACCGAGAGAGCCGTGGATAAGAAAATTTAAATTGAGTTTTATGTACAGAATTTACCGAGAAAGGTGTGGATAAGAAAATTTAAATTGAGTTTTATGTACAGAATTTACCGAGGAAGGTGTGGATAAGAAAATTTAAATTGAGTTTTTTGTACAGAATGTACCGAGAAAAGTGTGGATCAGGAAACTTAAATTGAGTTTTATGTACAGAATGTACCGAGAAAGGTGTGGATAAGAAAATTTAAATTTAGTTTTATGTACAGAATTTACCGAGGAAGGTGTGGATAAGAAAATTTGAATTGAGTTTTTTGTACAGAATGTACCGAGAAAGGTGTGGACCAGGAAACTTAAATTGAGGTTTTTGTACAGAATGTACCGAGAAAGGTGAGGTCAAGAAAATTTGAATTGAGTTTTATGTACTGAATGTTCCGAGAAAGTTGTGGATGAGAAAATTTAAATTGAGTTTTATGTACAGAATGTACCGAGAAAGATGTGGATAAAAAAATTTAAATTGAGCTTTATGTACAGAATGTACCGAGAAAGGTGTGGACCAGGAAACTTAAATTGAGGTTTTTGTACAGAATGTACCGAGAAAGGTGAGGTCAAGAAAATTTGAATTGAGTTTTATGTACTGAATGTTCCGAGAAAGTTGTGGATGAGAAAATTTAAATTGAGTTTTATGTACAGAATGTACCGAGAAAGGTGTGGATAAGAAAATTTGAGTTGAGTTTTATGTACAGAACGTACCGAGAGAGGCGTGGATGTAAAAATTTAAATTTGAGTTTTATGTACGGAATGTACCGAGAAAGGTGTGGATAAGAAAATTTAAATTGAGTTTTATGTACAGAATTTACCGAGAAAGGTGTGGATAAGAAAATTTAAATTGAGTTTTATGTACAGAATTTACCGAGGAAGGTGTAGATAAGAAAATTTAAATTGAGTTTTTTGTACAGAATGTACCGAGAAAGGTGTGGATCAGGAAACTTAAATTGAGTTTTATGTACAGAATGTACCGAGAAAGGTGTGGATAAGAAAATTTGAGTTGAGTTTTATGTACAGAACGTACCGAGGGAGGCGTGGATGTAAAAATTTAAATTTGAGATTTATGTACGGAATGTACCGAGAAAGGTGTGGATAAGAAAATTTAAATTGAGTTTTATGTACAGAATTTACCGAGAAAGGTGTGGATAAGAAAATTTAAATTGAGTTTTATGTACAGAATTTACCGAGGAAGGTGTAGATAAGAAAATTTAAATTGAGTTTTATGTACAGAATGTTCCGAGAAAGTTGTGGCTGAGAAAATTTGAATTGAGTTTTATGTACAGAATGTACCGAGAAAGGTGTGGATAAAAAATTTTGAGTTGAGTTTTATTTACAGAATTTACCGAGAAAGGTGTGGATAAGAAAATTTAAATTGAGTTTTATGTACAGAATGTACCGAGAGAGGAGTGGAAGAGAAAATTTAAATTGAGTTTCATGTACGGAATGTACAAAGAAAGGTGTGAATAGGAAAATTAAAATTGAGTTTTATGTAGAGAATTTACCGACAAAGGTGTGGATAAGAAAATTACAATTGAGTTTTATGTACATAATGTACCAAGAAAGGTGTGGATAAGAAAATTTGAGTTGAGTTTTATGTACAGAATATACCGAGGGAGGCGTGGAAGAGAAAATTTAAATTGAGTTTTATGTACAGAATGTACCGAGAAAGGTGTGGTTAAGAAAATTTAAATTGAGTTTTATGTACGGAATGTACCGAGAAAGGTGTGGATAAGAAAATTTGAGTTGTGTTTTATGTACAGAGTGTACCGAGAGAGGCGTGGATGAGAAAATTCAAATTGAGTTTTATGTACAGAATATACCAAGAAAGGTGTGGATAAGAAAATTTAAATTGAGTTTTATGTACGGAATGTACCAAGAAAGGTGTGGATAAGAAAATTGAAATTGAGTTTTATGTACAGAATTTACCGAGAAAGGTGTTAATAAGAAAATTTAAATTGAGTTTTATGTACTGAATGTTCCGAGAAAGTTGTGGCTGAGAAAATTTGAATTGAGTTTTATGTACAGAATGTACCGAGAGAGGCGTGGATGAGAAAATTTAAATTGAGTTTTATGTACAGAATTTACCGAGAAAGGTGTGGATAAGGAAATTTAAATTGAGTTTTATGTACAGAATGTACCGAGAGAGGAGTGGAAGAGAAAATTAAAATTGAGTTGTATGTACGGAATGTACAAAGAAAGGTGTGGATAGGAAAATTAAAATTGAGTTTAATGTACAGAATTTACCGACAAAGGTGTGGATAAGAAAATTTGAGTTGAGTTTTATGTACATAATGTACCGAGAAAGGGGTGGATAAGAAAATTTGAGTTGAGTTTTATGTACAGAATGTACGGAGGGAGGCGTGGATAAGAAAATTTAAATTGAGTTTTATGTACAGAATTTACCAAGAAAGGTGTGGAAAAGAAAATTTAAATTGAGTTTTATGTACGGAATGTACCGAGAAAGGTGTGGATGAGAAAATTGAAATTGAGTTTTATGTACGGATTTTCCGAGAAAGGTGTGGATATGAAAATTTAAATTGAGTTTTATGTACAGAATGTACCGAGAAAGGTGTGGATCAGGAAACTTAAATTGAGTTTTATGTACAGAATTTACCGAGAAAGGTGTGGATATGAAAATTTAAATTAAGTTTTATGTACAGAATGTACCGAGAAAGGTGTGGTTAAGAAAATTTGAATTGAGTTTTATGTACGGAATGTACCGAGAAAGGTGGATAAGCAAATTTAAATTGAGTTTTATGTACAGAATTTACCGAGAAAGTTGTGGCTGAGATAATTTGAATTGAGTTTTATGTACAGAATGTACCGAGAAAGGTGTGGATAAGAAAATTGAAATTGAGTTTTATGTACAGAATTTACCGAGAAAGGTGTTAATAAGAAAATTTAAATTGAGTTTTATGTACTGAATGTTCCGAGAAAGTTGTGGCTGAGAAAATTTGAATTGAGTTTTATGTACAGAATTTACCGAGAAAGGTGTGGATAAGAAAATTTAAATTGAGTTTTATGTACAGAATGTACCGAGAGAGGAGTGGAAGAGAAAATTAAAATTGATTTGTATGTACGGAATGTACAAAGAAAGGTGTGGATAGGAAAATTAAAATTGAGTTTAATGTACAGAATTTACCGACAAAGGTGTGGATAAGAAAATTTGAGTTGAGTTTTATGTACAGAATGTACCGAGAAAGGGGTGGATAAGAAAATTTGGGTTGAGTTTTATGTACAGAATGTACCGAGGGAGGCGTGGATAAGAAAATTTAAATTGAGTTTTATGTACAGAATTTACCAAGAAAGGTGTGGAAAAGAAAATTTAAAATGAGTTTTATGTACGGAATGTACCGAGAAAGGTGTGGATGAGAAAATTGAAATTGAGTTTTATGTACGGAATTTACCGAGAAAGGTGTGGATATGAAAATTTAAATTGAGTTTTATGTACAGAATGTACCGAGAAAGGTGTGGATCAGGAAACTTAAATTGAGTTTTATGTACAGAATTTACCGAGAAAGGTGTGGATATGAAAATTTAAATTGAGTTTTATGTACAGAATGTACCGAGAGAGGAGTGGAAGAGAAAATTTAAATTGAGTTTTATGTACAGAATGTACCGAGAAAGGTGTGGTTAAGAAAATTTGAATTGAGTTTTATGTACGTAATTTACCAAGAAAGGTGTGGAAAAGAAAATTTAAATTGAGTTTTATGTACGGAATGTACCGAGAAAGGTGTGGATGAGAAAATTGAAATTGAGTTTTATGTACGGAATTTACCGAGAAAGGTGTGGATATGAAAATTTAAATTGAGTTTTATGTACAGAATGTACCGAGGAAGGTGTGGATCAGGAAACTTAAATTGAGTTTTATGTACAGAATTTACCGAGAAAGGTGTGGATATGAAAATTTAAATTGAGTTTTATGTACAGAATGTACCGAGAGAGGAGTGGAAGAGAAAATTTAAATTGAGTTTTATTTACAGAATGTACCGAGAAAGGTGTGGTTAAGAAAATTTGAGTTGAGTTTTATGTACAGAATATACCGAGGGAGGCGTGGAAGAGAAAATTTAAATTGAGTTTTATGTACGGAATTTACCGAGAAAGGTGTGGATAAGAAAATTACAATTGAGTTTTATGTACATAATGTACCAAGAAAGGTGTGGATAAGAAAATTTGAGTTGAGTTTTATGTACAGAATATACCGAGGGAGGCGTGGAAGAGAAAATTTAAATTGAGTTTTATGTACAGAATGTACCGAGAAAGGTGTGGTTAAGAAAATTTAAATTGAGTTTTATGTACGGAATGTACCGAGAAAGGTGGATAAGAAAATTTAAATTGAGTTTTATGTACCGAATGTACCGAGAAAAGTGTGGATAGAAAATTCAAATTGAATTTTATGTACAGAATGTACCGAGAAAGGTGTGGATAAGAAAATTTGAGTTGTGTTTTATGTACAGAGTGTACCGAGAGAGGCGTGGATGAGAAAATTCAAATTGAGTTTTATGTACAGAATATACCAAGAAAGGTGTGGATAAGAAAATTTTAATTGAGTTTTATGTACAGAGTGTACCGAGAGAGGAGTGGAAGAGAAAATTTAAATTGAGTTTTATGTACGGAATGTACCAAGAAAGGTGTGGATAAGAAAATTGAAATTGAGTTTTATGTACAGAATTTACCGAGAAAGGTGTTAATAAGAAAATTTAAATTGAGTTTTATGTACTGAATGTTCCGAGAAAGTTGTGGCTGAGAAAATTTGAATTGAGTTTTATGTACAGAATGTACCGAGAGAGGCATGGATGAGAAAATTTAAATTGAGTTTTATGTACAGAATTTACCGAGAAAGGTGTGGATAAGGAAATTTAAATTGAGTTTTATGTACAGAATGTACCGAGAGAGGAGTGGAAGAGAAAATTAAAATTGAGTTGTATGTACGGAATGTACAAAGAAAGGTGTGGATAGGAAAATTAAAATTGAGTTTAATGTACAGAATTTACCGACAAAGGTGTGGATAAGAAAATTTGAGTTGAGTTTTATGTACATAATGTACCGAGAAAGGGGTGGATAAGAAAATTTGAGCTGAGTTTTATGTACAGAATGTACGGAGGGAGGCGTGGATAAGAAAATTTAAATTGAGTTTTATGTACAGAATTTACCAAGAAAGGTGTGGAAAAGAAAATTCAAATTGAGTTTTATGTACGGAATGTACCGAGAAAGGTGTGGATGAGAAAATTGAAATTGAGTTTTATGTACGGAATTTACCGAGAAAGGTGTGGATATGAAAATTTAAATTGAGTTTTATGTACAGAATGTACCGAGAAAGGTGTGGATCAGGAAACTTAAATTGAGTTTTATGTACAGAATTTACCGAGAAAGGTGTGGATATGAAAATTTAAATTGAGTTTTATGTACAGAATGTACCGAGAGAGGAGTGGAAGAGAAAATTTAAATTGAGTTTTATGTACAGAATGTACCGAGAAAGGTGTGGTTAAGAAAATTTGAATTGAGTTTTATGTACGGAATGTACCGAGAAAGGTGGATAAGCAAATTTAAATTGAGTTTTATGTACAGAATTTACCGAGAAAGGTGTTAATAAGAAAATTTAAATTGAGTTTTATGTACTGAATGTTCCGAGAAAGTTGTGGCTGAGAAAATTTGAATTGAGTTTTATGTACAGAATGTACCGAGAAAGGTGTGGATAAGAAAATTGAAATTGAGTTTTATGTACAGAATGTACCGAGAGAGGAGTGGAAGAGAAAATTAAAATTGAGTTGTATGTACGGAATGTACAAAGAAAGGTGTGGATAGGAAAATTAAAATTGAGTTTAATGTACAGAATTTACCGACAAAGGTGTGGATAAGAAAATTTGAGTTGAGTTTTATGTACATAATGTACCGAGAAAGGGGTGGATAAGAAAATTTGGGTTGAGTTTTATGTACAGAATGTACCGAGGGAGGCGTGGATAAGAAAATTTAAATTGAGTTTTATGTACAGAATTTACCAAGAAAGGTGTGGAAAAGAAAATTTAAATTGAGTTTTATGTACGGAATGTACCGAGAAAGGTGTGGATGAGAAAATTGAAATTGAGTTTTATGTACGGAATTTACCGAGAAAGGTGTGGATATGAAAATTTAAATTGAGTTTTATGTACAGAATGTACCGAGAAAGGTGTGGATCAGGAAACTTAAATTGAGTTTTATGTACAGAATTTACCGAGAAAGGTGTGGATATGAAAATTTAAATTGAGTTTTATGTACAGAATGTACCGAGAGAGGAGTGGAAGAGAAAATTTAAATTGAGTTTTGTGTACAGAATGTACCGAGAAAGGTGTGGTTAAGAAAATTTGAATTGAGTTTTATGTACGGAATTTACCAAGAAAGGTGTGGAAAAGAAAATTTAAATTGAGTTTTATGTACGGAATGTACCGAGAAAGGTGTGGATGAGAAAATTGGAATTGAGTTTTATGTACGGAATTTACCGAGAAAGGTGTGGATATGAAAATTTAAATTGAGTTTTATGTACAGAATGTACCGAGAAAGGTGTGGATCAGGAAACTTAAATTGAGTTTTATGTACAGAATTTACCGAGAAAGGTGTGGATATGAAAATTTAAATTGAGTTTTATGTACAGAATGTACCGAGAGAGGAGTGGAAGAGAAAATTTAAATTGAGTTTTATGTACAGAATGTACCGAGAAAGGTGTGGTTAAGAAAATTTGAATTGAGTTTTATGTACGGAATGTACCGAGAAAGGTGGATAAGCAAATTTAAATTGAGTTTTATGTACAGAATTTACCGAGAAAGGTGTTAATAAGAAAATTTAAATTGAGTTTTATGTACTGAATGTTCCGAGAAAGTTGTGGCTGAGAAAATTTGAATTGAGTTTTATGTACAGAATGTACCGTGAAAGGTGTGGATAAGAAAATTGAAATTGAGTTTTATGTACAGAATTTACCGAGAAAGGTGTTAATAAGAAAATTTAAATTGAGTTTTATGTACTGAATGTTCCGAGAAAGTTGTGGCTGAGAAAATTTGAATTGAGTTTTATGTACAGAATTTACCGAGAAAGGTGTGGATAAGAAAATTCAAATTGAGTTTTATGTACAGAATGTACCGAGAGAGGAGTGGAAGAGAAAATTAAAATTGAGTTGTATGTACGGAATGTACAAAGAAAGGTGTGGATAGGAAAATTAAAATTGAGTTTAATGTACAGAATTTACCGACAAAGGTGTGGATAAGAAAATTTGAGTTGAGTTTTATGTACATAATGTACCGAGAAAGGGGTGGATAAGAAATTTTGAGTTGAGTTTTATGTACAGAATGTACCGAGGGAGGCGTGGATAAGAAAATTTAAATTGAGTTTTATGTACAGAATTTACCAAGAAAGGTGTGGAAAAGAAAATTTAAATTGAGTTTTATGTACGGAATGTACCGAGAAAGGTGTGGATGAGAAAATTGAAATTGAGTTTTATGTACGGAATTTACCGAGAAAGGTGTGGATATGAAAATTTAAATTGAGTTTTATGTACAGAATGTACCGAGAAAGGTGTGGATCAGGAAACTTAAATTGAGTTTTATGTACAGAATTTACCGAGAAAGGTGTGGATATGAAAATTTAAATTGAGTTTTATGTACAGAATGTACCGAGAGAGGAGTGGAAGAGAAAATTTAAATTGAGTTTTATGTACAGAATGTACCGAGAAAGGTGTGGTTAAGAAAATTTGAATTGAGTTTTATGTACGGAATGTACCGAGAAAGGTGGATAAGCAAATTTAAATTGAGTTTTATGTACAGAATTTACCGAGAAAGGTGTTAATAAGAAAATTTAAATTGAGTTTTATGTACTGAATGTTCCGAGAAAGTTGTGGCTGAGAAAATTTGAATTGATTTTTATGTACAGAATGTACCGAGAAAGGTGTGGATGAAAAAATTTGATGTGAGTTTTATGTACAGAATTTACCGAGAAAGGTGTGGATAGGAAAATTTAAATTGAGTTTTATGTACAGAATGTACCGAGAGAGGAGTGGAAGAGAAAATTAAAATTGAGTTGTTTGTACGGAATGTACAAAGAAAGGTGTGGATAGGAAAATAAAAATTGAGTTTTATGTACAGAATTTACCGAAAAAGGTTTGGATAAGAAAATTTAAATTGAGTTTTATGTACAGAATGTACCGAGAGAGGAGTGGATAAGAAAATTTGAGTTGAGTTTTATGTACAGAATGTACCAAGAGAGGCGTGGATAAGAAAATTCAAATTGAGTTTTATGTACAGAATTTACCAAGAAAGGTGTGGATAAGAAAATTTGAGTTGAGTTTTATGTACAGAATGTACCGAGAGAGGCGTGGATAAGAAAATTTAAATTGAGTTTCATGTACAGAATGTACCGAGAAACGTGTGGATAAAAAAATTTGAGTTGAGTTTCATGTACAGAATTTACCGAGAAAGGTGTGGATAAGAAAATTTAAATTGAGTTTTATGTACAGAATGTACCGAGAAAGGAGTGGAAGAGAAAATTTAAATTGAGTTTTATGTACAGAATGTACCGAGAAAGGTGTGGATAAAAAAATTTGAGTTGAGTTTTATGTACCGAATTTACCGAGAAAGGCGTGGATAAGAAAATTTAAATTGAGTTTTATGTACAGAATGTACCGAGAAAGGAGTGGAAAAGAAAATTTAAATTGAGTTTTATGTACGGAATCTACAAAGAAAGGTGTGGATAGGAAAATTAAAATTGAGTTTTATGTACAGAATTTACCGACAAAGGCGTGGATAAGAAAATTACAATTGAGTTTTATGTACATAATGTACCGAGAAAGGTGTGGATAAGAAAATTTGAGTTGAGTTTTATGTACAGAATGTACCGAGGGAGGCGTGGATAAGAAAATTTAAATTGAGTTTTATGTACAGAATTTACCAAGAAAGGTGTGGAAAAGAAAATTCAAATTGAGTTTTATGTACAGAATGTACCGAGAGAGGAGTGGAAGAGAAAATTTAAATTGAGTTTTGTGTACAGAATGTACCGAGAAAGGTGTGGTTAAGAAAATTTAAATTGAGTTTTATGTACGGAATTTACCGAGAAAGGTGGATAAGAAAATTTAAATTGAGTTTTATGTACCGAGAAAAGTGTGGATAGAAAATTCAAATTGAGTTTTATGTACAGAATGTACCGAGAAAGGTGTGGATAAGAAAATTTGAGTTGAGTTTTATGTACAGAGTGTACCGAGAGAGGCGTGGATGAGAAAATTTAAATTGAGTTTTATGTACAGAATTTACCGAGGAAGGTGTGGATAAGAAAATTTGAGTTGAGTTTTATGTACAGAGTGTACCGAGAGAGGCGTGGATGAGA
The DNA here is from genome assembly GCA_947563755.1 of Lochmaea crataegi. Classification (NCBI taxonomy): domain Eukaryota; kingdom Metazoa; phylum Arthropoda; class Insecta; order Coleoptera; family Chrysomelidae; genus Lochmaea; species Lochmaea crataegi. The sequence goes on from OX387432.1 coordinate 3,062,743, forward strand.
AAATTTAAATTGAGTTTAATGTACAGAATTTACCGAGAAAGGTGTGGATAAGAAAATTTAAATTCAGTTTTATGTACAGAATATACCAAGAAAAGTGTGAATAAGAAAATTGAAATTGAGTTTTATGTACAGAATTTACCGAGAAAGGTGTTAATAAGAAAATTTAAATTGAGTTTTATGTACTGAATGTTCCGAGAAAGTTGTGGCTGAGAAAATTTGAATTGAGTTTTATGTACAGAATGTACCGAGAGAGGTGTGGATGAGAAAATTTAAATTGAGTTTTATGTACAGAATGTACCGAGAGGAGTGGAAGAGAAAATTAAAATTGAGTTGTATCTACGGAATGTACAAAAAAAGGTGTGGATATGAAAATTAAAATTGAGTTTAATGTACAGAATTTACCGACAAAGGTATGGATAAGAAAATTTGAGTTGAGTTTTATGTACATAATGTACCGAGAAAGGTGTGGATAAGAAAATTTGAGTTGAGTTTTATGTACAGAATGTACCGAGGGAGGCGTGGAAAAGAAAATTTAAATTGAGTTTCATGTACGGAATGTACCGAGAAAGGTGTGGATGAGAAAATTGAAATTGAGTTTTATGTACGGAATTTACCGAGAAAGGTGTGGATATGAAAATTTAAATTGAGTTTTATGTACAGAATGTACCGAGAAAGGTGTGGATCAGGAAACTTAAATTGAGTTTTATGTACAGAATTTACCGAGATAGGTGTGGATATGAAAATTTAAATTGAGTTTTATGTACAGAATGTACCGAGAGAGGAGTGGAAGAGAAAATTTAAATTGAGTTTTATGTACAGAATGTACCGAGAAAGGTGTGGTTAAGAAAATTTGAATTGAGTTTTATTTACGGAATGTACCGAGAAAGGTGGATAAGAAAATTTAAATTGAGTTTTATGTACCGAATGTACCGAGAAAGGTGTGGATAAAAAATTCAAATTGAGTTTTATGTACAGAATGTACCGAGAAAGGTGTGGATAAGAAAATTTGAGTTGAGTTTTATGTACAGAATGTACCGAGAGAGGCGTGGATGAGAAAATTTAAATTGAGTTTCATGTACGGAATGTACCGAGAAAGGTGTGCATAAGAAAATTTAAATTGAGTTTTATGTACAGAATTTACCGTGAAAGGTGTGGATAAGGAAATTTAAATTGAGTTTTATGTACAGAATGTACCGAGAGAGGTGTGGATGAGAAAATTTAAATTGAGTTTTATGTACAGAATTTACCGAGAAAGGTGTGGATAAGAAAATTTAAAATGAGTTTTATGTACAGAATGTACCGAGAGAGGTGTGGATAAGAAAATTTGAGTTGAGTTTTATGTACAGAGTGTACCGAGAGAGGCGTGGATGAGAAAATTCAAATTGAGTTTTATGTACAGAATATACCGAGAGAGGAGTGGAAGAGGAAATTTAAATTGAGTTTTATGTACGGAATGTACCGAGAAAGGTGTGGATGAGAAAATTGAAATTGAGTTTTATGTACAGAATTTACCGAGAAAGGTGTGGATAAGAAAATTTAAAATGAGTTTTATGTACAGAATGTACCGAGAATGGTGTGGATAAGAAAATTTAAATTTAGTTTTATGTACTAAATGTTCCGAGAAAGTTGTGGATTAGGAAATTTGAATTGAGTTTTATGTACAGAATTTACCAAGAAAGGTGTGGAAAAGAAAATTTAAATTGAGTTTTATGTACAGAATGTACCGAGAGAGGAGTGGAAGAGAAAATTTAAATTGAGTTTTATGTACAGAATATACCGAGAAAGGTGTGGATAAGGAAATTTAAATTGAGTTTTATGTACAGAATGTACCGAGAAAGGTGTGGATAAGAAAATTTGAGTTGAGTTTTATGTACAGAGTGTAACGAGAGAGGCGTGGATGAGAAAATTCAAATTGAGTTTTATGTACAGAATATACCAAGAAAGGTGTGGATAAGAAAATTTAAATTGAGTTTTATGTACAGAAAGTACCGAGAGAGGAGTGGAAGAGTTTTATGTACGGAATGTACCAAGAAAGGTGTGGATAAGAAAATTGAAATTGAGTTTTATGTACAGAATTTACCGAGAAAGGTGTTAATAAGAAAATTTAAATTGAGTTTTATGTACTGAATGTTCCGAGAAAGTTGTGGCTGAGAAAATTTGGATTGAGTTTTATGTACAGAATTTACCGAGAAAGGTGTGGATAAGAAAATTTAAATTGAGTTTTATGTACAGAATGTACCGAGAGGAGTGGAAGAGAAAATTAAAATTGAGTTGTATGTACGGAATGTACAAAGAAAGGTGTGGATAGGAAAATTAAAATTGAGTTTAATGTACAGAATTTACCGACAGAGGTGTGGATAAGAAAATTTGAGTTTAGTTTTATGTACATAATGTACCGAGAAAGGTGTGGATAAGAAAATTTGAGTTGAGTTTTATGTACAGAATGTACCGAGGGAGGCGTGGATAAGAAAATTGAAATTGAGTTTTATGTACGGAATTTACCGAGAAAGGTGTGGATATGAAAATTTAAATTGAGTTTTATGTACGGAATGTACCGAGAAAGGTGTGGATCAGGAAACTTAAATTGAGTTTTATGTACAGAATTTACCGAGAAATGTGTGGGTATGAAAATTTAAATTGAGTTTTATGTACAGAATGTACCGAGAGAGGAGTGGGAGAGAAAATTTAAATTGAGTTTCATGTACAGAATGTACCGAGAAAGGTGTGGTTAAGAAAATTTGAATTGAGTTTTATGTACGGAATGTACCGAGAAAGGTGGATAAGAAAATTTAAATTGAGTTTTATGTACCGAATGTACCGAGAAAGGTGTGGATAAAAAATTCAAATTGAGTTTTATGTACAGAATGTACCGAGAAACGTGTGGATAAAAAAATTTGAGTTGAGTTTCATGTACAGAATTTACCGAGAAAGGTGTGGATAAGAAAATTTAAATTGAGTTTTATGTACAGAATGTACCGAGAAAGGAGTGGAAGAGAAAATTTAAATTGAGTTTTATGTACAGAATGTACCGAGAAAGGTGTGGATAAAAAAATTTGAGTTGAGTTTTATGTACCGAATTTACCGAGAAAGGCGTGGATAAGAAAATTTAAATTGAGTTTTATGTACAGAATGTACCGAGAAAGGAGTGGAAGAGAAAATTTAAATTGAGTTTTATGTACGGAATCTACAAAGAAAGGTGTGGATAGGAAAATTAAAATTGAGTTTTATGTACAGAATTTACCGACAAAGGCGTGGATAAGAAAATTACAATTGAGTTTTATGTACATAATGTACCGAGAAAGGTGTGGATAAGAAAATTTGAGTTGAGTTTTATGTACAGAATGTACCGAGGGAGGCGTGGATAAGAAAATTTAAATTGAGTTTTATGTACAGAATTTACCAAGAAAGGTGTGGAAAAAAAAATTCAAATTGAGTTTTATGTACAGAATGTACCGAGAGAGGAGTGGAAGAGAAAATTTGAATTGAGTTTTGTGTACAGAATGTACCGAGAAAGGTGGATAAGAAAATTTAAATTGAGTTTTATGTACCGAGAAAAGTGTGGATAGAAAATTCAAATTGAGTTTTATGTACAGAATGTACCGAGAAAGGTGTGGATAAGAAAATTTGAGTTGAGTTTTATGTACAGAGTGTACCGAGAGAGGCGTGGATGAGAAAATTTAAATTGAGTTTTATGTACAGAATTTACCGAGAAAAGTGTGGATAAGAAAATTTGAGTTGAGTTTTATGTACAGAGTGTACCGAGAGAGGCGTGGATGAGAAAATTTAAATTGAGTTTAATGTACAGAATTTACCGAGAAAGGTGTGGATAAGAAAATTTAAATTCAGTTTTATGTACAGAATATACCAAGAAAAGTGTGGATAAGAAAATTGAAATTGAGTTTCATGTACAGAATTTACCGAGAAAGTTGTTAATAAGAAAATTTAAATTGAGTTTTATGTACTGAATGTTCCGAGAAAGTTGTGGCTGAGAAAATTTGAATTGAGTGTTATGTACAGAATGTACCGAGAGAGGTGTGGATGAGAAAATTCAAATTGAGTTTTATGTACAGAATTTACCGAGAAAGGTGTGGATAAGAAAATTTAAATTGAGTTTCATGTACAGAATGTACCGAGAGGAGTGGAAGAGAAAATTAAAATTGAGTTGTATGTACGGAATGTACAAAGGAAGGTGTGGATATGAAAATTAAAATTGAGTTTAATGTACAGAATTTACCGACAAAGGTATGGATAAGAAAATTTGAGTTGAGTTTTATGTACATAATGTACCGAGAAAGGTGTGGATAAGAAAATTTGAGTTGAGTTTTATGTACAGAATGTACCGAGGGAGGCGTGGATAAGAAAATTTAAATTGAGTTTTATGTACAGAATTTACCAAGAAAGGTGTGGAAAAGAAAATTTAAATTGAGTTTCATGTACGGAATGTACCGAGAAAGGTGTGGATGAGAAAATTGAAATTGAGTTTTATGTACGGAATTTACCGAGAAAGGTGTGGATATGAAAATTTAAATTGAGTTTTATGTACAGAATGTACCGAGAAAGGTGTGGATCAGGAAACTTAAATTGAGTTTTATGTACAGAATTTACCGAGATAGGTGTGGATATGAAAATTTAAATTGAGTTTTATGTACAGAATGTACCGAGAGAGGAGTGGAAGAGAAAATTTAAATTGAGTTTTATGTACAGAATGTACCGAGAAAGGTGTGGTTAAGAAAATTTGAATTGAGTTTTATTTACGGAATGTACCGAGAAAGGTGGATAAGAAAATTTAAATTGAGTTTTATGTACCGAATGTACCGAGAAAGGTGTGGATAAAAAATTCAAATTGAGTTTTATGTACAGAATGTACCGAGAAAGGTGTGGATAAGAAAATTTGAGTTGAGTTTTATGTACAGAATGTACCGAGAGAGGCGTGGATGAGAAAATTTAAATTGAGTTTCATGTACGGAATGTACCGAGAAAGGTGTGCATAAGAAAATTTAAATTGAGTTTTATGTACAGAATTTACCGTGAAAGGTGTGGATAAGGAAATTTAAATTGAGTTTTATGTACAGAATGTACCGAGAGAGGTGTGGATGAGAAAATTTAAATTGAGTTTTATGTACAGAATTTACCGAGAAAGGTGTGGATAAGAAAATTTAAAATGAGTTTTATGTACAGAATGTACCGAGAGAGGTGTGGAAGAGAAAATTTAAATTGAGTTTTATGTACAGAATATACCGAGAAACGTGTGGATGAGGAAATTTAAATTGAGTTTTATGTACAGAATGTACCGAGAAAGGTGTGGATAAGAAAATTTGAGTTGAGTTTTATGTACAGAGTGTAACGAGAGAGGCGTGGATGAGAAAATTCAAATTGAGTTTTATGTACAGAATATACCAAGAAAGGTGTGGATAAGAAAATTTAAATTGAGTTTTATGTACAGAAAGTACCGAGAAAGGAGTGGAAGAGTTTTATGTACGGAATGTACCAAGAAAGGTGTGGATAAAAAAATTGAAATTGAGTTTTATGTACAGAATTTACCGAGAAAGGTGTTAATAAGAAAATTTAAATTGAGTTTTATGTACTGAATGTTCCGAGAAAGTTGTGGCTGAGAAAATTTGAATTGAGTTTTGTGTACAGAATTTACCGAGAAAGGTGTGGATAAGAAAATTTAAATTGAGTTTTATGTACAGAATGTACCGAGAGGAGTGGAAGAGAAAATTAAAATTGAGTTGTATGTACGGAATGTACAAAGAAAGGTGTGGATAGGAAAATTAAAATTGAGTTTAATGTACAGAATTTACCGACAGAGGTGTGGATAAGAAAATTTGAGTTTAGTTTTATGTACATAATGTACCGAGAAAGGTGTGGATAAGAAAATTTGAGTTGAGTTTTATGTACAGAATGTACCGAGGGAGGCGTGGATAAGAAAATTGAAATTGAGTTTTATGTACGGAATTTACCGAGAAAGGTGTGGATATGAAAATTTAAATTGAGTTTTATGTACGGAATGTACCGAGAAAGGTGTGGATCAGGAAACTTAAATTGGGTTTCATGTACCGAATGTACCGAGAAAGGTGTGGATAGAAAATTCAAATTGAGTTTTATGTACAGAATGTACCGAGAAAGGTGTGGATAAGAAAATTTGAGTTGAGTTTTATGTACAGAATGTACCGAGAGAGGCGTGGACGAGAAAATTTAAATTGAGTTTCATGTACGGAATGTACCGAGAAAGGTGTGGATGAGAAAATTGAAATTGAGTTTTATGTACAGAATTTACCGAGAAAGGTGTGGATAAGAAAATTTAAATTGAGTTTTATGTACAGAGTGTACCGAGAAAGGCGTGGATGAGAAAATTAAAATTGAGTTTTATGTACAGAATATACCGAGAGAGGAGTGGAAGAGAAAATTTAAATTGAGTTTTATGTACGGAATGTACCGAGAAAGGTGTGGATGACAAAATTGAAATTGAGTTTTATGTACAGAATTTACCGAGAAAGGTGTGGATATGAAAATTTAAATTGAGTTTTATGTACAGAATGTACCGAGAAAGGTGTGGATCAGAAAACTTAAATTGAGTTTTATGTACAGAATGTACCGAGAATGGTGTGGATAAGAAAATTTAAATTTAGTTTTATGTACTAAATGTTCCGAGAAAGTTGTGGATTAGGAAATGTGAATTGAGTTTTATGTACAGAATGTACCGAGAGAGGCGTGGATGAGAAAATTTAAATTGAGTTCTATGTACAGAATTTACCGAGAAAGGTGTGGATCAGAAACTTTAAATTGAGTTTTATGTACAGAATTTATCGAGAAAGATGTGGATAAAAAAATTTGAGAGGAGTTTTATGTACAGAATGTACCGAGAGAGGCGTGGATGAGAAAATTTAAATTGAGTTTTATATACAGAATTTACCGAGAAAGGTGTGGATAAGAAAATTTGAGTTGAGTTTTATGTACAGAATGTACCGAGAGAGGCCTGGATGAGAAAATTCAAATTGAGTTTTATGTACGGAATGTACCGAGAAAGGTGTGGATAAGAGAATTTAAATTGAGTTTTATGTACCGAATTTACCGAGAAAGGTGTGGATACAAAAATTTAAATTGAGTTTTATGTACAGAATGTATCGAGAAAGGTGTGGACCAGGAAACTTAAATTGAGTTTTCTGTACAGAATGAACCGAGAAAGGTAAGGTCAAAAAAATTTGAATTGAGTTTTATGTACTGAATTTACCGAGAAAGTTGTGGATGAGAAAATTTAAATTGAGTTTTATGTACGGAATTTACCGAGAAAGTTGTGGATGAGAAAATTTAAATTGAGTTTTATGTACAGAATGTACCGAGAGAGGAGTGCAAGAGAAAATTTAAATTGAGTTTTATGTACGGAATGTACCAAGAAAGGTGTGGATAAGAAAATTGAAATTGAGTTTTATGTACAGAATTTACCGAGAAAGGTGTTGATAAGAAAATTTAAATTGGGTTTCATGTACAGAATGTACCGAGAAATGTGTGGATTAGGAAACTTAAATGTAGTTTTATGTACAGAATGTACCGAGAAAGGTGTGGATAAGAAAATTTAAATTGAGTTTTATGTACTGAATGTTCCGAGAAAGTTGTGGCTGAGAAAATTTGAATTGAGTTTTATGTACAGAATGTACCGAGAAAGGTGTGGATAAAAAAATTTGAGTTGAGTTTTATGTACAGAATTCACCGAGAATGGTGTGGATAAGAAAATTTGAGTTGAGTTTTATGTACAGAATGTACGGGAGAGGCGTGGATGAGAAAATTTAAATTGAGTTTTTATGTACGGAATGTACCGAGAAAGGTGTGGATAAGAAAATTCAAATTGAATTTTATGTACAGAATTTACCGAGAAAGGTGAGGATAAGAAAATTTGAGATGAGTTTTATGTACAGAATGTACCGAGGGAGGCGTGGATGAGAAAATTTAAATTGAGTTTTATGTACGGAATGTTCCGAGAAAGTTGTGGCTGAGAAAATTTGAATTGAGTTTTATGTACAGAATGTACCGAGAAAGGTGTGGATAAAAAAATTTGAGTTGAGTTTTATGTACAGAATTTACCGAGAAAGGTGTGGATAAGAAAATTTGAGTTTGAGTTTTATGTACAGAATGTACGAGAGAGGCGTGGATGAGAAAATTTAAATTGAGTTTTATGTACAGAATGTACCGAGAAAGATGTGGATAAGAAAATTTGAGTTGAGTTTTATGTACAGAATGTACCGAGAGAGGCGTGGATGAGAAAATTTAAATTGAGTTTAATGTACGGAATGTACCGAGAAAGGTGTGGATAAGAAAATTCAAATTGAGTTTAATGTACGGAATGTACCGAGAAAGGTGTGGATAAGAAAATTCAAATTGAGTTTTATGTACAGAATATACCGAGAAAGGTGAGGATAAGAAAATTTGAGTTGAGTTTTATGTACAGAATGTACCGAGGGAGGCGTGGATGAGAAAATTTAAATTGAGTTTTATGTACGGAATGTACCGAGAAAGGTGTGGATAAGAAAATTTAAATTGAGTTTTATGTACCGAATTTACCGAGAAAGGTGTGGATCAGGAAACTTAAATTGAGTTTTATGTACAGAATGTTCCGAGAAATTTGTGGATGAGAAAATTTGAATTGAGTTTTATGTACAGAATGTACCGAGAAAGGTGTGGAAGAGAAAATTGAAATTGAGTTTTATGTACAGAATTTACCGAGAAAGGTGTGGATATGAAAATTTAAATTGAGTTTTATGTACAGAATGTACCGAGAAAGGTGTGGATCAGGAAACTTAAATTGAGATTTATGTACAGAATGTACCGAGAATGGTGTGGATAAGAAAATTTAAATTTAGTTTTATGTACTAAATGTTCCGAGAAAGTTGTGGATTAGGAAATTTGAATTGAGTTTTATGTACAGAATTTACCAAGAAAGGTGTGGAAAAGAAAATTCAAATTGAGTTTTATGTACATAATGTACCGAGAGAGGAGTGGAAGAGAAAATTTAAATTGAGTTTTATGTACAGAATGTACCGAGAAAGGTGTGGTTAAGAAAATTTGAATTGAGTTTTATGTACGGAGTGTACCGAGAAAGGTGGATAAGAAAATTTAAATTGAGTTTCATGTACCGAATGTACCGAGAAAGGTGTGGATAGAAAATTCAAATTGAGTTTTATGTACAGAATGTACCGAGAAAGGTGTGGATAAGAAAATTTGAGTTGAGTTTTATGTACAGAATGTACCGAGAGAGGCGTGGACGAGAAAATTTAAATTGAGTTTCATGTACGGAATGTACCGAGAAAGGTGTGGATGAGAAAATTGAAATTGAGTTTTATGTACAGAATTTACCGAGAAAGGTGTGGATAAGAAAATTTAAATTGAGTTTTATGTACAGAGTGTACCGAGAAAGGCGTGGATGGTAAAATTAAAATTGAGTTTTATGTACAGAATATACCGAGAGAGGAGTGGAAGAGAAAATTTAAATTGAGTTTTATGTACGGAATGTACCGAGAAAGGTGTGGATGAGAAAATTTAAATTGAGTTCTATGTACAGAATTTACCGAGAAAGGTGTGGATCAGAAACTTTAAATTTAGTTTTATGTACAGAATTTATCGAGAAAGATGTGGATAAAAAAATTTGAGTTGAGTTTTATGTACAGAATGTACCGAGAGAGGCGTGGATGAGAAAATTTAAATTGAGTTTTATATACAGAATTTACCGAGAAAGGTGTGGATAAGAAAATTTGAGTTGAGTTTTATGTACAGAATGTACCGAGAGAGGCCTGGATGAGAAAATTCAAATTGAGTTTTATGTACGGAATGTACCGAGAAAGGTGTGGATAAGAGAATTTAAATTGAGTTTTATGTACCGAATTTACCGAGAAAGGTGTGGATACAAAAATTTAAATTGAGTTTTATGTACAGAATGTATCGAGAAAGGTGTGGACCAGGAAACTTAAATTGAGTTTTCTGTACAGAATGAACCGAGAAAGGTAAGGTCAAAAAAATTTGAATTGAGTTTTATGTACTGAATTTACCGAGAAAGTTGTGGATGAGAAAATTTAAATTGAGTTTTATGTACGGAATTTACCGAGAAAGTTGTGGATGAGAAAATTTAAATTGAGTTTTATGTACAGAATGTACCGAGAGAGGAGTGCAAGAGAAAATTTAAATTGAGTTTTATGTACGGAATGTACCAAGAAAGGTGTGGATAAGAAAATTGAAATTGAGTTTTATGTACAGAATTTACCGAGAAAGGTGTTGATAAGAAAATTTAAATTGGGTTTCATGTACAGAATGTACCGAGAAATGTGTGGATTAGGAAACTTAAATGTAGTTTTATGTACAGAATGTACCGAGAAAGGTGTGGATAAGAAAATTTAAATTGAGTTTTATGTACTGAATGTTCCGAGAAAGTTGTGGCTGAGAAAATTTGAATTGAGTTTTATGTACAGAATGTACCGAGAAAGGTGTGGATAAAAAAATTTGAGTTGAGTTTTATGTACAGAATTCACCGAGAATGGTGTGGATAAGAAAATTTGAGTTGAGTTTTATGTACAGAATGTACGAGAGAGGCGTGGATGAGAAAATTTAAATTGAGTTTTTATGTACGGAATGTACCGAGAAAGGTGTGGATAAGAAAATTCAAATTGAATTTTATGTACAGAATTTACCGAGAAAGGTGAGGATAAGAAAATTTGAGATGAGTTTTATGTACAGAATGTACCGAGGGAGGCGTGGATGAGAAAATTTAAATTGAGTTTTATGTACGGAATGTTCCGAGAAAGTTGTGGCTGAGAAAATTTGAATTGAGTTTTATGTACAGAATGTACCGAGAAAGGTGTGGATAAAAAAATTTGAGTTGAGTTTTATGTACAGAATTTACCGAGAAAGGTGTGAATAAGAAAATTTGAGTTTGAGTTTTATGTACAGAATGTACGAGAGAGGCGTGGATGAGAAAATTTAAATTGAGTTTTATGTACAGAATGTACCGAGAAAGATGTGGATAAGAAAATTTGAGTTGAGTTTTATGTACAGAATGTACCGAGAGAGGCGTGGATGAGAAAATTTAAATTGAGTTTAATGTACGGAATGTACCGAGAAAGGTGTGGATAAGAAAATTCAAATTGAGTTTAATGTACGGAATGTACCGAGAAAGGTGTGGATAAGAAAATTCAAATTGAATTTTATGTACAGAATTTACCGAGAAAGGTGAGGATAAGAAAATTTGAGATGAGTTTTATGTACAGAATGTACCGAGGGAGGCGTGGATGAGAAAATTTAAATTGAGTTTTATGTACGGAATGTTCCGAGAAAGTTGTGGCTGAGAAAATTTGAATTGAGTTTTATGTACAGAATGTACGAGAGAGGCGTGGATGAGAAAATTTAAATTGATTTTTATGTACGGAATGTACCGAGAAAGGTGTGGATAAGAAAATTCAAATTGAGTTTTATGTACAGAATATACCGAGAAAGGTGAGGATAAGAAAATTTGAGTTGAGTTTTATGTACAGAATGTACCGAGGGAGGCGTGGATGAGAAAATTCAAATTGAGTTTTATGTACGGAATGTACCGAGAAAGGTGTGGATAAGAAAATTTAAATTGAGTTTTATGTACCGAATTTACCGAGAAAGGTGTGGATACAAAAATTTAAATTGAGTTTTATGTACAGAATGTATCGAGAAAGGTGTGGACCAGGAAACTTAAATTGAGTTTTCTGTACAGAATGAACCGAGAAAGGTAAGGTCAAAAAAATTTGAATTGAGTTTTATGTACTGAATTTACCGAGAAAGTTGTGGATGAGAAAATTTAAATTGAGTTTTATGTACGGAATTTACCGAGAAAGTTGTGGATGAGAAAATTTAAATTGAGTTTTATGTACAGAATGTACCGAGAGAGGAGTGCAAGAGAAAATTTAAATTGAGTTTTATGTACGGAATGTACCAAGAAAGGTGTGGATAAGAAAATTGAAATTGAGTTTTATGTACAGAATTTACCGAGAAAGGTGTTGATAAGAAAATTTAAATTGGGTTTCATGTACAGAATGTACCGAGAAATGTGTGGATTAGGAAACTTAAATGTAGTTTTATGTACAGAATGTACCGAGAAAGGTGTGGATAAGAAAATTTAAATTGAGTTTTATGTACTGAATGTTCCGAGAAAGTTGTGGCTGAGAAAATTTGAATTGAGTTTTATGTACAGAATGTACCGAGAAAGGTGTGGATAAAAAAATTTGAGTTGAGTTTTATGTACAGAATTCACCGAGAATGGTGTGGATAAGAAAATTTGAGTTGAGTTTTATGTACAGAATGTACGAGAGAGGCGTGGATGAGAAAATTTAAATTGAGTTTTTATGTACGGAATGTACCGAGAAAGGTGTGGATAAGAAAATTCAAATTGAATTTTATGTACAGAATTTACCGAGAAAGGTGAGGATAAGAAAATTTGAGATGAGTTTTATGTACAGAATGTACCGAGGGAGGCGTGGATGAGAAAATTTAAATTGAGTTTTATGTACGGAATGTTCCGAGAAAGTTGTGGCTGAGAAAATTTGAATTGAGTTTTATGTACAGAATGTACCGAGAAAGGTGTGGATAAAAAAATTTGAGTTGAGTTTTATGTACAGAATTTACCGAGAAAGGTGTGAATAAGAAAATTTGAGTTTGAGTTTTATGTACAGAATGTACGAGAGAGGCGTGGATGAGAAAATTTAAATTGAGTTTTATGTACAGAATGTACCGAGAAAGATGTGGATAAGAAAATTTGAGTTGAGTTTTATGTACAGAATGTACCGAGAGAGGCGTGGATGAGAAAATTTAAATTGAGTTTAATGTACGGAATGTACCGAGAAAGGTGTGGATAAGAAAATTCAAATTGAGTTTAATGTACGGAATGTACCGAGAAAGGTGTGGATAAGAAAATTCAAATTGAATTTTATGTACAGAATTTACCGAGAAAGGTGAGGATAAGAAAATTTGAGATGAGTTTTATGTACAGAATGTACCGAGGGAGGCGTGGATGAGAAAATTTAAATTGAGTTTTATGTACGGAATGTTCCGAGAAAGTTGTGGCTGAGAAAATTTGAATTGAGTTTTATGTACAGAATGTACCGAGAAAGGTGTGGATAAAAAAAGTTGAGTTGAGTTTTATGTACAGAATTTACCAAGAAAGGTGTGGATAAGAAAATTTGAGTTTGAGTTTTATGTACAGAATGTACGAGAGAGGCGTGGATGAGAAAATTTAAATTGATTTTTATGTACGGAATGTACCGAGAAAGGTGTGGATAAGAAAATTCAAATTGAGTTTTATGTACAGAATATACCGAGAAAGGTGAGGATAAGAAAATTTGAGTTGAGTTTTATGTACAGAATGTACCGAGGGAGGCGTGGATGAGAAAATTCAAATTGAGTTTTATGTACGGAATGTACCGAGAAAGGTGTGGATAAGAAAATTTAAATTGAGTTTTATGTACCGAATTTACCGAGAAAGGTGTGGATCAGGAAACTTAAATTGAGTTTTATGTACAGAATGTTCCGAGAAATTTGTGGATGAGAAAATTTGAATTGAGTTTTATGTACAGAATGTACCGAGAGAGGCGTGGATGAGTAAATTTAAATTGAGTTTACCGAGAAAGATGTGGATAAGAAAATTCAAATAGAGTTTTATGTACAGAATGTACCGAGAAAGATGTGGACCAGGAAACTTAAATTGAGTTTTATGTACAGAATGTACCGAGAAAGGTGTGGTTAAGAAAATTTAAATTGAGTTTTATGTACTGAATGTTCCGGGAAAGTTGGTGAGAAAATTTAAATCGAGTTTTATGTACAGAATGTACCGAGAGAGGCGTGGATGAGAAAATTTAAATTGGCTTTTATGTACAGAATTTACCGAGAAAGATGTGGATAAGAAAAGTTGAGTTGAGTTTTATGTACAGAATGTACCGAGAGAGGCGTGGATGAGAAAATTTAAATTGAGTTTTATGTACGGAATGTACCGAGAAAGGTGTGGATAAGAAAATTTAAATTGAGTTTTATGTACAGAATGTACCATGAAAGCTTTTCTAGAGTCCTCATTTACAAAGTGACTATAAAAATTGACAGGATTTTGGTGGATCATTTCATATATACAGTATGTCCATATAAACACGTACAAAAGTATTTTACGCTCATCAAATTTAGCAGATCGACTTTTGATTTTTATTCACTATAATAGCTCCTTGTAATAAATAAATATACAGATCATGTGTAAGTGGTGATTTTTTGCACTTCACTCAAATTTTACTTTAACATCCCAATTGTAAAAAAATATATCACACAAGCTTCTTCAATGTACATATTCTAAGACTTAAATAATACACAGGGTGTTTAATTCAAAAAGCATTTGATTTCAGTTGAACATCATCTTTATATACTTTATCTGTGAGACAAAACTATTTCAAGAAAACATCTGTTTCGTCTCAATTTCGTATCTAATAAAATACCCTGGAAACGAAACAATTTTGACAAATTACCTAGTCATTTGCCGTCTCATTACCCAATTTGTTGCCAAAGAAATTGCTTTAGTCTGGATTACAACTCAGTTACAAGTACTTTAATCAATTCAAGATCATCAGTTTTCTCTACACATTTACTTTAATCCACTAACAAATTAAAACTCTTTCGTGTTTTGAAGATAACTTTGGCGACGCTGGTATTATTGTTAACGAAACATAAATATAGATAAGGCTTCAAGAGAGATATAAATAATAGTATAGGAAACGTTTAGATAGTCCAGCATCTCGAAGAATGTCCACATTACCTGTATGAAATTTGGAAGCCATAAATAGTTGAAGCTGATGCTTATATTCATTATAAAAAGTTTTATATTTTCCCGTCACGTGACCACACAATTTTTGAAGTTATACTTCTAATGCGACTTCTAACAAGGTTGCGTTAAACGTTAAAGAGAGAGAGAGAGAGAGAAAGATACACCAAGGTAGAAAGTAGGAGAGAAAAAGAGAGTGAGTCCTTCGTTATTTGATAACAGATGGCAGTGTAAGTACCCTTTTTAAAAAGTAATTTATTAAGAGATTGTAATTTTGAAATTTCCTTCTTATGACCAAAATCTTCGGCATTTATCAACAAATGATAGTGTAAGTATACGTTTTTCGTTAAATAAAGTAACTTTTAAAATGTAATTCAGAAAAACTTCCTTTTTTGGAATTTTCTTCATATGACCAAAACCTTCGGCATTCAATGACAGATGGCAGTGTAAGTATTCTTTTTAAAAAGTAATTTTTAAATGCAAGAACCGGTATAATATTACATCTTTAGATTCGTCATTCGAAAACAAATTCAACAATACTAAACATGTCATAATTTGATTGTGCAGTTATGTAATGATAATACGGTATCCGCCAAAATAAACAGTACCGAAACAGAAAGTGCTGTGGAGTTGTTTATGTAATATGGATTTGTCATATTTGACTTCCCAGCAAACAATGCGTTGACGGCAAAAGTCCGGGCCAATGACGGGATTACCGGGAAAATGCATGTAATGGCAGACCATTCAAAGGCTGTAAATGGCCTATTATACGCGGGCCGGTACCAACTTACTTTGTGATGGGCCAGTTGTTGAAGCAAACCCAATAACACAGAAATGCTCTATTAAAAGACTTTTATGTTTAAAGAAAAATTATAATAATGACAACTATTAAAATTATATATGACAAGTATCATTTTGTATATTATAAACAAGTACATAACAACTAGTAAACTAGAAGGAAAAACCTAGAAAATGATAATATTTCAACACTTTCCCTCATTAAGTGGTTTTTCTCTTCACTAAGTTAGTTTAATCCTATATTTGTACAAAGCTGTACTAATCTAGGTTTTGGAAGAGCTTTGGTCATCATATCAGCCAACTGATGCTCAGTATGTACTTTCTTAACGACAATTTCTCCTGCTGATACCAATTCCCGTACAAAAAAGTGCCTTGTTCGAATATGTTTGGTACGTCTATGGAATTCGGGATTTTGGGCTAACCTCAATGCTGGTTCATTGTCAATATGAAGTTCTGGCACAGCTGATAAGTTAGTTATTTCTGTCAAGAGACGTTTAATCCAAACTATTTCGCGAGCAGCCTCACTTGCAGCAACTATTTCTGATTCGGTTGTGGAAATTGCTACTGAAGTTTGTTTTTGGCTTAACCATGATACCGCACCTGCAGCATAAATACAAACAATTCCTGATGTTGATCTACCAGTGAGTGTATCACCACCATGATCAGCATCACTGTATATTCTTATGATTCCTTGCAGATGGTGTGGTTTATAAGTGATTCCATAATCCAATGTTCCTTGAAGGTATCTAAATATACGTTTCACCTTAATAACATCTTCTTTACTGGGATGTTCCAACGATCTAGAAACAACTCCTAGTGCATAAGATATATCTGGTCTCGTAGATACCATAAGGTACATTAATGAACCAACAGCTTCTCTATAAGGAAAATTTAGAGATTCATCTTGATCTTTCCCTGATTGAGAATAGTCCTTAATAATAGGTGTTGAAACTGGTCTGCAATTTTCCATGCCAAACTTTTCTAAAATTTTCTTAGTATAGGACTTTTGGTGTATTTTTATTGAACCATTGTCTTTGGTAGATATCTCTATACCTAGAAAATATAAAGCAGGCTTGAGGGTAATTTTGAATTCAGATTTCAGTTTTTCAACAAAATCTGCAGTATGCTCAGGATGATTAGAAGCTAACAGGCCATCATCTACATAAAGAGCAAGTAAAAGTTTGATTTTTCCATGTAGCTTTATAAAAAGGCAAGGATCAGCTTCGCTCATTATAAATCCATATTCCTTTAGAAATTTAACAAAACGTTGATTCCAGCACCTAGGCGCCTGTTTTAACCCATATAGGCTCTTGTGTAATCTGCAAACCTTTTGAGAGTTATCATTGAATCCTTCAGGTTGACGCATGTATATTGTTTCATCTAGCTCTCCATAAAGAAAAGCAGTTGATACATCGAACTGAGTGAGTTTCAACTTTTCATTTGCTGCAACACTAAGTAAAAGTCTTATAGTGCTAGATCTCGCAACTGGACTAAATGTTTGATCATAATCTACGCCTTCTTTTTGAGCAAAACCTTTTATGACTAGTCGAGCTTTATACTTATCAATGGAGCCGTCGGGATTCGTCTTTACTTTATAAACCCATTTACATGGAAGTGGTTTAATTCCTTCCGGGAGTTCTTCCAAAGTCCACGTTTGGTTTTCTTGTAAAGATTCCATCTCTATCTGCATTGCCTTTTGCCATTCTTCCTTCTCAGAGCTGTTTATAGCTTCTCTGTATGAAGATGGTTCTGAAGGTTCAGTTATATTTGCTAAAGAAGTCATTACAAAGTCTTCAAAACGTTGTGGAGGTTTTATTAATGCTCTATTTCGTAGATTTCTTGTTTCATCTATTTGCGGTTCTGAATTTTCTATTTCACCATCATCATTATCTTCGTCTTGACTTATAAATTCTGTTTTCTTCAAGATTTCTTCTGTTTGAATATCATTATCCTTAACATCTCGATTTTCTTCATTTTTCTGTCGAACAAATTCTAATTTGAAATTACTTTTAATTTGGAGAATGTTCTCTTGGAAAGTTACATCACGTGACCTGATTAATTTATTATTTTCTCTACACCATATGCGATACCCATCTACACCATCATAGCCAATTAAAATACCTTTCATGGCCTTTTTATCCATTTTCTTTCTTTGTTGTTTAGGTATATGAGCATAGCATGTAGTTCCAATAATTCTAAGATGCTTAATGCTTGGTTTCTTCCCAGTCCATAATTGTATTGGTGATTTTCCTTCTATTCTAGAAGAACCACTGAGATTGAGAATATATTTAGCTGTATTTATCATCTCAGCCCACAATCCTTGAGGAATTTCTTCATGGGAGTGCATAAGAGCTCTAGCTGTTCCTACCAGCGTTCTATTTTCTCTTTCTGAAGAACCATTTTGTTGCGGTGTATACGGCATAGTAAAGCGTTGTTTTACTCCATACTTAGCTAAAATCTCTTTAACTTCTTTATTATCAAACTCTCCTCCATTGTCACTAAGCAGTTCTTGCACTGTATGACCTGCAGCTCTTATCTGAAGCAACATTTCTTGCAGCTTAGAAGAAACTTCTGACTTATGTTTGATAAAAAATACTTCACGAAAACAAGTAAAATCGTCTTTAAATAAAACGTAGTATCTAAACCCTGACATAGAATTTAAAAATGGACCACATACATCCGTATGAATACGTTCTCCAGGTAGAGTTGCATGTTCTCTTGTACCAAATTTTCTTCGATTGGCTTTTCCAAACACACATCCTTCACATATTTCGCTATCGAGATATACTTTGATTCCAAATTCTCTTTCTATTAAGTTTTTCACATGTCTTTTGTTTTGATGACCTAGTCTTTCGTGAAATAACTGTAGTTGTGATTGATTTGATATGTTATTCAATTCAGGTAATTTCGTAATAGTGTTTATATTTACTTTAAATAATCCGGAATTTTGGCTTCTGTAACCTTCAAGAACAACTATATTATCAATTTTTAGAAAACATTTTGTGGCTCTGGAGATAAATTGACTATTTGGTTTTTTATCTTGAGCAGCGAGAACGGAAAACAAATTTTTCTTGATTTTTGGTACAAGCCAGACATCACTAAGAATTAGTGTGTTTTTTTATTATTGACCAATGTTTCAAAAATTATTGTTCCTCTTCCTAGGGCTCCAATTGATTCACCACTTGCAGTTATCACTTGATGAGCTGTTGTGAAAGGTTCATAAGTATCAAATAATTCTGGACAAAATGTAATGTGATTTGTAGCACCATTATCTACATACCAGTTACGAACCACTTCTTCTGAATTAAAACATTCATTTGAACAGACTAGAATGACGTTAGCTTTTGAATTTGTAGTACTTGGCTTAGGGGGTTTGCCATTAGCACGCCATTTGGGACACATTTTAACTTTATGACCTTTTTCTTTACAATATTTGCAATACCAATTCTTGAACTTATTTTTATTTGGATATGAAGACGTACCAGTAAAAAGAACTTCTTGATTCGCCTTATTTTTATCTTTTTCATTCAAGGCTTTCTCATAAACACACAATTGATTCGTAAGGTTGTCTATTGTTCTATTATTTTTGGATATTAACATCCAACTAGATCTAAATGAGAAATAATTGTCTGGTAATGTTCCTAAAATTTTACAAATTAGCAACACTTTTGGTAGTTCAATTGCATTTTCTTTTTGAACTGCTAATTTCATTTCATTCCAAAGATTTTTAAGCTTAGACATATGTGTAGCTACATCGTCATTTGGTTCTTTTTCAAAGCTAAAGAATTCTAAACAGAGATCATAAACTTTTTCTTCTGTTGCACCATCAAATAGTCTATTTAATTCTTGCCATATTTCTTTTGCTGTTGAAAATCTCATAATTTTCTTTAAAGTATCTTCGGTCATATTGGTTGTTAGGATAATCATTGCACTGCTTTCTACTTTTCTGTACTCTTTCAACTCTTTTTTGTACTTGATACCTTCTGCCTCCGTAGCATTTTCTGCTAAAGTTGTAGGTTCTTTTAGTGTACCTTCTACAATTTCTAGAGCTCCAATAATACCTCTTAGTAATATGCAAATTTTAAATTTCCACGTAGACCAATTTGATTTACCTTCTAAAAGTCCAATTTGTACTTTTGTATAATCCATTTTGTCAACTAAATCGGTGATGACAAAAATTGGGGTATATTTATTTATTGCGTTCCTGGGCCCATAACCTGTTGAAGCAAACCCAATAACACAGAAATACTCTATTAAAAGACTTTGATGTTTAAAGAAAAATTATAATAATGACAACTATTAAAATTATATATGACAAGTATCATTTTGTATATTATAAACAAGTACATAACAACTAGTAAACTAGAAGGAAAAACCTAGAAAATGATAATATTTCAACGTCCAGCCATTATTAAACCATATCAACTAATATTTAGTCATGGCCTATAGCCGGCCTGCTGCAAACGGGCCGATAATGGTCAGACCCCTGATGGACCAGTAAGGCCAATCCGTTATTCATCCTTACCAACGTATATTGACCAAAATTCAGCAATCCCATAGTCGAGAAATCTATTAACACGAAACAGTACCGACCAATATATTTTGTTTTGTTTTGAATTTATTAAAATAACTGTGAAGTTCAAAATAAATATATCTTTATGGATGAACGGCTTAAAAATTTACGACCCAATCTAACGAGAGAAACAGAAGAAGAAACTCCGAACTCGTGTTATGAACAGAGGTTATGTCATGAGATATTTTTATTGCTTATGAGCTTTATTGATGATTTTGTACAGTGCAAGCGTTCTATTATTTTTAATTCTTATAGTAATGGCGGAGAGTAGTTTTAACTTTATTAATAACAAGTAAGTACAATGTAATAAAACTTTGTTACGTAGATGTCACAGATTGTTGAATTTGATATTTTTTACTCAACTATTGCAGTTAATCTTTATTTAAACTACAATCTTTTAATGTCTTAGTTAGTTTCTTTTACAGCTACAATAGGTATCTTATTTTTTTAGTACCTATTACACTTTCTAAAATTGATGTTTTTGTTATATACTTATCCATTTTATGTATTTATTTTAGAAATAGTACCAGAAATGATATTTAAAAAAAGACATGCAGTTTATTAC
Organism: Lochmaea crataegi; assembly: GCA_947563755.1. Classification (NCBI taxonomy): domain Eukaryota; kingdom Metazoa; phylum Arthropoda; class Insecta; order Coleoptera; family Chrysomelidae; genus Lochmaea; species Lochmaea crataegi. The sequence continues at coordinate 3,083,485 of OX387432.1, forward strand.
CCAATTAATTCAGCTTCAGATACAACCAGATGCCAAGAATGTCCAAGTTGAAGGTGATTTGGAAACACAATTGCTATTGAATACTATTGAAGCAATAACAATATTTAACTGCTTAAAGATGACAATTTGCTGAAGTAAGTTTAAAATACTCACCTTTATCTACACTACAATTTTATTATTTGTATTTTCCAATGCTTGTTAAAAATCAATTTGAAAATTTAGGTCCTACTCAACAAAACTGTAATTCAATTATTATATATGTTTTCACATTTTTAATCGAAGTACTATTGTTTGCAACCTGAGCTATTGAAAAGAGCTTGTATAAGAGCAAAATGTCATTGTCCCTACTAACTCTTATTATTTTAGTGCGATTGGATGAAATTCCACCAATTAGTGCTGATGACAAGGAAACAGTGAGAATGCTTGTGTAAAAGATGATGAGCCATGAATTTGCACTGCCTATGGATAAATAGCAAGCCAACATTCCAAGATTACAATAAAGTGATCGAGCTGATAATAAATTGGTAATTATCTTCCTCTAATATTGTAACTTTTCAATTATTCTTATTGAAGTTATATTTACTGGGTAGTAGGATAACAACAAAAAGATACATTTGTCAAACAGTGTATTAGCTATGCCCTGTTAATGTACTTGAATGATTATAATTCAGTCGATAATAGTTATAGGTCACAAGCAATATACTTTTTCTACTCGTATGATTAGATTTTATCATTAAATATTTAGGAACTGTACTTTGATGATATCCATCAAGATACGGATTTTTTATTTAGATACAAGTTTGCATCCAATAGATACAATAAATAAATAAATAAAATAAGAACACATCATTCTAATATTCAGCCAATATCTGATATAGCTATATATATCTGGCAGATCATAATTTAATTTAATTTGACAGCTGTCTTAAAATTTGTGCATATCTAATGATGAAATTGAAGTATGGGAGAAGTAAAAATAGTGATGTAACTCATTTAATACAAAAATGGCAAACCCCTTACGCAATGTTCATATTTGTGTCTAAATAGCCATCATTAAATACTCATTGCATAAAATATACTATTTTATGAAATATATTTTAGGGGTAACAAGCAAATAAGCATGGGAAGTTATAACCTCATTGGAAATAGAGCAGAGAGAGGCAGAGAAAAAATTAATTAGATATAATTTTTTTATTGATAAATGTACAGAACGTTTTGATGTTTAGTTTGTATTAAAAGTTTTATTTCAACTATTTATGAATTTTACTACAATACACCTTTCAGTGTCAATTAAATTACGTTAGGCTGGAAACGGCCCGTCATAAAAATAATTCACGGCCTACTGACGGGCCTTTATAGGCAACGCGAACATAAACGTCATTGGGCCGGCTGTCGGCCAGAGTGTGCAAAAATTTACTGGCCCGGATGTATAAGAACGGATCATGGATAATTATATTGAAAAATGTTTTTTAATTCCTTCATTATTTATAATAGGAGCATGGAAGGTACTGGTTACTATGAGCAATCTTATACATAGAATGTCATAAAATAGCTTGGAATTAAAAAAAAATTGTTGACATACTTTTCGATAAGAATTTAAGCTTTAACTCTGGAACGCTTCAGATTGAAATCGGAGCGATACGGTAGTAATAAATAACTGGTCTCTGGAAGTAAACATTAGAATCACGTTATATTAACAAAAATATATTTTTTTAGTCCCTTATGTTTTATAGCAGTTTGATTAGAATTTTATTCTAGACCAAAAATGTTAATTATGATTATTAATGAATTATTATTAACAGAAACTTTTACGTTTAAATTTGATAGATTGACAGATCTATCAAATATTTTGCCTGCGACAATGAAGAGAAAATGAAATGAAATTCAATTGTAAATGTAAATATTCTCGTTATTAAGTATTAATTTTAGCGACATGTGGTCAAAAACAAATTTTGTTTTGATTCAATTTTCTATCAAACTGTGATAAAAAATATAGGAATTTATTAAAATTATACATTTTAGTACATACTTTAAAAAAGCTTAAGTTTTTGATGTGCTATGCTAAACTTACATAAACTTCATCCTTTTTTATTCATCTCATTACATCTCTGTTAAATTTTATGAAAAGGTAATTATTTAGCATATAAAATATATTAATTGTTTTTTATTACAGAAAAATTAGTCCATACAACTGGCTCCAAGCAGAGGGTGAGTAACACCCTCTGTTGCACAATCGAGTGTTACTTTCAAAATTCCTAATGTGTATGTTAGATAGATCGATAAATATGGGGCTTAAGTGCTTCTAAGAGCCTCTCCACTACGACCTTTGCAGAACTATTGTGTATACCCTCCTGTTATTGTAAAGTTCCTTGTCTAGACCCGTTCTTATTACTAGACGGATGGCAAACCTCAGGTCCTCCATATATTGGGAAGGTTGTGGTTTTTCCTCCCCTATCGTTGAAAACCTCTTGGCCTCTTGGGCAATTGGAATTTCCACCCTATTAAGAACTGGTGACTTCAGTCTTCTCAGTACTTTCTTCTTGGTGAAAACAACTATCGTGGTTTTAATAGGGTTTACAGTTAGTTCCTCCTCTTGGCACCATTTGTTGATTATGTTTAGGGCAGTTTGTGTCTGCTCCGAGACTGTACCTGCGAATTTGCCTTTTACAATAATCGCGAGATCATCGGCATATCCTAAGCAATACATGTCTTTGGATGTCAGCGTCTTCAGTAATTCGTCTACTAGGAGGGCGATAACACTCCTCCTTGCGGGCAACCCCTGCCTGCTCTAGCTGTGACGGTGGTATCGCCAATGATATGATTACACTTTTTCCAAACTGGCGTTTATCCATCGACACAGGAGGAGTGGCACCCCTTTTTTTCTAGAGCTTTGGTAATTGACAGTGTAGATGCATTATTGAAAGCACCCCCAATGTCTACAAAAGTTGTCATGGCCATCTCTTTGTTCTCTATGGATTTAGTTAGTAGCCTGTTGAGATCGTGCAGTGCTAAGTCTGTTGACTTGCCTAGCTGATACGCGTATTGTCGCTCGTTGAGAGAGTTTGTTGATAAAACCTCATCTCTAATGTATCTGTCTATTAGTCTCTCCAACGTTTTAAGCAGGAAGGACACTAGTCTGATTGGACGGTATGATTTGGGCGTCATGTCATTTAATCTCCCTACTTTGGGTATATAAATGACTCTGCCCTTTTGCCACTCCGTAGGTATGTATTGAATAGCTATACAAGCCTTGAATATCCTACATAGATGTGGAATTAATATTTCCTGTCCCTTTTGGAGTAGGATGGGGTATATTCCATCCTCCCCCGGGGATTTAAATGGTTGAAACTTGTTCATGGCCCACCTTATTCTATTTGGCCTTGTTATCTCTGTAGAAAGTTTCCAGTCCGAGGCATTTGGCCTTTTTGGCTTGCTTTGCGAACTATCCACCACTGCAGGATCATTCAGAATTGTTGCGGCCGGAAAGTGTGCCTTGATTAGCATTGATATACTTTCCTCAAATGTTGTTGTGTAGGTATCGTCGTCCTTTTTTAGGAACGCTACTTTATCCTCATTACCTCCCTTTGCCAGCTCCTTGTGGGTTCTGGAACATGTGGGTATCTAAAACCTCCTCACAGAACTTTTTCCACGATTGCCTTTTTGCCTTTCTAATCTCTTTGTTGTACTGAATAAGCGTAGCCTTATATTCGGACCAGTCTTGATTGATTTTTGCTTCATTAAAAAGCCACGTACTTCCCTTCTTAGGGTTTCTAAGTGTTTATTCCACCCGACTGTTTTGTTATTACGTTGTTTTGTTTTTTCAGGGCAGTTCACCTCGTAAGCTGCAAGTATTGCCTTGCTTACTAGATTTACTGACCTTGAAAGACTTTTGTCATAATCTATTTCAATCCTATCACCTTCGAGAGCATCACTGAACGACAATAGATATTTATCCCAGTTTCTCTCTCTGGGGTTTCTTTGGGTTACTTCAATTCAAGAAGGGGCAGCTAGATCGAATCTAATCTGCCTGTGGTCGGAGCATGAGGGCTTCTCGGACACGTGCCAATTTGTTATGTTGTCACATGCTTTTTCTGTCGAAAGTGTTATATCTAAAACCTCTTTTCGAGTTGCAGTGACGAAAGTTGGTTTATTACCTATTTTAGCTATCAATAACCTTTTTGTTACTATGAAATTTAATAATGACTCACCTCTTGCGTTGATGACTGTGCTTCCCCGTATAATGTGGTGTGCATTTGCATCGCATCCAAGAATCAGTTGGAGGTTTTACTTGGCCGCGTATGCGATTACTTCGCCCATTTGCGGTGGTGGGCAAACCTCCTCGCCTGGGAAATATGCGGAGCATACTAGCCAGCTCTTGGCTCCTTCCTCCGTTGGCGTGGTCAAGATAGCTATAACACTATCAGCGGTGCAAAGCACCGGAATTACTACACAGTTAACTCTATTGCAATATACTATACATGCTCGAGGTCTTTTCATGCCTTCTTTATATAGTACCTTACCTTGACTGATATGAAGGCCTGCAATCCTGCCTCCGTGTAGCCAGGGTTCCTACAGGAGAGCCAAATCTAATCATTCCTTGTCGAACCTCCTACATACAATAGCGCTGGCCGCCTTAGCATGATGGAGGTTCACCTGCAGAACCCTGACCCCTGTGTTCAGTTCGGTGAACTGAACGACTCTTTTGCCTTCTCTGAGGCTTCTCCCGTATCCATGGGTGTGCCGCTCTTCTGTGCTACGTGCCTTTTGAGAGGGCTTGAGGATGGTCTGCTTCTTCCTCTTGGATCTCTGCGATCTCCGGAGTGGAAGCTATCCCCTTTTCAGAGCTGTTGTCCTGTTTTGGGCTATGTCTCCCCTTGACCCTGAATTTTATTCTCCCTAGGTTGTAGTAGGGGGACATATCTATCTTTTTGAGTTCCTCCAGGGACTCACTGTCCATCGAAAAAGCCCATGTTTGGCCTTTTTCCGATGGAGTTTTTCCCAACACCGTTCATGGATTGGTGTTGAGTGATTTGCGACCTTGAGCCTTAGCAGGATTTTTTCCGTTTCTGGCCTTTGTCCTCTGTCATCCGGGATGTAGGTGTTGCAGGATATTGACTCTGGAAGGTCCTTTCCTTCCAATACCCTGAGGGTTGCTCCTTCCCAGGGTTTAATGGTTGGGATGGCAACTCTCAGCCAGCTATCTAAACACGTCATGACTAGATAGCCTGGTTTGTGCGTGCATTTTGCAAAACACACTTGTAGTCCCTTAGGGGGGATTTTATCATGGACCTCGGAGATTGCGTCCTTGAATATGGTTAGCCTTTTGGACTAAAATTTACTGATGGGAAACCCATCGTCTACCACCGCAACCTTTACTGAGGCTAGGGGAAGGAGTTTCGTGGAAGTGCTTGCGACAACCTTATTTGTACTATTTCCAGCCTCTTTCGTGCTTTTTTTAGCCTCTCTTCCTATTCCCCTCTTTGTAACCTGCTTTGAAGACTTTTGCGGTTTTTGGTTTTTAAGAAAGTTTTCCCTTATGACTAGCCTCTTAGCAGATTTGTAGTCGAGACCACTTTCTAATTTTGTTTTAAGCTTCGTTCTAGAAGCTCCCCCTAGATGAACGAATTTTACTTCCTCATCCGTAAGTAGTTCTACATCCTCTAGGGAATATACAAGAACCTTATTTCTCGGTTTTGGTGAGAAGCCTTAGCACCAGGCAGTTTTGCCTTTTGATCTGGATTGGGCGAGTTCGCCTCCGTCCTTGCAAATTTTGTTTTTTTCCTCTGATCCATATGAATCTCACGAGAAGCTAGGGAAAGCTGGTCCACCGCGACAGAGCCCCGCATATCGCAGTAAGGTGTGGATACAAGGGGGTGCCACCTGTTACCCGCAGGGGATGGTTTGAGACTGCATATTCGACCCTGCAGCCACTCAGCTTTCGGCACGATACCTTCCACCTTGGCTTGGGTCCGATCTTTTAGTTGCCTTTTATGACAGACAGACCATACCTGGGATCAATTCTTAACCCCAAATCCCCAGGGGTATGTGTATGCTACTTACCTTTATGATGACATTTTAAATAAATTATTATATTTTCAGTTTTTTAATTTAATTTAAGTTTCAATATAAATCTAACAGAAAAATAGACAAGGTATCCAACAAGAGAGCTGCAACTTTCTATTTAAAACATTTTTTCATATTTTTTTTTGTTCAAAGCATTTGGAAACCAATTTTTTCTCTCTTTATATCCCTCCAATTACCCTTTTCCGCGGACGGTCGGGATCCAAACTTTTAATGTATTAACTTCATGACTATATAGGAGTCTGCGATGGGCCCACTTAGTTCGTTGAATTTTGGCATACAGGGTGCGTCAGAACGAATCTAAATCATAAGCTGATTTAATTATTGGATATATTTTAGTACCTCAAAAATTTGTGCCTACTGACATTATACCTTCCTCAATGTTAAATTAACATAATTGTTATATGTCGTGTTAATATACCTTATGCAAAATGATATTTCCCTTCCTTATAAGTTACAACCCCTATTTCCCGTAATTGAACAGTTACTTGAGAATCAACACAACAGCCATCTAGGATCTTGACGTGAAATTATCGTGGGACTTGTCAGTCAACTGTAACTTTTCCAATATTATTAAATTATCTAGCAGGAGATGATTCGAAGGAATTCCCAGATAGTGCAATAATTGACTGGATCGTGCCTGTCAAGCTGTCGTCTAATTGGATCAGCAGTCATTTGGGTTTCAGACTGCATTTCTATTGAAACACTCGCATCACACAATCTAATAGACCCCTTGTCTTTCGAAGCCATGACTCAATAAAAATGGGATTTTTACTTTATTTTATTTGGGTGTGATAAAACGTAGGCAGTTCGTAACCATAATTATGTGTTGGAATTCAAAACGTATTGATGGTTTTTGGAAATTTGGTAGTATACTTTATATGAGACAAGTGATATTTTATTTAAAATACTTTAGGAGAATTAAATAATAAAACTGAAATTGAATCTGCTGAATTTACATTCACAGGGTTTGAAAAAAATGATGAAAAATGCCTCTTTAATTTTTTTCAATGCAAATCACTCAACACCAGGTACTATATAAAGAAGGCATGAAAAGACCTCGAGCATGTATAGTATATTGCAATAGAGTTAACTGTGTAGTAATTCCGGTGCTTTGCACCGCTGATAGTGTTATAGCTATCTTGACCACGCCAACGAAGGAAGGAGCCAAGAGCTGGCTAGTATGCTCCGCATATTTCCCAGGCGAGGAGGTTTGCCCACCACCGCAAATGGGCGAAGTAATCGCATACGCGGCCAAGTAAAACCTCCAACTGATTCTTGGATGCGATGCAAATGCACACCACATTATACGGGGAAGCACAGACATCAACGCAAGAGGTGAGTCATTATTAAATTTCATAGAAACAAAAAGGTTATTGATAGCTAAAATAGGTAATAAACCAACTTTCGTCACTGCAACTAGAAAAGAGGTTTTAGATATAACACTTTCGACAGAAAAAGCATGTGACAACATAACAAATTGGCACCCATGGACTTGGTTTCCATGGGACCACATACATCTGCGTGTACCACCTCCAGTAAGCTTGGAGCACGTCTGCCTTTGTGTGTGAACGGTAATCGACACTGCTCACCTTCACAACATACTTCGCAGTTTCGTTTTCCTACTTCTGCAGAACCTGAATACATGAGACCAACCACCAAATTATTTTCCTTCATCTTATTTGAATATTTTCTATTAATAAGTCCAAATCTTCGATGCCAAGTATTTGTTGTAACTTGTTGTGCCACTGAAGTTGCTATCAAACAGTTACCTGTTTTTACATTGTTTAATCTGTATACACCATTTTTTAACTCGGCTGTGGCTACCAAAATCTTTTTCTGATTATATATTTGACAATGATCAGAATCAAACTTAACAAAATGCCCATTCTTAATTAATTGGCTTACCTACAATAAATTTGTGGTTAACTCCAGGGCACAAAACACATTTTTCACTTCGATATTATACTGCGTTTCACCGACAATAGTTTTAAATCCGATATTTCCCATTTCTGTTAATGACATTTTATTATGATTTGCTAGCATAATATCACTAATCTCAGCACTCGATGATCCCTGATCGCACTAAAAGCATCCGGGGATTTTTGCTGCTTATAATCAGAAACGTCGTTTGGATATTTATTTTTAAGGTGTCCCATTTTTTTACACTTATTTACACTCAAACCTTTTTCCTGATTAAAGGTGTTGCCACTTTGCAGCCTATTTTTACTTTTACCGCCATGCTAACCCTTGAACACAAATGCACTGCCAGTGTTGCCAACATGTTACTCCATCTCCAATAGTTTCGTTTTAATCGCGTCCGTAGAAATTATTATACCTGAGTGCTCAATCGCCATTATCATCGGTAAAAATTTCTCAGGTAAACCAGCTAATAGCAAAGAACCAATCCATTCATCGTCTATGTTAAAGCCTGTACCTCGTAGCTTTTGTCACGTTTCCACTACCTGGTCAACATAGGCACCCATAGATTCACAGTTATCTAGTCTTGCGGAAATCAAACTTCGTAACAGTTCAATATTTCTAGTAAAAACCAGAATCATCAAACAACGATTTCAGTTTCTACAACAGATCTACTGCAGTTGCGCTGATCCTCTTTCATGCACGTTTAATGAAGTATCAATCGTGAGAATTATTTTTGCCTTTGCCTTGGCGTCATCTGCCTTCACAACTTCCGATATACACTTTGAAAGTCCTTCAAGCACCATAAAATTTTCAATGGCAAATCCGAATAATTTTCACGACCCTTCAATTTAGGAACATTCGCGGCCATACTTGCACTAATCAGAAAAATACTATCAACCGTTTATCTGAATCGTGGGACTGGGCCCAATGAAATAAAACGACCCGGTTGAATTTTCAATGCAGACTAACTTTATTAAGAACAAATAGGACGAACCAAAAACAGTTTCCAGTGGTAAAAGGGACCCTTCGCAGGTACACGCTCGAAACTACAAATACCGTGCTGCTTTAAGTAAAACCATATGTGAATTACATTTTGGGTTTATTCTAACAGAAATGTCCTCTAGTTTTTTCAAAAAGTCCAGTTTCTATATTTTACACGAAACTGCAAGATTTCCAATTTTGTGATCGGTGCTGGTGAGTGTTAGAAAAAGATACTGGGCATTTTGGGAGAACTAGAAAGTAAAATACTTTTTTTTACTTTTATTGAAGCTTGCTTCTTATTGCATGACATAGGACTTTTGAGAAGGCTAGTGAACTCGTAAAACGTGTAACCGTTACGAAAAAGACCGCCACGCAGATTTCCAGATTGCCAGATTTCTGAATAATCCACTAATCCAATGAAATTTAAATTGAAGCTTGCTTCTTATGCACGACAAAGGACTTTTGGGATGGCTAGTCAAAAACTGTCAAAAATTTGGAAAAATGGTCAATAATTGTCAAAAATTATCAAAAACTGTCAAAATATTGAAAAAATGGTTAATAATTGCCAAATATTTCCAAAAATTGTCAGAAATTTGGAAAAATGGTCGATAATTGTCAAAAATTGTCAAAAACTGACAAAAATAGTCAATATTTGTGAAAATTTTGAAAACATGGTCAATAATTGTCAAAAATTTTGAAAAATGGTTAAAATTTTTGAAAAATTATCAAAAATGGTCAATAATTGTCAAAGACGGTCAATAATTGTCAAAAACTGTCAAAAATTGTTAAAATTTTGAAAAACAGTCAAAAATTGTTAAATATTTAAAAAAATGGTCAGTGATTGTCAAAATTTTTGAAAAATTGTCAAAAATGGTCAATAATTGTTAAAATTTTGAAAAATGGTCAAAAATTGTTAAAATTTTGAAAAAATTTTCAATAATTATAAGAGACTGTTAAAAATGGTCGATAGTTGTTTAAAATTTCGAAAAATGGCCAAAAATTGTCAAAATTGGGAAAAAAAAATGGTCAATAATTATTAAAAACTGTCGAAAACGCCAATAATTGTTAAAATTGTCAAAATTTTCGAAAACTGGACAATATTTTTGAAAAATTGTCAAAAATGGTCAATAATTGTCAGAACCTGTCAAAAAGCTAAAAAATTGTCAAAAATGGTCAATAATTGTTAAAATTTGGAAAAATGGTATAAAATAGTCAAAATTTTTGAAAAAATGATCAGTTATTGTCAAAACTATTAAAATTGGTCAATAATTGTGAAAAATGGTCAATAATTGTTAAAATTTGAAAAATGGTCAAAAATTTTGAAAAAATGGTCAAAATTTCCGAAAAATTATCAAAAATTGTCAAATTTTTTGTAAAATGGTCGATAATTATGAAAAACTGTCAAAAATGGTCAATAATTGTTAAAAATAGTCAAAATTTTTGAAAAATTGTCAAAAATGGTCAATAATTGTCAGAACCTGTCAAAAATGCTCAAAAATTGTAAAAAATGGTGAATAATAGTTAAAATTTGGAAAAATGGTCAACATTTTTGAGAAATTGTCAAAAATGATCAATCATTGTCAAAACTGTCAAAATTGGTCAATAATTGTTAAAATCAGTCAAAATTTTTGAAAAATTGTCAAAAACGGTCAATAATTGTCAGAACCTGACAAAAATTCTCAAAAATTCTCAAAAATTGTCAAAAATGGTCAATAATTGTCAGAACCTGTCAAAAATGCTCAAAAATTGTAAAAAATGGTAAATTATTGTCAGAACCTGTCAAAAATGCTCAAAAATTATAAAAAATGGTGAATAATAGTTAAAATTTGGAAAAATGGTCAACATTTTTGAGAAATTGTCAAAAATGATCAATCATTGTCAAAACTGTCAAAATTGGTCAATAATTGTTAAAATTTAAAAAAATGGTCAAAAATTGTCAGAAATTTGGAAAAAAATGGTCAATAATTATCAAAAATTGTCAAAATTTTGAAAAAATTGTCAATAAAATATAAAATAAAACTTGGGAGAACGTACTGGGCCTAATGTAATGCCCAACATCGCATTCTATTGCGCGTATTTTTATTGATGGTTTTCCCAACCTCGCATTCTATTGTGCATAAGAAGCAAGCTTCTGTCGTGAACAAACTTTTTGGAACAATATTCAACCATGCTTTTCTTATGATTTTGTTTAAGTTTTGTCCAGGTTAAGCATAATTTTAGCTGCATAGATCTCACTAATTAGACGTCAAATATTTCTTTCAAAAGGCTTTTTACATCTGCTTTTTAGCAGAGTCGTCCCTCCCTTCCCTTCCCTAACAGAAATTGTCAAATCCATAGATAACACTATTTTTTTCTTGCTATGACAAATAAAATTACTTATTTTTCCAGCTTAGCTGGAATCTCCAATAAAAAAAACCTAACTGTAAAAGCTTTTGAGATAATATTATACGTTTGAAACATTTCATTGTTTCTTTCATTTTGGTGCTAAACTGTTTATTACAAGCTGGCTGTGTATACAGCTTCTAGAAAGTGACAGATATATTGGTTTGGAGTTTTAGCAATGGATAGTTCGTGAGTTCAGATCCATCTAGTTTCAATGTTACATAAAGTATGCTATTATATTTTTATTGTTTTGCAAGCTCAAGTTATCGGAGAAGTGAGCTCTCGTTATTTTTCGCCGGTGATTTCAGTAAAACATTTTCAATTGCATTGAAAAAAATTAAAGAGGCATTTTTTATCATTTTTTTCAAACCCTGTGAATGTAAATTCAGCAGATTCAATTTCAGTTTTATTATTTAATTCTCCTAAAGTATTTTAAATAAAATATCACTTGTCTCATATAAAGTATACTACCAAATTTCCAAAAACCATCAATACGTTTTGAATTCCAACACATAATTATGGTTACGAACTGCCTACGTTTTATCACACCCAAATAAAATAAAGCAAAAATCCCATTTTTATTGAGTCATGGCTTCGAAAGACAAGGGGTCTATTAGATTGTGTGATGCGAGTGTTTCAATAGAAATGCAGTCTGAAACCCAAATGACTGCTGATCCAATTAGACGACAGCTTGACAGGCACGATCCAGTCAATTATTGCACTATCTGGGAATTCCTTTGAATCATCTCCTGCTAGATAATTTAATAATATTGGAAAACTTACAGTTGACTGACAAGTCCCACGATAATTTCACGTCAAGATCCTAGATGGCTGTTGTGTTGATTCTCAAGTAACTGTTCAATTACGGGAAATAGGGGTTGTAACTTATAAGGAAGGGAAATATCATTTTGCATAAGGTATATTAACACGACACATAACAATTATGTTAATTGAACATTGAGGAAGGTATAATGTCAGTAGGCACAAATTTTTGAGGTACTAAAATATATCCAATAATTAAATCAGCTTATGATTTAGATTCGTTCTGACGCACCCTGTATGCCAAAATTCAACGAACTAAGTGGGCCCATCGCAGACTCCTATATAGTCATGAAGTTAATACATTAAAAGTTTGGATCCCGACCGTCCGCGGAAAAGGGTAATTGGAGGGATATAAAGAGAGAAAAAATTGGTTTCCAAATGCTTTGAACAAAAAAAAATATGAAAAAATGTTTTAAATAGAAAGTTGCAACTCTCTTGTTGGATACCTTGTCTATTTTTCTGTTAGATTTATATTGAAACTTAAATTAAATTAAAAAACTGAAAATATAATAATTTATTTAAAATGTCATCATAAAGGTAAGTAGCATACACATACCCCTGGGGATTTGGGGTTAAGAATTGATCCCAGGTATGGTCTGTCTGTCATAAAAGGCGACTAAAAGATAGGACCCAAGCCAAGGTGGAAGGTATCGTGCCGAAAGCTGAGTGGCTGCAGGGTCGAATATGCAGTCTCAAACCATCCCTTGCGGGTAACAGGTGGCACCCCCTTGTATCCACACCTTACTGCGATATGCGGGGCTCTGTCGCGGTGGACCAGCTTTCCCTAGCTTTTCGTGAGATTCATATGGATCAGAGGAAAAAAACAAAATTTGCAAGGACGGAGGCGAACTCGCCCAATCCAGATCAAAAGGCAAAACTACCTGGTGCTAAGGCTTCTCACCAAAACCGAAAAATAAGGTTCTTGTATATTCCCTAGAGGATGTAGAACTACTTACGGATGAGGAAGTAAAATCCGCTCATCTAGGGGAAGCTTCTAGAACGAAGCTTAAAACAAAATTAGAAAGTGGTCTCGACTACAAAGCTGCTAAGAGGCTAGTCATAAGGGAAAAATTTCTTAAAAACCAAAAACCGCAAAAGTCTTCAAAGCAGGTTACAAAGAGGGGAATAGGAAGAGAGGCTAAAAAAAGCACGAAAGAGGCTGGAAATAGTACAAATAAGGTTGTCGCAAGCACTTCCACGAAACTCCCCCCCCCCTAGCCTCAGTAAAGGTTGCGGTGGTAGACGATGGGTTTCCCATCAGTAAATTTGAGTCCAAAAGGCTAACCATATTCAAGGACGCAATCTCCGAGGTCCATGATAAAATCCCCCCTAAGGGACTACAAGTGTGTTTTGCAAAATGCACGCACAAACCAGGCTATCTAGTTATTACGTGTTTAGATAGCTGGCTGAGAGTTGCCATCCCAACCATTAAACCCTGGGAAGGAGCAACCCTCAGGGTATTGGAAGGAAAGGATAATTATTGACCATTTTTTTCCAAATTTCTGACAATTTTTGACCATTTTTTTAAATTTTAACAATTATTGACCAATTTTGACAGTTTTGACAATTTCTCAAAAATGTTGACCATTTTTCCAAATTTTAACTATTATTCACCATTTTTTACAATTTTTGAGCATTTTTGACAGGTTCTGACAATTATTGACCATTTTTGACAATTTTTGAGCATTTTTGACAGGTTCTGACAATTATTGACCATTTTTGACAATTTTTCAAAAATTTTGACTATTTTTAACAATTATTGACCAATTTTGACAGTTTTGACAATGATTGATCATTTTTGACAATTTCTCAAAAATGTTGACCATTTTTCCAAATTTTAACTATTATTCACCATTTTTTACAATTTTTGAGCATTTTTGACAGGTTCTGACAATTATTGACCATTTTTGACAATTTTTGAGCATTTTTGACAGGTTCTGACAATTATTGACCATTTTTGACAATTTTTCAAAAATTTTGACTATTTTTAACAATTATTGACCATTTTTGACAGTTTTTCATAATTATCGACCATTTTACAAAAAATTTGACAATTTTTGATAATTTTTCGGAAATTTTGACCATTTTTTCAAAGATTTTGACCATTTTTCAAATTTTAACAATTATTGACCATTTTTCACAATTATTGACCAATTTTAACAGTTTTGACAATAACTGATCATTTTTTCAAAAATTTTGACTATTTTATACCATTTTTCCAAATTTTAACAATTATTGACCATTTTTGACAATTTTTTAGCTTTTTGACAGGTTCTGACAATTATTGACCATTTTTGACAATTTTTTAAAAATTTTGTCCAGTTTTCGAAAATTTTGACAATTTTAACAATTATTGGCGTTTTCGATAGTTTTTAATAATTATTGACCATTTTTTTTTTCTAAATTTTGACAATTTTTGGCGATTTTTCAAAATTTTAAACAACTATCGACCATTTTTAACAGTCTCTTATAATTATTGACCATTTTCTCGAAATTTTAACAATTTTTGACCATTTTTCAAAATTTTAACAATTATTGACCATTTTTGACAATTTTTCAAAAATTTTGACAATCATTGACCATTTTTTTAAATATTTAACAATTTTTGACTGTTTTTTAAAATTTTAACAATTTTTGACAGTTTTTGACAATTATTGACCGTCTTTGACAATTATTGACCATTTTTGATAATTTTTCAAAAATTTTAACCATTTTTCAAAATTTTTGACAATTATTGACCATGTTTTCAAAATTTCCACAAATATTGACTATTTTTGTCAGTTTTTGACAATTTTTGACAATTATCGACCATTTTTCCAAATTTCTGACAATTTTTGGAAATATTTGGCAATTATTAACCATTTCTTCAATATTTTGACAGTTTTTGATAATTTTTGACAATTATTGACCATTTTTCCAAATTTTTGACAGTTTTTGACTAGCCATCCCAAAAGTCCTTTGTCGTGCATAAGAAGCAAGCTTCAATTTAAATTTCATTGGATTAGTGGATTATTCAGAAATCTGGCAATCTGGAAATCTGCGTGGCGGTCTTTTTCGTAACGGTTACACGTTTTACGAGTTCACTAGCCTTCTCAAAAGTCCTATGTCATGCAATAAGAAGCAAGCTTCAATAAAAGTAAAAAAAAGTATTTTACTTTCTAGTTCTCCCAAAATGCTCAGTATCTTTTTCTAACACTCACCAGCACCGATCACAAAATTGGAAATCTTGCAGTTTCGTGTAAAATATAGAAACTGGACTTTTTGAAAAAACTAGAGGACATTTCTGTTAGAATAAACCCAAAATGTAATTCACATATGGTTTTACTTAAAGCAGCACGGTATTTGTAGTTTCGAGCGTGTACCTGCGAAGGGTCCCTTTTACCACTGGAAACTGTTTTTGGTTCGTCCTATTTGTTCTTAATAAAGTTAGTCTGCATTGAAAATTCAACCGGGTCGTTTTATTTCATTGGGCCCAGTCCCACGATTCAGATAAACGGTTGATAGTATTTTTCTGATTAGTGCAAGTATGGCCGCGAATGTTCCTAAATTGAAGGGTCGTGAAAATTATTCGGATTTGCCATTGAAAATTTTATGGTGCTTGAAGGACTTTCAAAGTGTATATCGGAAGTTGTGGAGGCAGATGACGCCAAGGCAAAGGCAAAAATAATTCTCACGATTGATACTTCATTAAACGTGCATGAAAGAGGATCAGCGCAACTGCAGTAGATCTGTTGTAGAAACTGAAATCGTTGTTTGATGATTCTGGTTTTTACTAGAAATATTGAACTGTTACGAAGTTTGATTTCCGCAAGACTAGATAACTGTGAATCTATGGGTGCCTATGTTGACCAGGTAGTGGAAACGGGACAAAAGCTACGAGGTACAGGCTTTAACATAGACGATGAATGGATTGGTTCTTTGCTATTAGCTGGTTTACCTGAGAAATTTTTACCGATGATAATGGCGATTGAGCACTCAGGTATAATAATTTCTACGGACGCGATTAAAACGAAACTATTGGAGATGGAGGAACATGTTGGCAACACTGGCAGTGCATTTGTGTTCAAGGGTTAGCATGGCGGTAAAAATAGGCTGCAAAGTGGCAACACCTTTAATCAGGAAAAAGGTTTGAGTGTAAATAAGTGTAAAAAAATGGGACACCTTAAAAATAAATATCCAAACGACGTTTCTGATTATAAGCAGCAAAAATCCCCGGATGCTTTTAGTGCGATCAGGGATCATCGAGTGCTGAGATTAGTGATATTATGCTAGCAAATCATAATAAAATGTCATTAACAGAAATGGGAAATATCGGATTTAAAACTATTGTCGGTGAAACGCAGTATAATATCGAAGAGAAAAATGTGTTTTGTGCCCTGGAGTTAACCACAAATTTATTGTAGGTAAGCCAATTAATTAAGAATGGGAATTTTGTTAAGTAATTCTGATCATTGTCAAATATATAATCAGAAAAAGATTTTGGTAGCCACAGCCGAGTTAAAAAATGGTGTATACAGATTAAACAATGTAAAAACAGGTAACTGTTTGATAGCAACTTCAGTGGCACAACAAGTTACAACAAATACTTGGCATCGAAGATTTGGACTTATTAATAGAAAATATTCAAATAAGATGAAGGAAAATAATTTGGTGGTTGGTCTCATGTATTCAGGTTCTGCAGAAGTAGGAAAACGAAACTTCGAAGTATGTTGTGAAGGTGAGCAGTGTCGATTACCGTTCACACACAAAGGCAGACGTGCTCGAAGTTTACTGGAGGTGGTACACGCAGATGTATGTGGTCCCATAGAAACCAAGTCCATGGGTAAATCGAAATATTTCCTTATATTTGAAGATGACTACAGCAGAATGGTGTTTGTCTATTTTTTGAAGAGTAAAGTTGAGGTTTTCGAATGTTTTGGAACTTTTAAAAACCTGGTTGAAAATCAAAAAGGTAGAAAAATTAAAGCCTTAAGCTCAGATAATGGTGGCGGGTTCTGCAGCAATCAATTTAAATGTGGTTTGAATGCCAAAGGAATTTTGCATCAGTTGACCAATCCCTATACCCCGGAACCAAATGGTGTGTCAGAAAGAATTAATCGTACCATTGTTGAAAAAGCAAAGTGCATGCTTTTTGATGCAAATTTAGAGAAGAAATTTTGTGCTGAAGCGGTAAACAGTAACACTGCAGTTTACCTGAAAAATAGATCTATTGCTTCAGGTTTGCAGAAAACTCCTTACGACATTTGGACAGGGAGTGCACCTGACGTAAGCAATCTTAGTATCTTCGGTAGTCCGGTAATGGTGCATGTCCCAAAAAAAAAGAGACTGAAGTGGGATAAGAAAGCTGAGCGACATATCTTGGTTGGTTACAGCGAGACTACGAAAGGATATCGAGTTTACAACGTTAAATTCAATGTAGTAACCACCAGTAGAGATATAGTTATAATGGAAAATACACCACAGATTGTTATAGAAGAGGAGGACCAAAGTGTGGAAGTTTCAGTGGGAGTCACAGATAACGGCAATGCAATAGAAGACTATCCAGTAATTGCAAATCGTAGTAACACATCAAGTGGAACGGAACTGTCTAGTGAGGCACGGGGAAGTGGTAGTGACTTTGAGCCAGAACATCCAGTGCAGACTCCTGAACACTTAGACGGTCACCACGAACGCGAAAACCAAGAGGGTTCGAAAATGTTGTGACGTAAATTTGCTCCGATAGTTCCGACCTAAACAGTGATCCAGTGATAGTGCAGGATGCCTTAACAGGACCAGACGGGAACAAATGGAAGCAAGCAATTCAGGATGAACTTCGTTCCTTTGAGGAAAATGATGCTTGGGAACTGGTGAACGCTCCTAGTGATAAAACTATAGTGCAGTGTGGTTGTTGTGTTTGGCCAGCCTATCTGAAGCTACGGGGCATCGGTAAGGGGCGAGGAAACATGGCCGATATCTGTCATAAACGTACCAATGGCGTACGGTACCTATTTTATGAAAGTAATAAAAATAATAATTTTTATTGTATAATAATTATATATAGAAACTGATTTATGCTTTGCTTTAAAGATAAGGTATTTTTCGAAACACGGTACCTATTTGTTAAAAACAAATATTGCTAAAAATTGTACTCGAATTCAATATGGATACGAAATAATGAGATACTAAGTGAAACTGAAAATACGAAGGTAAATACTGACATTATAAACGCCACTGGATAATCAATGTCAGTCAATTGTCGAAGTGAGAGGGAAGAACACACGCACGGGCTTGCCAATAGGAAGTCAGTTGGTTACCTAGCAGCCGCGGTTCGATAAATATTCACCAATTGAGTTAGTTCGGAGGGCGTGGTAATTAGGATTTTCGCACGACGTTGCCGGCTTCAAGGAAACCCATAACATATTTGGAAAAGTGTTCATCTTTTAATATTCAGAAATTGAAAAAATAATGTTAATAGACAAAATCCAATGAAACAAGCACATTGAAGAATTACCGCTTAATCATTACTGACATATTGTTAATAATAAAAAGTCCATTTTTTAATTATTATCACCACATACTCAGCACTTTAGCTTTTTCATAGTTGAACGTGGCAATATCGAATGTTTTCGACCGCATTCCTTTCACAGCTTCAGTTATGTTTGCCAAACTATACAGACAAATGAGATGCCGGCTGACGTTTTAACCAAAAGTTTGTGTTCTGCGAAACATTATAGTTTTTTAGAGAAATTATGTATTGTTAATGTATTGTAAGTAAATATCCTTTTCTGAGTGTTTGTCATGTTATGTTTTGCAGTTATTATATTTTATGTTAGTGGGATTGTAAAAATAAACCCAAAATATAATACACATCTGGTTTTTCCTGAAGCAGATCAGTATTTGTAGTTTCGAGCGAAGGGTCCCTTTTACCACTTAAAACTATTTTTGGTTCGTCCTATTTGTTCATAATAAAGTAAGTCTGCATTTAAAATTCAACAGAGTCGTTTTATTACATCAACTTCCTACTCATTCAGTATAAATTAATAATTAGTAAAAAAATTATATATTGAATTATCAATTACTGTCAAATATTCTTTATTTATTGTGGACCAACCTTCCAAAGTTGTATAAATTTTGTGGTGTTTTTTCATTTCAGTACAAATATAAATCATTTAAATCGCATGATTCCAAAACCCTTGTGAAGTTCTTCTTTCTGATAAAACACCTTATTGCATTTAGTTACGACATAGTTTAAATCGGTTGTCACCTTCACAAGACGAAGTAATTATACCGGCACCGTATGAATCACTGAGATTTAGCATCTAAGATGGAGCAAGAAGGCTCGCCGACACGAGAAGCTACATATCATACGCCGCAGT
This sequence comes from Lochmaea crataegi, assembly GCA_947563755.1. NCBI lineage: Eukaryota > Metazoa > Arthropoda > Insecta > Coleoptera > Chrysomelidae > Lochmaea > Lochmaea crataegi. The sequence goes on from OX387432.1 coordinate 3,103,029, forward strand.
GTATTTGACAGGCAAGATGGCTCAGCGGTTTAACGGCTGTTAAGAGCAGGAGGTGCTGATTTATAGGCAGGACTCATTAATCGGATATTACGCTACTACAAAGGATCACTCTCTCTCTTCTGCTTATCTCAGCATTAGTTTGTTGAGTGAAACGAACATTTTATTAAAAGTTAACAATCATTGCTTTTCAAGATTTGTACAAAATGTTGGTTGAAGGTTAACTGCATTTTTTATAAGTAAGCAATTTATTTTCATTATGAGAATTTGGAAACAAAGTTTTTTTAACGAAATTCGGCAAAAAAGTGCACTGCTGTGAATATAAATAACATCTTAAACTATTATTGCACGAAAATATTTTGACGGAGGAAAGATATTACGGGAAATATCTCAAAATATGAGGGTTTTTTTCCTAGTTTTATTTTTAAAATAAAACCAAATTTTCAGTGTTTTGAAGGGAAGAAATAAAAACCCGTGTCACTACGTGTTTTTGAAACACGTTCATTAGCTTGACATGTGTGCATGTCTTCAGACGTAATTTCCTTCAACTCCAAAACGTCACATTAAATTGCAAATGTCTTTTTCTTCAATACCTGTATATTTTGTTGCAGGAGCCGCCGCGGTTGCCAAAGCATATACTATCGGACTTAAACTGGTACAAAAGAAAAACGCGTGACACTTTTGGGCCTAGCCCGACAAAACTGTAGACTGGGCCAACTTAAAAAAATCACTACTTAAACGTCAATTTTCACAGAACAGAAAAGTACAGATACCCTCACGTACCAACAGATGCCTGCTAATAATAAATCATCCTCACGGGGGACCCATTCGTCTCTATTTGGAATTAGGACGGTATAAGGCAGGTCGTAGTTTACTGTTGGAGGCATCATGTCAGAGGTCATTCCCAGAATACCGTCACTTTCAGTGTCCACCAGCATTCTGCTACATTTCCGAAATATATTGGAAATACAGAGAAAAACTGAATGAACTAAGGAAGCACAACGTCTTCATCCTATAGTGAGTTCTAGGACATGGAATACAAATAAACGAAATAGCAGATGATCAAGCAAAGAGAGGGGACCAAACACCCTTGTAGAGACTGGAATCCTTTCGCTATATGAGCACCAATAAAATATGCGAGAAAAGGATAAAACCATTGGGAATATCTAATAGGAATGAGACACTCAAATAAACTACTGGGAAACTAATAATGCATGAACCAGAGTAAAACTACACTAAGAGTTTTTTGACAGGTGTCCTAAGGAGAGAATAGAGGTGAAGGTGGGAAATCTAATGGTGACCAAGGAAGACAGTGGAATGCAGGAGGAGGTACAGATGATGTTTGGGGATAGGTGCCCGATGCTAGGAGAAAAAGGAGAGGAAATGGAGTGGGTCAAGGAGGTACGCACTACGGAAAAGAAAGGGGCAAGGGTGAATGCGGAGGAGTTGATCTGTCGGATGGAGGGAGATTGTAGAGATGAGAGGAAGGTGTTTGAGCTGATGAGTCGACTGTTTGGGGAAGTGGTTAGCGGGGGCAGCGTTGGGCTCCACAGGCTTGAGCATGTAGAGATGGAGGTGCTGAGGAAGATGGTGAAGAGACGGAGAAGGTCGTATTCTTTACTGAGGGAGTGAAGCTTCCCAAGAAAACAGATATTTTGTCTTTGTCACTGCAGTGACAGAGTGATTATTCAATATAAAGACAAAATACGTGTCCTCTTGGTAAGCTCTAATCTCTCAGTTAAGAATGCGGCCCCAGAGTACAACACCTGGGAGACTACTTGATATAAGAGGAAAACCTGCTTTTGCCTGGGTATACTCTAAATTCCTTCAAGGAATAGGACTATAGGAGCTTTTAGCTCTTGAAACTTTCCTCAAGAACTGAATAGAAGAAGGAGGCAAAGTAGATATTTTAGGTGTAGTAGGTTTAGGGAGTGTTCACTCCAAAAAAAAGTTACCAATCTGGAAAATGAAGTTTCTCAAACGTTTAGCTGCTGTAACTATTCACCGCTAGAACTGATCTCAAAATTTTCTTAATATTAGATTCAAGCCTTCTTTTCATTTATTTCCAGTTGAAATGGAAGCAAAAAAGTGCAGGTAGTTTAAGAACGTTTTTCTTATAATCTGTCAAATTTGAAGTCATATTTTTTAAAATATTTAAACGTAAGTATTTTATGTATTTTATGCATTTTATGTATTTTATGTATTTTATGTATTTTATGTATTTTATGTATTTTATGTATTTTATGTATTTTATGTATTTTATGTATTTTATGTATTTTATGTATTTTATGTATTTTATGTATTTTATGTATTTTATGTATTTTATGTATTTTATGTATTTTATGTATTTTATGTATTTTATGTATTTTATGTATTTTATGTATTTTATGTATTTTATGTATTTTATGTATTTTATGTATTTTATGTATTTTATGTATTTTATGTATTTTATGTATTTTATGTATTTTATGTATTTTATGTATTTTATGTATTTTATGTATTTTATGTATTTTATGTATTTTATGTATTTTATGTATTTTATGTATTTCATGTATTTTATGTATTTTATGTATTTTATTCATTTCATGTATTTTATGTATTTTATTCATTTTGTGTATTTTATGAAATTGTCTCGTCTCGACATTCAAAAATTAAGAGGCGTTCCTCAAATAGATATTACAATCAATTCGCTACTGACACATGACAGTAAATCGAACAAGTGCAGTTAATCCACTCTACCCTTGACAAAAGATATGATCAAGACACAAGTTTATATAATAAAAACATCTCGATAAAGAAATTGTGTTCGAACAAGATCCGAACATAAATTTCAAAGTAGTTTACATAATATGTAAATTTTGTTTGAAACAGAAGATGTTTAGATGGTGACCTAATATATTCTCCACGCATCCAATACTTCGTATCTCTGCCATTTATATGTCTATCGTAGAGCTTTTACGTTGAAATAATCAAGCCAACTTCACTGAAGTGCATTCGGAGAGTAAAGCAAATTTTGGTTAAAATATACGAGGTGTTCTCATCCGACTGATCGCATACAGCAGATCTAAGTGAATGGTTGCTTGATAACCATTAATTTGCTAAAATAGGTAAGCTAAATTGTCGGATCAAAAATTCACCAAGACGCCAGGCTGGAAGGATAGCATAGTTCCAGGTGGATATGCGAGAGGAGAAGAGGATTGGGTCTGCCTATATTTGCACAAGAACTGCCACCTGAGCGAGGCAGCAGTGAACCTTTTCAGGAGTGGGATCCTGCACATTTACTCTACATTTTACCCTGAGTCTAACCTCTCAAATAACTCATCCATGTTTTGGATGAGTAACTGAAGAAAAAAGTATCCAAAATCTGTTTTTGCTTCTATTTTTCAAAAAGCTCATATTTGAAATACAAAAGTAGAATCCTGCAAAATTATCTGGAAAAATGTGTAACCTTCAAAGCATCAAAACAAAAACGGAAATGTGATCTCAGTACTAGTGAATATTCTACAAATACAGATATTTTTGTTGAAAAGACAAATTCTCATATAGTTGTTGTTTTTGCGTTGTCGGTTGTCAGAAAAACAAATGCGACGAGAATGATTTCGAGCTTTTTTGTATATTATGGTGCCTTTTATTTCCAACGGACCATCATTCATTTCGTTGTTATTGAGATTTTGTTCATTATAATACACCCTCTCTATCTCACCCCAATCTCTATCCAGTACCGGTTTTGTTATATATTCCAATAAAATTATTTTTATTAAAAATTAATTATTAGAAAAAAATTGGAAATTATTTTTGTAGGATTTTTAAAAAGGGCGAATCAAACTCCAGTTGAGTGATCTGAGCAGTGGCGTAACTAGCGGATGTTCCGCGTGTTGATGAATTCATTTTGGAGTTAGCTCTTTTTACAACTTACCTACTATTTTTTTGTGGTTGAGTAGATTCAAGATTATTCAAGGTTTGCCTGGAGAGAGAGGAGACTAGTTTGATGAGTCAAAGGTTTTGAATTTTTCGCTCTGTACCCTTTTTTTTTTTTTTTTTTTTTTTTTTTTCGGGCCGAGATGGGAAACTCATGTTCGAATGGGTCCAGGACCCAAACAGTGTTGGACTCATCCCCAAGGAGATGCCTACCAACCAAACCCACCTCAAACTCGCCGTTACCCCCGCCTCGGAATCACTACCCTAGCATACTTCGAGACAGGCGGCGGTCCCTCGCACACTCTCCGCTCACACTGTCATCTTCTCCCTCCTATCACTCCTGCCTCTCATGCCATATCGAGTCCTTCTCTCCCCCTTACCATGCTCTCTACTACTCCACTCACCTCCATCCATTCCTCCTCCCCCCTCAACATTATCTCCACCATGTTTTCCCAGTACACCGCCTCCCCTAGTTTTCCTTCTTCAGCACTTCCTCGTTCCTCCAGCATCTAAACACATGTCCCACATCATCCTCCACTTCACACCTCTCGCACACACCAGTCTCTCGTTTCCCAATCTTGTGGAGGTACCCTACTCTCGACCCATGTCTCTAATCCTGTCATGCTCCTCTCATATTCTTCCAGGCTGACATTTGGGCTTATATACACACTATACACCACCATGTCTCCCATTCGCACTACCACCCATCCATTTTCCTTCCTCACTTCATCCGCCCTTAATCCATCCCCCACCACTCTTATTCCTGCTTCTCCTGTATCGTCCATAATCCATCCCTGCTTCCCCACATATCTAGCATTCACCTCGGATCCACACACTACATCCACTTCCCTCCTAAAAATCACTTCATCCAATATATCATGCGCTATCCTGCATTTCCCTAAATTTATCTGTAACACTCTCCATACATCCCCTACATTCCTCCTTCCCGCGCAATGCTGTCCCCTTCCTCCTATTTGACCAGACTCGTCCCCTCTGAGGGGTCCAGAGGGTCCCTCCCATTTTTTCCTTCACCTTTTCCATCGTCTCCTTCTACTTCTTCCCTTCCCCTACTACATTCTATCTCCCCTGGCCTGTGTCCCCTTTCCCCACATACCCTACAAAGGAAAGCCTGCCGACAGTCTCTCGCCATGTGATCCTCGCTCTTACAAAGCCAACACTTACTCCTCTCCTTGACTACCTTCACCTTACACCCTGTTACTTTATGGCCCTTTATCCCACATCCAAAGCAACTGTCATCCTCTCTACCCTCTATAATATTTACCCTGTTCCACCCCAATCTAATCTCCTTTTTTTTTTCAAAAAGGCTACCGCTTTTTCCCATTCCGCCCTCACCACCGCCATTTTCATCCCGTTCCTCTCCCTTACCACTTTAATCACCGTTGTCCCTTTCCCAATCAAATTCTCTATTTTCCCCCTCACCTTTTCATCTTCCATCCACGGTTCTATCCCCACCATTTTAATGGTTTTTGTTCCCCTCCCCGCTTCGACCACCCTAGCTCCTGTTACCCTTCCTACCTCCCCCAGAATTCCCCTCACCTCAACCCCCTTCTTTGCCTCTATTACCACCTCCCTATTTCTTGAGACTCTGAGTCTATCCACCCACTCCCCTGTCATCTCCCTCAACCCCTTCTTAATCCTCTCAATCCCCTCCTGATCGACTTCCCCGATATCCTTCAGGATTATCGCCCCATTTCTACCCTCCTTTTCCTTCTTCCCATCTGTATAGATTGTTACCTCCGCCACCTCTCCGCCACCTCTCACCCACGCCACCATCTTCTTCAGCACCTCCACCTCTACCTGCTCAAGCCTGTGGAGTCCAATGCTGTCCCCGCTCCCCACTACCCCAAACAGTCGACTCATCAGCTCAAACACCTTTTTCTCATCCCTACAATCTCCCTCCATCCGACAGATCAACTCCTCCGTCTTCACCCTTACCCCATTTCTTTCCGTAGTGCGTACCTCCTTGACCCACTCCATTTCCTCTCCTTCTCCCCCTAGCATCGGGTACCTATCCCTAAACATCCTCTGTATTCCCTTCTCCATTCCACTGTCTTCCTTGGTCACCCATACCACCTTTACCTTTTCATCCCCTAATATTGGATTTCCCACCTTCACCTCTATTCCCTCCCCCTTTTTACCATCCCAGTCCCTATCTCTAACCTCCAGCCATCCTTCCCAGTCTCTTTGCCCCACCTCCCATCGTGTTTGCATTATCCCGTTGCTATCGTCCTTTCCCCTCAACCTCTCCAATTCCTTGACCCGCCCCTCTGCCGCTGCCTTCTCTTCCTCCAGCCTTTCCACCTTCTCCTCCAGTCGCCTTACCATATCCTTCAATCTCTCTACACTCTCCTTCTCTTCTTCCTCCCAATCCTCCATTTCCTTCTTTCCTTTCTCCTTCAGTTTCCTCTTCTGTTCCTTGTCCTCCAGAGGCGATACCTCCTTTCTCTTTACTCCAGTATCACTCCTCTCTCTCGTCTCCCCCGCCTTATCAGGCGTTCGTTTTACCTTCGTCGACTTACCAAAAATTCCATTTCCTTGCCTTTCTTCATCCATAACCTCCTGTTCTATTTTTCTTTCTTCTTTGTCCATATTCCATCCCACGAGTAGCTAGGGAATTGAATGTCCACCACCACAGAGCCCCGCTTGTGGTGGTAAGGCTGGTTACTCCGTGAGGTCACCAGGTATCCCGGAGGCACCGTTTCTGACTGACTTTCGCGCAGCCATTCATCCATTGCCACGGTAGCTAACAACGTAGATTACGGATTGTTTTATCGAGGTTTCTCACGGTTGCCTCCGGACGCAGTGGCTTCCGTTGCCTACACTACACCACAACATAGCTGCCTTCCCTATGTCGCTGGTTTTTTATCGAGGTTTACCTCTCTAGATTCCTGGGAATCTAACCTATTAGTCGCCTTTTACGACAGGTGGGCTATCCCCTGGGGGTATTCTTCTGAGCCCGCCCCCAGACGGGTTACGCTCTGTACCCTTGGATGCAGTACTGTTCCCTTTAAGTACCATCTATAAATAAGCCACTGTCAAATTTTGAGCAAGCTAAGTCAGTTAGTTTTTGTTTGACAGCCATTGAAAACTAGTGAATTTTATCAAAACCAAATTTCGACCCAAATCTCTTACCGCCCACGATTTCTCTAGGTCTAAGAACAGAAAATAGTCACATGGGCTGAATGTGGGAAAAAAAGGTTCCATTCTGATAGTACCAGCACAAGTGACATGGAACGTCCAAATGAGGTCATCTTGCCAGGAATCGTCGATGAAATCCATGGACATCTGTGTGACCACTTTTGGCGCTATTCAGCCGCAATCTGAACGAGTTTTTCCGCCGTTTCATTGGTGTGGACGAAACATGGACGTGCGATAGTAAACACTAGAGGGAGAAAGTATGAGACGGAGGCTGGTGTGAAGGTGGTTTTGTGGGATAGTATGTGAAGAGGGATGTGAGATCATAGTGTATGCGGACGATGTGTGTCTGGTATATACAGCAAAGTGAGAGGCGGAGATAGAAAGAAAGGTGGAGAGAATGTGTAGGAAGATTGTGGAGAAGAGCGGTGCGGACTAGAAGTGGCGGAAAATAAGACGGTGGGGTTACTAGTGAAGGGACTTCAGAACACACATGTTGAAGGCGGCAGAGGAGGGGGAAGTGAGGGCAGCATGGCTGGGGAGATTGAAGTGTAATGAGAAGGGGCCGGGAGATTGAAAGAGGAGGATAATTGGTAAGACGGTAGAGCAGAGTATGCTGTACGGTGCGGAGGTGTGGGGTGAAAGAGCGGGAGTGAATGCGAGGGTTAGGCCACCCTTGCGGGTGCAGAGAGGGATATTGCTGAAGGTGGCGCTGTGGTACAGGACAGTGGTTGAATTGGCAGCAGCGGTGCTGGCAAGGACCTACCGATTGAACATGATGGCTAGAGCCAGAAATAAACGCTGGAGAGGTGCGACCAGAGAGAAGGTACAGGAATGGATGGAGGAGAAAACGGAGAGAAGGTGGACGGAGTATGAGGTATGAGGGCGCGCTAAAAGGAGCGATTGGGAATAGGAGAGATTGGATGGACCGGAAATTCGGAGAGGTGAACTACTTCTTGACACAGGTGTTCACTGGACATGGGTCGAGAGTAGGGTACCTCCACAAGATTGGAAAAAGAGAGACTGGAGTGTGCGAGAGGTGTGAAGTGGGGGAAGATGTGGGGCATGTGTTTAGATGCTGGAGGAACGAGGAAGTGCTGAAGAAGCTGGAGAGGAAACTAGGGGAGGCGGTGTATCGGGAGAACATGGTGGAGATAATAAGGAGGAATGGATAGAGGTAAGTGGCGTAGTAGAGAGCATGGTTAGGGGGAGAGAAGGACTCAATATGGCATGAGAGGTAGGAGTGAAAGTTAGGGAGAAGACGACGGTGTGAGCGGAGAATGTGCGAGGGACCGCCGCCCGTCTCGAAGTTTGCTAGTGTACTGAGTCCGATGCGGTGGTAACGGCGAGTTTGAGGTGGGTTTGGTGGGTAGGCTTGGGGATGAGTCCAACACTGCTTGGGTCCTGGACCCATTCGAACATGAGTTTCCCATCTCAGCCCGAAAATAAAACCGGAAAATATCATTCATATCTATTGGAAAGTCTCGATATCAACTTGAAACGGAAATAACTGCATTCGGCGAAGAAAAAGTGCTGTTCCATCCAAACAATGAGTGCACACGTGTTTGTTTTTACTATTTATAGATGGTAGTTAACGTGAATACTGTTGCACTCAAAGTACCATTTTTTCTCGTTTTTTCTGCATTACCAGCTGCTTCAAACATCTACTATTAAAACTGTGCTATCATGAATCACCAAATAAACTTCTGCTTTTGTCACTCTACATGGAACTCAAGTCTCCCATATTATTGAGAGCAAACTTTGTAATTTAGTGTAACTTTTAATTATCATTCCTCGGTCTAAAAGGCTTCAAAATAAAATATTCATTATCGACACCAACAAAAAATATTTATAAATTGTAAATTGATATTTTTTTCAATAATTTTATAATTCAACGACGTGTACAGAAAATAAAAATGCGTCTAGCCATTTTTTACCAATGATAGATTTGGCCACTGAGTAGATGACTGGATATATTTCAACGTACAATGCTGTACCCGCTAATAACGACCCTGATTCTCTCAGGATTGCATGAATACAAATGAACCCCTTTTTTGACCTACAATGCCAGGTTCGATATATCATTACTGTTATACATTATCACGGAATTTGGTTGTACGTGAGTTATAGAGGTGTGAGCAAAAAACGTGTAGATATGGAAATAACCCAGCATTAGTTTCCAAATAAATTATTGCGTGATTTATATTTCGTAAAGACCACTCTCGTTATGTTCGAGTGACCGTCAAATATTTGTAAATTGAATTTTACTTACGAGTGCTTTTTTTATCTTCCAGTTTTTTTGTACGACTGTTGACTGTTTGCGCTGAAAATGTGAAGCTTTCTTAAGATTATTTTAAGCTCTTCAATTGGATGATCATTTTAACCCAGCTTCAGCATCTTAGTTCTACAGCCTGCTTAGTTAGCAGTCTGGACGATTGTTGCTTCGAAGCCAAAAAAAATGGATTCTGGACGAAGGAATTTGTACGTGAGTGAGCTACGACCATTATCAAACTCTGCACCCCATCGATATATAGATCGCACGAAAATGCTCAACGTTTTTTACGCAAGTTTGTCTTTTAAAACCATCAGAAATAACATATGCTACAAAAATACTTCCCATGCATTTTTTATGCGAAAATTTACGCCATAGAGAAGTGTGTCCAGTTTAATATTGATAAAAGATGTAGGATTACTGTTGAAACCACACGTTCAACAATTTGTATATTTATATTTTAGTCCTTTTATTTTCATTCGAAATTCCTACCGGCGCGCCCCTGCCTCCAAAATACTTCTACCTCAGTTCAAAATCGCGTTTTGTTTTCTTTCCCTGGCGTCTGATCGACGCCTTGCAATATTTACTATTATTCTTCGGCAGTTGAAGTAGGCGTGACCAAACGCACAATTCGCGCCTAAATGCATTATATCAGACAGTCGAGTCGATGTTGAGTTTCCAACCCGATCGGTCTCCTAGCTAAGACCTACCACTCCTTTACCGGTATAAAACCGATATTTTCAGACCAAATGGGTCAAGTTTCATAGTAATTAATTTAATTCCTCCATTTCCTGCATATTAGTCTATTTTTCCATAAAGTTAAAGTTTGTGTAGTGATTCAAACCCGAAGCAAATTTATATTTCAAGTGAATAGTGCTTTGAAATTCACAAAGTAAAGAGTAAGATCGTTCTAGTAATTATTATTTCATACTAAGGGCTTGTCTATATTCATCGTTCCATCTGTATGTATTTTCGACGTTAAAGTCCAGTCATCCTATAGAATTCCAGTCCACTAAATCGAAGGCATCCTATTTTTTACCACAGCATAAAATTTGTTGTCATTTCAACTGATGTGGCATCAACGGCCACATCAATTACTATTATGTCGCAGAGTAAAGCAGTCATGCAAGCGCTTGCTCTTGTGTAAGCTCCGGTGTAAGAGTGTAAGAGTGTCCAGGGAGAATTAATGAAGCAGGAAAGAGCAACATCGTCACCTTACTATGGATTCTCAGACACACGACAATAGAAGGAAACGAAATAATTACATCAAAATGGAGTCTGAAATCCCCGTAAAAACGGGAAGATCAAACCATTGGAAAGATCTAATGAGGCAATCAAAGATACTCCTGGGAAATAACGACCAGGTGAGATCACAAGAATGCATAAGACTGTACTAAGAGTTTTGATAGGTGTCCTAATAGGATACTGCTGCCAGAATGAACACCTTAAACTCAAACTAGTAGAGAGGTGTATTATAGAATATCTATCATTGCGCTCATGTATTTTATTGCAATAAATTATCACAAATTACTCCATTTTCACCCTTCACCTACGGATCAAAACTGGAAATATACTCTCAACAATTCAAAATATTTTTGCTTATCTTTTCTTTTACAATGAATTCAATGTATTCCAAATATCATTTAAATAGTACAGGCGCTGGTCTGCCAGCATATATATACTGTGAAGAACTGGTAGGTCTAGTTTTTTCAATTTGTAATTGGCTGCTCTTTAGCTACCTCGTTAATTTGTAATTTTCTCTTTGAGTAAAATAATACAGCCAGCTACTGAATCACCAAAATGATTCATGTTACCAGCACCTGATACATAGCCAGCACATAATGCATGGGTCAGCTAATTCCCGTATATTCAAATCTATGGTGCACTGGCTAGATTTACAGACAGCAGCAGCAGCTTATTTTTTATTTTGTATATATTCAGATATATTCTGGAAGTACCTCATGAATCACTCTGTAGGTGGTTTCCAATCCTTTGTCTTCAGTAAACCACGTGTTGTGGTCTAGATTTCCTACATTTGAACGTCTGTGGTACATACATATTGCCGGAGGAAAGAACAAGTTAGGAAAAATGAGATGTTCGTTTTAGCATTCAACAAAACAGTTACTTTTATTTCAGAGTTCAATTTATTATACATTATAGTAAAAGTTGAGAAGGAATACGGTAAGCAGTTGTGACTGTTATCAACAAGATGTCTCTATAGTTGAGTTAATTGTCAAATTGATTTATCAAATAAATACGTTATACATATACGTTTATTTCCTCTGGCAGTGACATTAACTTGGAAACGATGAGGCATGCTTTAGAAGGAAGATTTTTCCATTCCTTCACCAGTATGTCGCGAAGCTCTCTACAAGTTCTGGGGGCCGGCACATGTCTCCGTACACCACTCCCCATCTCATCCCAAACATGTTCCATGTGATTTAAATCTGGACTTCGAGCAAGCCAAACAAATCACTGGACTTGAACCTCGTCGTCTCCACGAATAACCATAAACGGTAAAACTTGGTCTCCTAAGACCTCAGTCAGGTACCAACGTTCCATAAAAACTAACTCCGTGCAAGCGTCGAAAGATGTGACTCTCCATGCCATAACTGATTCTCTACCATACACGCTTGAGCATGTCAGTCGTCTTGTCGTCGCCACACTCTTACACGTCTATCTGAGTCCCTGAGACAATCCGGTGTTCACGGGAAAACGGTGGTCCAGTAGCTCTGGTTCAGGAAGATAATGGAGAAGCACGAAGTCGCCTCCGGATGGTCCACTTACTCAAGTTTACATTTATCACTTATGCTTTAGGGATTTGTAACAAAATCTATGCTTTTTGCTGATAAAGCATATCAAACCTCTCTTTGCTTGTTTTGGGAGACCAAGGTTATACAGGATGAACTATTAGTCTCTGAGACTTTCTTTAGAAATTGAGTAGAAGAATAGGACATAGATGCTTAGATCTAATACCAAAAAACATACAAATTCAAAAATATTCAACATTTTTTCTTATTTTTCTTCCATTGAAGTTTGAAAAAATGCTCTAATTTCAAACTAATTTATCCAACGAACGAACTGTTTAATTAAACCGAGATAATATTTATGGTTTTAGCTGTTTTTTAAAAACCCATAAATCCAAATATTTGAAACAGTTCAGACAAAGTTTATGGCGGTTATATATTTCCTTTAAATAAAGGTTAGAAAACAATCAACGATCAGCTCGTTCGGGATATGAGAGAAGGTGAAGGTGAAATTAACGATAGTCCAAGGAACATTTATCATGAGAAAATCTATAATAAACCCATTTAATAATGACTACGTATTAAGAACCCTAAATTTATCGCTGAAACGCCAACGGAAGCAACAATCCCTTTTTTATATTCTATACACGTCATGATTTAGTTTTGTTTAATGTGGTAATTCACTTATTAGAACAACAATATTTGAATATTGCCTTCAAATTGTACCGACTTTCCCAATAAGAATGGTTCTCGGCCATATACTAGAAACCGTTCATAGAACAGCTGCGGGAAAAAAAATATGACAAAAGTGGCCTCAAGAAAAACGTGGAAATTATTTTCAAAATAATTTTACTAGGTAGGTATACAGAATTTTAAAGAAAACGGTGAAATAGTATATTTCATCAAGAGTCCAGAAAATAGGCTTTTCCCGAGTGCGCCATGTAGCTATCCTAAATACAGATTCCAACACACAGTTTAACATATCCTCAGGTACATTCAGTTCAATTGATCGCAGCTTTTGTGACTCAGAATCCTATCCAACCCTAACATGGCAAACACTAGATGACGTATACGACAGCAACCATTTCCCTATACTCGTATCCAATAATGTCGAAAATGTAACTCCCAATCTAACAAAATGGAAAATCTCTCAAGCAGATTGGCCCCAATTTACCCAACGTACTGAAACTATACTTTCCAATTTCAAACCAACAAACAATATAGACGAAACTCTAATAGTTGCAAACGAAACTATCGGACAAACTAACCTTTCCTCAAATCATAAAAGAATTCCCTGGTGGAATAGCGAATGTGAAACGGCAGTCCATCAAAGTAAGTCAGCCCTAAACAAATATCGTCGAGCTAAGAATATCGAAAACCTAATTAACTCCAAAAAACTTAAAGCCAAAGCTAAATTCATACTTAAAAATATCAAAAAGGTGAGCGGTCGTCGGACCGCCGACAGAAGCTTGCTTCTTATGCACAATAGAATGACCATTTTTCGCGAATTTTTCACCATTTTTCAAAAAAATTTACAATTTTTGACCATTTTTGACAGTTTTTGACGAATTTTGAGAATTATTGACCGTCTTTGACAATTAATGACCATTTTTGACAATTTTTCAAAAATTTAAACATATTTGGCAATTATTGACCATTTTTTCGAAATTTTGACAATTTTTGACAATTTTTCCAAATTTCAACAATTATTAGCCATTTTTGACAATTGTTGACCAATTTTGACAGTTTTGACAATTATTGACCATTTTTGCCAATTTTTCAAAAAATTTCACCATTTCTCAAAAATTTTGACCATTTTTATCAATTAATGACCATTTTTTCAAAATTATGACAATTTTTGACAGTTTTTCGAAGATTTTGACCATTTTTTCGAAAATTTTGGCCATTTTTCCCATTTTAACAGTTATTGACCATTTTTGACGATTATTGACAGTTTTGACCATTATCGATAATTTTTGACCATTTTAGACCATTTTTCCAAGTTTTAACAATTATTGACCATTTTTGACAATAATTTATAATTATTGACCATTTTTTCAAAATTTTGAGAATTTTTTATAATTATTGACCATTTTTTCAAAATTTTGACAATTTTTGACCATTTTTGACAATTTTTCGAAAAATTTTACCATTTTTCAATAATTTTGACCATTATTGACCATTTTTGACGAGACGAATTTTGACAATTATTGACCATTTTTGACCATTTTTGACAGTTTTTGACGAGACGAATTTTGACAATTATTGACCATTTTTGACAATTTTTTAAAAATTTCAACATATTTGGCAATTATTTACCATGTTTTCCAAATTTTGACAATTTTTGACCATTTTGACCATTTTTGAGAATTTTTGATGATTTTTGAAAATATTTGGCAATTATTAACCATTTTTTCAAAATTTTGACAATTTTTCACACCTATAGGTGTGCGAGCTCAGTGCGGCAAGAGAGATTGCGCACAGTCGCTTGAATGAGTTATCGCGTGACGAACGCTTTTCCGTAACATCACACGTTTCACGAGTTCACTAGCCTTTCCAAAAGTCCTATATCGTGCAATAAGAAGCAAGCTTCAATTTAAATTTCATTGGACTAGTGGATTATTCAGAAATCTGGCAACACTGTTGCGTGACGGACCTTTTTTGTAACGGTTACACGTTTAACGAGTTCACTAGCCTTCTCAAAAGTCCTATGTCGTGCAATAAGAAGCAAGCTTCAAAAAATCCTCTTGGCAAAACTATGCATCATCACTTACAATAAACACCCCCACAGCACAGATATGGTAAAAATCAACCAAATACAAGGACATAAAACTCACCAAAAAATACCTGCCATACTACACGAAGGACATATTATTAGCAATAATGGGAAAATTGCCGAATTTCTTGGTAAAAATTTCGAAAACAAATTTACAAGCTCCACCAAAAAACACACAGATACATTCAGTCCATTCCGTTATCTACCAAAAAATGAGGAAGACATCTCTGCCATTAACTCTCCTCTTACCAAAGATAAACTCATAGATGCCCTCAAATCCTGTAAAAAATCCACCGCAGGACCTGATCAAATTCCCTTTATATTCCTCAAAAATCAATCACCCCTATCTATCACAAAATTATTGGATCTCTTCAATGAAATATGGTCTACCAGTCAATTTCCCAACATTTGGCCTCAGTCACTTATAATACCTATCAAAAAACCCGATCAACCTTCCATTCATGCAAAATCTTACCGACCAATCTCATTAGCCTGCACCCTATGTAAATGAATGGAGAAAATAGTCACTAACCGACTAACCTGTTACCTCCAAAAACATTGCATAATTAAGGAATCCCAATCAGGTTTCATAAGTAACCGCTCTATATGGATAACCTTGTCCTCTTACATACTGGCATAGCTGAGGCTTTATCCCGAAAACATAAAGTAATAGCAGCCTGCTTCGACATCGAAGGTGCATTCGACCATATAACAAAATCCTCCATTCTCCAAAAACTTAAATAAAATGGATAAATAAATAATATCTACTCCTTTATACAAAATTTTCTTTCTTCCCGAACCTTTAAAATAATGGATACACCTCCAAATATTTTGCTCAAACAAGCGGAGAACCTCAAAGCTCCATTCTCAGCACCACCTTGTTTATCCCAGCTATCATTCTAGAAACTTACAATTACCAGTAAAATACGCATTGTATGCTGACGATCTAATCATCTATAACCATGGTAAAAACACTGAATCTACTTGCGCAATCTTACAATCAGCAATAAACCAAGTCAGCAACTGGTCCTTTAACATCGGACTCATCTTTTATGCCACTAAATCCAAAATCATCAAGTTTAGTAGGAAACATAATACACAAAACCCTATTCTAAAACTCAACGGAAACACCCTACTTGTAGTAACTCACCATAAAATTCTAGGCTTAACGTTTGACAACAAAGTGGGAATGTCCGTCTGAACTCCAGTGATAGAGCACGATTCCTTACACCTTAGCTTGGATAGGCTGGTCCACGGTGGCATGTTTCGCAAAGGCTTTTGGGGAGGTTTAGTTCCCCTCACCCTACTATTTCTGCCACTTACGGTATAAGGCAGGTCGTAGTTTACTGTTGGAGGCATTATGTCAGAAGTCATTCCCAGAATACTGTGACTTTCAGTGTCCACTAGCATTCTGATTTGCTCTGTATAAGCCTGTTTGGTGCATTTATAAAAATGCGCAATTTTATATGTTGTCCATCTAGCCTCCCTTTCCATAAACATATGGAGAGGAGGTAGGTCTAGAAGGATTTCCCGGGCTGCTGACGGTGTGGTACTGATGGCACTAGTAATTGCTAGACAAGTCTGTCTCTGTATGCCAGACAGCTTTGCTTGGGCCGTTCGCTGTAAAGCTTTTGACCACCAAGCAATAGCTCCATATGTGATCATTGGTCTAACAATCGTCACATATAACCAATGGATTTGTTTGGGTCCCAAGTCCAAGATTTTCCACAGATTCTGCGACATGTCCACAAGGATAGTCTGGACTTATGGATAACTTCTTCCAAGTTAGCGTTCCATGTAAGTTTTGAATTTAGGATAAACCCCAAATATTTTACTTCCGCAGCAAATGGAATAACCTCACCATTGTAGGAGAGTGGAAGATCCTCCAATTTCCTTTTCCTAGTGAAGGGGACTATTACAGTTTCACCAGGGCTAACAGACATCTGTTCCCTCTGGCACCAACTGTGGACATCGTCCAACGTCTTTTGTAGGATTTTATATGCCACCCTTCCTGACTTGGTCCTTGCCAGGATGACAAGGTCGTCTGCATACGCTTTAAATTCTACCCCTCCTCTTTCGAGAGCGCTAAGCAAGTCATCCATCAGCTTACTGGTTAAGCAAAATTTCCAAATATCGTCCTTCACTTGGAAGCTTTGAGTAATAAATTGATATTATTTGGTGCAAAATTGAGCGGAATTGATACATAGAAACACTCTCAATATTGCAAATTATTCGTATATTAAGCGGAGTGTTCAAACCAGAAAAAAAACCTCTGAAGAGATCTCAGATTTTATCGTTTCAGGTGTTGATGGAAATGCGTTGATCTTTAAATTTATTATAACTATTTTGTATATGCCAAATTTTATTTTTACCGTTTTTGGTTCTTCCTTTATAATTTTTATGTCTTAGTTTATATTTATATTCCAAAATTACTATAATATGTACTTATGAGTAAAATCTACAAAACAATAATAAAACGTACAATACTGTACAGGAGTAGAAGAAGAATATTAAGAAAAATCGATGGTGGAAAAAATAGAGGAAAGATGAGAGTGGCGCACGAACAATGAAATTTTAGGAGCAGTGGCCATCTGGAACGAATGGTGCCGACAAGGGAAGTCCAAGAGGTAGATGGGAAACACCAGAAGGAAAGAGAAGTAGAGAAAGGCAAGGAAAAAAGTGAAGCGCTTGAAAGAAAATATTGTACTGGAAAGATGTAGTAAGAAACCGACAGAAGTGGATTTTACATCCTTATAAAAAATATAAAACTTTTATACGCCCATTTTATTTACGACGAAAACTTCCAGTGCTTTCATTAATCGGACTGCACTGTGGTATCAATTATAGAAATTTATTATCCGTAGTTGAATTATAAATATTAACGTTTTAGTTTGTGACCATTTCAATTTTTAAATAGAGTACGTAATGCTAAAACAGAGGTGGATTGAACTTGAATAATTAAAAAGGATGAATGAGTCATTGGACGTTTGAGTGACATGTCGAATAAAATATGCACGCTGTAAACTAAAACTCCGAAATAAATGTAAAGTACATCCGCAAACCTTACAAATTTTATTACCAGTAAATTATTGTAAGTACGGGATCAGAATTTGAGAGATGGAAGTTTTAAGTTTTTGCTCCAACTTCCATTGCAGGTATTTTCATTTAAACTTTGAAATACGCCATTACAATCTAAATAAATAAACCTAGCAGCTGTGCTTACTTATACACATAATTTAATTTGTAACGAGAGTTGCATTCTTCGCGATTCGAGCCAAACTATATCACTCCTAGCGGTAGAAAATATCCTTTTTCAGCTTACGTATATCGTGATCAAGTATACGTATTTTTGTTTCGTCTCGTATACTTTTGTATGATTTCTCCGAAAATTTTTAATAACTTGATAAACGTTAATATTTTTGAGAATAATTAGTTTGGTTACGCCGCTGTACTAAGTCTGAAGTTGACGAACAGCCAAGCGGTTTTGTCCGCTGTCTAAAGGATTAGGTTGTCAGTGGAAAGGAAGTAACCTTTAGTGGGGTTTAGAGAAATCGGGTTACCATTAATTAAAGATTAAGAGAGTAATTCTGAGAAGGTTAATTTTACAGGAACAATCTATTAGAGAGATATTGATAATGCAGGAAAGATCTCTTTATACGGGCTGGTATAACCTATGGATTAAAGGTGAGGAACGGTGCAATCTTTTATGTGTAAAATCAAAAACATATGAACGGGTAGCGTATTTAACTTCTATACCATTATACAGATTGATGAAATTTTATAAAATAGGATTTTTTTTCTTCTAGTGTTGCTTCTAGTGTCTCGAATACATGCGAAAGATGGTCAGCAAAATTGTCAGCTTTTTCTTGATTTGAGCGTGCCCATTCGTTGTTGGAGACACTAGCGGGGAGGGTCTTTTGAGTTTTTTTGTTGCTTTTCATAAGCTGTGGACGTCTACAGTGAGGCTTTGGATGAATGACTCGAACGCCGAGTTTTGGGCATCTCTGATCGTTGTAGAGAGTTCACGTGATAGCCTTCTGTATTGATGAAGATCATTGTTGTTGCGTGATCTTTGCCACTTTTCTCTAGCTCGCCTTTTCTCAGTTATGTCAGATATGCAGTGGAGTACTGGTACTTCTGGTGGATTGTTGTTCATCCTGAGAAGTAGCGTACCACGCGGCTTGCTGTGTTGTGTTAGTGAAGTATTGTGCGGCTTCGTCAATTTCTTCAGGGTTTTTTATACGTATATTTGGATTTAATTTGTCAGTGATATGCGCTTGGAACAGATCCCACTTGGTTCATGCTGAGGTTACTTTAAAAGAGGATATGAAGTTGCAATATGCACTAGGGTGTCCCTTATCTAGAACGATTTTATTTTTTTGCGAAATCTTATACACATACCCCCTAAATATGTTCCAGTTAATCCTGGTAACACAGTTATGAAATATTAGCTCGAAAAACATTAACCCCTGCCGACTCAACCTAAAAAGTTGATATGGGGGTAATGGGGAGTATAAGTAACAAATTTTATAAATTTAAAAAAAATAATACTCTTGTATATTGAAATTAAATTTGATGCAGTTTTTGACATATGACAAAAAGTAATTATTGCCGGATACTTCCTTTTTAATGTTTCCTTTTTGCAGTCAGGGTATTGTTTCCTATGTTCCTGTACACATCGTAATAGAAATTGTTTTTGTTCCTCGTCTACAGTAATGAAACCATGAAAGTCTTGCATCAACTTAACAGATTTATCAGCTGTAGCGTTCACAGCCTTAAGTGATAATATAGCCCGTTCAGTACAAAATCCGTTGCACGTCACATCTGTCATAACTGGACTATGTTGCCAAGCCCTTGAAATAATATGAGAATCTATTATATGTCAAATGAAGTTTATCAAATATTCTAGGTTAGGTTTAGTTATTGATGGTTATTGCGTGCAATTTGTATGTTAACCGTACAGCACTAAGAAATTCTTATTTTAAAAACTATGGAATTATTTTTAGCACTAAAAAGGTACGTATGGAATAGTTAACACTTTTATTTGTATGTTTATACCACACACTTAATTAGTTAGAAGTTATGGAACTATTCTAGTATTTGAAATGCATGTATATATAGTATCAAGGAAAAAATATTATCTAATATAATTTTTAGGTTACAATTACCTAAGTACATGTTGGCTTCTAAAATGTTGTCACTACAATATGAAAGATTGATGTAAGGTTTACAGAGAAATTATAAATAAGAAAGTTCTGATAACCTGGATCTACATCCTTTTTAAAGGTAGGCAATTTTATTTTATATTTTGTTGAAATAAATCTTAAATTTTTTTTAGAAAAGCCGGGATGTGAAGCTTTAGTGTGTAGGTCATTCTCAACAAAGAAAATCATCCTGAGATATATGATCATTGATCATAGCAAAAGAAAATTGTGCAGCAAGCACCACCACAGCTCAGAAAAGGAGAGCAAATCCATTCTATTCTCCGAGTGAAGGTATATGCAAATGATTGACTAAATCGTAGCACTGAAATCAATACATATTATAATTATCAGTATATTGGTGAATTATTTATCACTCCATCATCTTCTAATCAATCCAAATTTATATTTACCATTTTGTTTTAGCTCTCCAGCATCTACCGCAACTGAAAGTATTGCTAATAAATGATTGATCGAATGAGACCTTTCAATTCAATAAAAACTATTAAATTAATTCTTTGTAGTTTTTATAAAACTTTGTGATATACACATGTACCTTTAGAAAATGCTGCCTGAATTACTTATTTTGAATATCATGATTAAAATAAAATGATAAATAATGCCCCAATTTTTATGGAATTGTTTTATTAAAAAGAAACATTGCAAATTTATACATTAGTTACTACACCGAAAAGTTTGTAATACTATTTTTTCAAATAAGGTAGAACAATAATTGTCAAATAGAAATCTTTCAAATTTTATAGGTTCACAGACAAACCAATTCCAACCCGCAACCTCTGGAATGCATCTATCGGCTTGCTTGGCAGTAGCCAGTATTAACTCAAAAGGATTTTTATAAAGATGGTAGGTAATACTTTGTGACTATACTGTTCTATCATAACCACAATGTATTTTGTTGGGGGGTTTGTTTCTGAAAAAAACATTTATTGAAAGGGCAGTATTCAAATAACCAATTCTTTTCTTTTCAAATATACCTATATTATTATTTTTGTAAAAATGAAAGTAAAACAGCATTTATTGTCTATTAGGTATAATTTGAAGTAAGAATTTTGAATGTATTAAACTAGTTGTGTAGTCTTCTGAATTCTAACATATAATTTGCTATATCACTGTTCAAATACAGTTTGTATCTACTTACTAGGCTGTAATATAAATAAGCTCAGCTTCAACATTTGTTGATTGAATTCTATATTGTGTCATTAACCTAATATTATCGAAAAGCATTATCCATAATTTATTAAAGGTTCAGAAAGATTCAATAGTAATTGGTTTTCAAACCATTTAAAAACATGTTCTTCATTTATTTTCCCATGATAATAACTCAACTGAGATTCATATAAAAGTATACTTTGTGCTCCATCAATATAACCATTTTCATTCTCAGCATGTAATACAAAATATCTAGAATAAAAACAATTTTGCATTCTAAAATTTTACATAATCATTGTAACATACCTTTTGACATAAACCATTTTGGAAAATTCAGGATTCATTAATAAAAACAAATGTATACAGTGGTTTATTTTTGTTGAAAGTTCCATAAGTCCTCTTTGTGGATGTATCATATTTTAGTAAACTACTCAGGAACATTCTACATTCAATAATTATTGTTCTTCCTCCAATTACTGCAGTAACATTCCTAAAGTGACATGATTATCTATAAAAAAATGTCCATGTATAATTGCCAAGTATTAAGAATAATGTAACAGAATATAATAAATACAGTTGATTGGGTATAATATTGAACTTATACATACTTGCTTCATAAACGCTGTAAATAGTATCAGGAGCAGGAGTAAATGCATCAACTATTGCAGTATTATTAAGTTTCATTTATACGTTTTTTTGGATGTAACTTTAACTTTGATAACTCATTACTGCTTGTGAAAGATTACTCACAGTTCTTTGCAGTTTTTGTCACAACATAACCCCAAAAATGTCAAGACGTCAACTGAACCTGAAATAAACCATTTTAATCGCGGCAACAGCGCGCATTTTTGCCAACATAAAAAGTTTTTATTAAGACTGACGTTAGTTTGAGTTTATTATTTAATTAACCTACGAGCTGTATTTGATATCAAATTAATTACGAAACCTTTCTTTAAACATATATTTTTATTTTTTAATACAATGCGACTTATAAATTTCAATATTTATTGAGTTTAGAGAGGCTTAACATAGTGATTGACAGAGGATTGACAGCAGCAATCGAATGACATGATATAAACGAACGTCTCTTTTTCGACACTTTGATGACGTGCAACGGATTTTGTACTGAACCGGCTATATGGTCTTTTTAGAATCCAAGAATGAGGCGTCGTACTTACTTCCATAAAGAAGGACACTCTTGAAGAAAACTGGCATCAATTTTTAGGCAAGAGAAGAAATCTCTACTTTTAGCCGAAATAAAATATTTCTTTCTGAAGAGAAAGGAAAAATTGACGTAGTCTGTGCCACAAGGAAGTACATTAAATCATACGATACAGTATATTTTTGCTATGTGTTTGTTTCTAAACAATAATGAAATTCATTGCTGTAAATAATAAAATACCATTTTGTAAGGGATGTAAAGTGGTGTAAAGTAAATGTAATTTCCAGTTGAACTTACCGTTTAAAGAATTTGATAGTTCTTCTTAGGACGGAACATATCTTTTTCCAGAGTTCGATATATTTTCCTTGGTTAAATTCAATACCATATTTTTTTCGTCTCGTCATCGACCTCATCATCAAAAATAGTCAATATATCTACTTTTTTGCTTAACCTATCAGCAAGCGCGCGGTCTAATTTCCTTTGAGCGTACGTTTGTCGTAAATTTCACGTCATCAAGGCTTAGCCATGTAAGTGGTGCATTCTTTATATAGATGCTAGGGAATTGCTGCAAGGTTATGAAAAATGATAAATAACACTACTTTAAAAAAATATATTTGTCTTTCTTAAAATGAAAAATTAAACACTTTAAATATGTTAGTATTTCAAAACTATATATTTTATCGACCTCTTATGCAGAATCAATATTCTCATCCTTACAATTATTGCAAACCACCTCAATTGCAGAATGGTTCTTGCATGTAAAGGACTGGCAACGGCATCACTTCATTGATGCTGAGGATCTCTTCTTCCCCAGTGCACATTATCGAAGAGCACTGCGTTTTAGAGGTTTCCCTTCTTATTCTGTTGTTGTTTCAATTTCCCGACCATAATTCACTTCGAGGAAAGCACTTATATCTTGCGGTGAATATTTGATATTTGATCTGAAGATAAGATGCTCTTTCATCAAGGTCAATGCCAAATTTTTTAGGAAAATTATTCGATGTTTTGGAGCCTTTCCTGGAAAGGTAAATTTGTATAAAATTTGAGTTTTTATGCCGCCAATTTTCATTAGAGAGTAGAAAACTACACACGGCCATCTCTTTGTTATTCTAGAGACTGAGTAAGCGGCACACATTTTATCGACTGTGTCCACTCCGCCTTTGGTTTCGTTGTACCCTAGTATAACCTGAGGCTTTCTGGTGTCGGGATCCATTTCGCTGTCGTCATGTTATGTTGAGAGCAATATTACAGATTTATTTTTCCGAGGTACATTCGAAAACATCATCCACAACCAAAAAGAGTGGATCCAGCAGCTCTGCTTTTTCCGGCAAGTATTGTTTTGGAATTTCTGATTTGTTCTTTTTCATTGTGCCCAAAACTGTTATTTTTTTCGTAAGCAAGTAATCAGCGAGTGGTACACTTTTGTACCAATTATCGATGGTCAAATTCCGGTTCGAGTTTTCTATCGGAGTGACTAGACGCTTTACAATATCTGTTGGAGTATTAGACTCGCAAATGGTCCATCGGATTGTTCTCCGCAGTATATCTCTAGACTGGATGTGTAAAAACTTTTGGCATCACATAACACAAACCCCCGTATTTTGCTGGTTTGCTAGGGATGTATTGTATGAAGCTACAACGGCCTCTAAATGAATGCAGCATATTATTGATTGTATTATATTGGCTCAAATTGAATGATGACTTGCAGTTGTTGACGAAAGTTTGAAAAAATTCATGTATCGCTGCCAGTTTGTCAACTTTCCTCCTTCCAACACGGGTAGTTTTATCATCGAACCTCAGGCAACGGGTGATGAAGAGAAATCTCTTGTAGCTCATGACAGCTCTTGCTATTTCAATCCAAGTACCGTCAATGGCAAAAATCTCCACCACATTTGCGTGGTGAGATTTTTTTATACCGATCAAATATAGCAGACCCAAGTATGCCACAAATTCTTGCCTGTCGATGTTTTTACAGTCCTGGTCTCTAGAATATTGATCAACTCTCAGCTTATCGATATACATATTTGTGTACCTCAAAACATCGTCAATCATAGACATATTGATAATTTGGAAGAACGCATTTAGTTCATTTTCAATACCCGGTGCTTTTTGAGTCAAGCCAGTGGGTACAGTGACTATGTTTATTCCCTTGGGTTTTCCAGAAACACGATATATTGTCTTTCGCCATTGTGTAGATTTATTTTTCCCAATGAAGAAATCTTCCATTGTTTCCTCCTCTCCTCCAGATTCGACTGAAGTATTTTCTTGTTTGGTAGCACTTTATTCAGCTTGTTGTTCGATTTCTTCTTCCGAAAACCTGCTGTCACTCGAGGGAACGTAAGACTTATCATCTTGCTCAGGATTTTCGAATAAATTTTGAGCAATTTTTTCTAACTCATTTTGTGGAAGCGCCTTACGAGCCACAATAGAACACGTTTAAACAAAAAAAAATCTCAAATTTCAACGAATAACAAAAACTTCTTAGCACAATCGTTATTTCTGCAGTTTAGAGAAACACTGACCATCGAACATCTCGGAGCGCGATGCTTGAGACTAAGTAGTAAAAGTGGGGGAAGCGATAAGGCGCGTTTGTCGTAAATTTTATGACAGCGCGCCCGCTGGAAGGTTAAGTACCATAAGTTTGACCATTAGTTTGACATAGGTTGTCACGATAAACAAACAAATATCTTCTAAAGCCTCCTGGTCTTTGGTACTTAGTTTAAATTCTGAATGCAGAAGAAATATTTTAACCGAATAATTTCTCCTCGCCATCCACCGTGCTTGATGCATGGCACCCGGAGGTCTGATTTTGAAGTCACGGTCAAGATCACCACCCAAAAATATGACAGTTAGATTTATGAAAATGCCCTTCAACAATGTATTTGCATAGCTGTATTTTGTTGGGATCGATTTTGTTCTAATTATCCTTAAACTTTTTAAAGAGAGGGATGTCAGGACTTACTGTTACTTAATTAATTTTAGTTTCAAATACACTTTTCGGCACAAGCTGGTAGACGTGATGTCAACCAAGCGAAAAGTAGCAGCTTCCTATCCATTTTTTGTTCCAAGAGGACTCATGCACCGTTGATACGACCTGTGTTGGATGCTGTTGTATCACAACAGAGAATATGCACTTTATCTGCCAGATTCCAATGAACGATTGCATTTCAAACAGCTTGTGCCTGCTCTTTCACAGTAGAATTTCGGTACAGCGATGAGTTCATTAATTCATTCATATATTTGGGTTGTGCTCATTAGCCCAGGCACTTGAACTGAATCTTTGTACCATTTCCCATGTTATCTACTTCCATTCCAGAAGTTTCACGTCTTCTATAAAGGCCACTGGTTTGACTGGAGGGATTTTCAGTAGTTGTGATGGTTGTATTAATTCCTCTCCAAAGTACATCCGTCCAAGTTTCTGTAATTTCTCGCAGAAGCAGAGTATGTGAGTAGGTGTTTCATCATCAAGTTCACATTTTCTACACATAGGTTCACTAACTTTGCCCATTTTGTATTGCATTGTTTCCTCAAAGTGCAGTGTCCAGTCACCAGGTCGGTAACTGGCTTCAAATGTCTCTTACCCAGATTCAGTAGCCTGGTTGAGAGTTCCTTGTCTACCTTGTTCAGTAAACTCTTTGTATGTAGGTGCCCTTTGTACACCCTCCATTTGAATTGTTGTTCCCTATCTAGCCAGCTCCCGATTTCCCCTCTTATGCAATCTTCTGTGACTCCACAAAACGGTTCCGGATCCCTTAAGTTTCCTTTAGAGCCTTCTTTAGCCAACTTTTCCGCCATTTCATTACCTGCAATTCCCTCATGTGCCGGCACCCATATTAGAGACACTTTGTTGTCTCTTGCCAGCCTGTTGAGGGATTCTTCGCAATTTTCCACCAGTCTACACCTAGTTGTTGGATTACTGATAGTAGCCTGGAGAACAGAAACAGAGTCTCTTATACTTAATTGACATCTATCTATCGTTGCTACTAGTTTTGGTGTTATAAAATCTTCCGTTCCTCGTTTCACGGTAGCCTCAGTTCGCATGACTTCTTGGGTAGGAAGTACTTGGCGCATGTGATTACTTTAAAATGAACTAGAGGATGTCTCGTCCTCTAATTCACAGAAAAAAGCATATACCATCGAAGAAGAAGATGTTGAGGCGACAGCCACATATTTGTTTCGCTTTTGCTCTTTTTCAGATTTTTTTTCCATGTCTTTTTTCTTTTTCAGTAAGCTTTCTATCCACCCCTCCAGGATGTCTTGGTTGTTGTAAAAGCATTTTATATTCTTCTATTTGTGCTACAGCACAATTATTACCTAAGAAATCAAGGTTTAGGTACGAAAACGTTTATAATTTGTTCACGAAATGGATGGGTATAAAGAAATGCAAAACTATTACAGAGGACGTAATTTTGGCTTATTTGGCACAAAAATCAGAAATTGTTAAATCCTCTATCCTGTGGAGCTGAAAAGTTCCATTTTAATGAAGAAAAATGTAAACATAGCCACGTCCCGAAGGTTATCGCATTTCTTAAAAGGAAGAAAGTTGGATATTAAGCAAATAAATCAGAAGTCTTCAGCATCGAGCAGATCAACAAATTTATTGGGAAAGCAGACAATGAAACCTACCGCCTAATGCTAAAGGTAATTTTAACAAAAAATCAGGATTGTAGGAGAAAAGCATCAACTTAGTTTATTTTTACTTTCAGGTAGCAACAATTATTGGATTAGCCGGTGCGTGTCGACGAGAAGAACCAACAAAAATGTCAATTGATCATATAAACGACAAGGAAGACATGTTGCTTATGAAATATGAATATACCGGATTCCAAAACACACATTGAGAGAACATTTGTTGTAATTGGGCAAGAAAATTTGGTATTGTATAGGCGATATTTATCTCCACGGCCTTCCCATACTCCATACAACAGACTATTTGTAAATTACAAAAAAGGAAAATGTTCAATTCAGCCTGTTGGTATCCACAGTTTTGGAAATGTAGGACTCAGGATTGTCGAATTTTTAAAGCTACCCAATCCTAAAAATTACACAGGCCATTACCTTCGTCGACGTTGTTTGCTGATAATGGTAGAAATATTACAAATTTAAAGTGACATGGTGGCTGGAAGTCTACCAATGTCGCTGAAGGATATATAGACAATCCAAAATCAAAATTGCCAAGACCATTCGAAAATTATCACATGAAAACAATCAACATGAATCGGATACCTACCTTCATGTACTGAATTCAACAAGAGGGATTTAAATATACCAAACATTTCAAACAAATTGAATCCCTTTAATATTAACAATTATTCGAATTTTAATATAAATATTAATATAAACAAAAATTAGAATGTTCCTAATTTTGTTCTAAAAATGAATATTACAAAGAAACGTGTTTTATTGGTTTGTTATACCACAAGGTTGCCGAAAAAAATGTACGCAACACGCCCGGAAACTGTTTTCTCGGACTCGCAGACTTCCAGGACTCGTCTAAAAAAACTTGTTACGTAATTTTCTATTTCCCTGAAATATTACTGAAAAAGCAGAAAAAATACACCTTATCCAGGCTAAATCTTTTTCTGCATTCTCTTTGAATTTCCGAGCAATAAATATCTAATGCCAAGTCAACTTAAAGAAAAAATATGCCTTATTGTTTCAGAATTATGGCTGCTTGTTTATTCAGGATAAAGAGATCATCTTCATTGAAAAAAAAACATTTTGAAACCCCTCTCCTTATTTTTGTGTTAAATACCCAACACACCCATTTATTGTACATAATACATTTTCAGTAAAGTAACTTTTTGCTTTTGGAATAAATCCTAGAAAAAAATCATTGATACATAAACAAAGTATTCACATTTCATGAGTCGTTTCAGTAAAATTTATAGACCCCCCTTTATTTTCTGTGAGAGAAGAATATAACACTCCCACCCTCTTTCATAAACTTTTCTCGCCATTCTTTATTCTCTTTTCATAACTTTCTTTTCCATTTAAGTTATGCAACATGCAAACACCTTCAGGTGTTAAATTTCCCTCACAGCGTTCATACAGGGTGTATATAAGGTGCATGTAAATCTTTCGTCCCTAAAAGAATTGGACACAAATAATATATTTCGTCACTATAAATAGGCTTAACCTGTTTTGTTATACGCCTTACAATTATGGGATTATACCAAAAAATATCTTGTATTTTACGTCACCAAATTACCGGTTACTAGATATTTGTGTTCACAACATTTAACAGAATTCCGTTTTTCGATAAAATGTAATTCGATGCTGGTCGGGGCATATAGCCCGGAGAGTAGTTGTTTCTTTATCGTAATATGGCGAATCTGTGAATTAAACTTTCCAAGAAAGCTGCTAAAAAGGAGCGACGTTATACATAAAATTAGACGATATTATGTTCGATTTAGCAATCTCTACATCCAAGAAAATAATGCATCTAAATTGTTATGGATGGTTGAGGAGAAGAAAATAATTCATTATAAAGGTTGAATGGGCTTAAAATACATTTAAATTGAATTTATTTTACTAATAAATTATGGTGAGCTTTTGGTTTGTAATTTGAAGAGAAGATGGCACTTGCGGGATATGAGTCTTAAGTTTGACTTGCAGTATGATGCTTATGCTGAACGGGAATTATCTACCTCGCACTGATGATGGCGCAACTTCGCCATAACTGGTCTGTAGTGATGATACCCAAGGCCAAAACTATCTTTCCTCAATTTTTAAATGAGGGTTCACAAAATGGAAGATATTACTGATGTGTGATCAATACTTTTCCAAGAATCGAATAAGATACATTTCTTTTGAAATATCTGATACTATTTGCTCGATTATTTTACCGATTCCGAACAGCAATACTAAATATTTATCATTACTATTAATATAATCATATTAGGTCTGTGAGTATTTATTCAATAGAGTCGTTGATTTTTATAAAATAAAACCAATACCGATTATAGGGGTTATGTGTGATATATTAATTGAAAATAACGATATTTATAGGTAGTGGATACTAGATATTTCACCTCAACTGTGAAGAAACGGAATGTAATTATATAATTATAAATATATGATTTTTGTAGTGCAATAAAAATTCATGAAAACAAAACTCACGTAATAGGGTAAAGTACCTAATTATTGGCACCTTTAGCAATATATCAGACTGGTATATCAATTTGGGCATCTTAAAGTAAGGCAAATTATGAACAGCCTTGGCTAGGACATTCCTAACAATTCTTCCTTAGTATGAACACAGAAAACTACATTTTCATAGAGATCTTTTAATTAAAAAATAATATTTTCCAATAATTATGGTCACATTTCCCAGTTATTGGCAGTAGATTCTAGTTATTGGCATAGCGAATTACCCAATTATTGGCTGTAGATAAGTAGTTATTGGCATGATTTCTGAACCAGTGATTATCCTATTACCGAATCTGAAATTTTCTTGATATCGAGTTAATGAATAGTACCAAGTTTTTTCAAAAACATGTATATTATCTATAGATACTTGGTGAACTTCAGGTACAAAACATTGAATATTGAAACAAAATAAGTAAGAAACTACAACTACATCCACAGAAATGGAGGTAAAACTTGTGATTAAACCATAATAATACAATGTTAATAAACATAAAGATATTAATCCATTTACCCCTAGAAGTACAAACTTTACATATGTAAAATTCTTTGTATATTACATGATTTTTTAGGCACTTTGCGTGATATGCCCTTAAACATTTTTGACATTTAATAAAGAAAAATTGTGCGTGCATATGAAACAAAGTCCTTTGTTGCATATCACATTATTATTGGGAAGAGTCGAATTACTCATTAATGGTTCACTAGTATTAGTACTTGAAGTAGGCTCTATATCATTAGGGTCTTCACCTGTGTTATATTTTCGTCTGTTTGAATAATATTTGTTTCAGAGTTTATAGTCATAAATTCATCAATTAAACTTAGTTTTTTTATGTGTTTTGGCTTTGTCTCCGTTCAAATATTCACGTTTTCGATAATTTCAAACGAAAACTGCGGAAGCTATTATTGTTCTTTTGTCGGGAGTTTGTTTTTCTTCAGTATTCTCGATAGAACTTAGGGTTTTCACTTCCTTTGGTTTAGTATCTTTTCTTCTTTTCGGTTGTTTTTTTTTCTCTCACAGCACTAGAGATTTTCAATTTCTTAGCCATCTTCTTTTTTGCGTCATCATTCTTGTTTCTCTCTCTCCTTATCATTTTTTTCTTTTTGTTTGTCTTCATATATTTTTTTCCAGCCACTAAAAGTGATTACAAAGGGCAACCTTTCCACCTGCCTTTTATTCTTTCTTTCCGGTGTTTTAGGCCACATTAGACAGTCGCTAAGTTGGTAGGAAGAATACGTACTATTGTCACTATCAGTTGGACTGAGAATTTCCGAACTCTTATTGGAAAGTTCAAATGCGGTGTTGTCTTGTTTTGTTATTTTTCCTTTTACATTGTAGGTGATTGGTTCACGAACTGCTCCCATTTGTTCTAGTTCGATGTGTTCATTTATTATTATCGGCATATCAGCTATTTCTTTTTCTGTAAACTCTGTCTCATCAGATGATAATTCCACTTGGATGATGGAGTTTTCTGTGAACTCTTTCTCGTCAGATGATAATTCCACTTGGTTGATGGAGTTATTCCAATCTGGTACTACTTACTCTCTGATTGCTTAAACTGTTTATATATTTTGTGAAGAATTTGAAAGTTATGGTCAGTATCTTGATTTTCGTATGTTTGCAATTCCTGTAGTTGGGTTGGTCTGACGATAGTGCAAAAATCTTCGTACCCAATTGAATAGTTGTTATTAAGACTATTATGCTGGGGTTGATCTCGTTTTTCTTTTCCCAAGCACTTACTGAAATCAATAGCGCTCGGATTCCATGGAAGGAGACCACAAGCTCTCAAACCATTTACAATGGTTGATTCCTTCAAACTCTTGATTGCTTTCTTTGATATGGGTACAAAATGTTGTTTATTCAATTGAACTGAGGGATTAGGTCTTCTCCACTATAATACTGCATGCGTCCAACGTGTTTTCAGTGGGTTAAAACAAGAAACATCCGCGGGCTGCAAAATTCTTGTTGAATTCGGATACAATGCAATAAGAATTATTTTTTGAGCTTGGTACATAAATTACTTATTTTGTAAGTTAAATGGGTCTTACGACCATCTACGAATAAAATCACAGGCCTTTTAATGCCCTTATCGTCAAGATGTTTATGAAATATATTCATAAAGTACCTCTGACTTCATCCATCCATTGTCGCTGGTACCTATGCCTCAATGATTGGGAACACTAGCAACAATATTTGCTGGAATGCGCTTATAGTGGTATATAATCATGGGCGGAGTCATTGAACCTGATGCTGAAAAAGTAAACATTACGGTGAGATTAGATTTTGCCACGCCTTGACCTACCTACTTCATATGCATTTTTTGTCCCTTTTGATGCCAATACTTTGTCTTCCGTAGGGCACATCAAAAAGCAGGTCTCATCACCATTATAAATTCTCGTGCCATCTTGGAGAATTTCCGTAAAGCTTTGTTCTTGGAGATAATTTTCAACTTTTGTAAACCAACTTCGTATATCCTTTTCAGACACATTAGCACTTGAAGGTTTAACGCTTTCGGGAGTTCTATGAGCCAGTAAAGGATGTCTGTTTAAGAACGCTTGATACCAGTGTTTGCCTGGGGTGTTATTGTTGAAAAGATTTGGTCGAGGACTTTTATCTAGAAAATATTTTACTGTGGCCTGTACATCTTCGCGACTTCGTGGAAATCATTTCTGGTGACATTCCAGAATCCATTTTTCCATTAAGTTTTCTTCATCACTAGTCAGAATCGGATTAGGTCCATCTGTATGTTTTTTATAATTTTCTGCAGCTTTAGCTTTAGACATGCCGTTGCTTACAACTTCAATTGTATTCTGAAGAGTCTCTTCATTGTACGATTTGCAGTATTTAGAACCATTCTTTACTTTCGGCATTTTTAATTTTTTCATGCTTCAAATAATAGGTACATGAGCATTATGGATACATAGTATAAAATAAATTACATTACTTACTATAAAGATTGTCAGTTTATTTTATAATGTTCAAAAATCCAAACTAAATTGAAATTTTAATTTAAATCCATAAAATAATAATCTGCCAATTAATGTTTGGCACTAAATTTTAAGTGAACCAGTTATTGGCAACAGTGCCAATAACTGGATTTGGGTACAATAAAATATCCAGTAGTTGGCATGTTTGTAATTTTCTTTTAAAATCACAAAAAAAATTGATAACACATAGATAAGATACATTAATAATCATTTTATACCTACACAGTAATAGGATATGCGTAAAAATGGACCTAATTGTAATTAAAACAATCATTTAAAACTCACCACACACTAACAAAATGGCAAATTTTTAACTCATAAAATACAACACAACTTTTCTTTGTCTCTCTCTCTGACCTACTGATGAATTTTGATCGGGGTTTCTATTAAAACGGCAGATGCGACATCTCTATTGATAATAGTTGAGCTTGCATTACATTTTA
Organism: Lochmaea crataegi; assembly: GCA_947563755.1. Taxonomy (NCBI): domain Eukaryota; kingdom Metazoa; phylum Arthropoda; class Insecta; order Coleoptera; family Chrysomelidae; genus Lochmaea; species Lochmaea crataegi. Next base: position 3,136,008 of record OX387432.1, read on the forward strand.
CCTGGAAATCTGCTTCTTAAACGCCAATAACTAGGTCCCTGCCGACTACTGGGTGCTGTATCCTATGTTCATTCAAAATTTATTTGATAAATTGGCCAATAGTAGATGAAGTTGAGTATCAATATCAGTTTTCTATTTCGGGGTTCGAGTACTCTTATCTACCTCATCGTCGTCGTTCTCATTTTGCTCATCGAGCTCGTCCCGACCTTAATGGCTGATGTCTGGATCCGAGCAGTCTTCCTTTTCTCTGCATAACCAAGGCGGTTTCATCTTTAGCGGTCGTCTGTCTTTTTTCTTATTGTATTCTGAGCGTGTGAGTTTTTCGCTGCCTCTATAAGGGGCAACAATCTGAGACTGAAGACGACCTTATAGAGTGGTTCTACTTGTTAAAGCTGACCTCACTTGAAATCCCGACTATTATTTCTGTGGTTGAACTGGGCTTTCGCTTAGATGAGTCCTCTTCTTTTCTTGAGTTCTCTATCCGGTAACTTTATGCCATTAGCTGAGCTATCAGTATTGTCACCTGATCGATAATCAGCTGCTTCGTAGGCGTCGTTCCTTTTGGGGTTAACCGGCGTTTTCCTTGTCGTCCTGTTGATTGGGGCTCGTGGGCAACCTTTGTAGTTTGCTGGATGTTCTCCTTGGAAATTTGCAAGTGACTGGTTTGTCTCTTGGACTTTGGCACTCGTTGGAACAGTGTGATCCTCCTCACTTTTGGCGTGTATTTGTACAATTCCACTTCTTTTCTTTTTTTCTTTTTTCTGTAGTCCTCGGGTCCTTTGCAGGCAATATTCACACTGAGCAGTGTTTTATTAACAAAAAACAATAATTGGATGATAATTTTTCGATAATTTGTAGTACTCTACTTTGAGCAGCTGTTTGGAAGCTGTTTAAATATAACTTTAAGAAATCCAGGAAGTCGTAACTCACATTTTCCAATAGAAAATTATTTTAACTATTAAAAAACCGAAACTAACGAAATATTAATACTCCCCTACAACATGGATATATTCTACAATAGCTAATTCGTCGTGGTCGTGTGCGTTCAAATACAAAATATTTCCTAACGGCTCTCTCTTTTTCTCTCTTCCTGGTTTAAGTTAATCCTGTGTGTGAACCGTCATATGGAGAGCATATTTATCATATTTAATAGATCTTAATCGCTTTTGATCGGATATTGTGGGGAAAACCCCCTTGTATATTGGTATATAGGTGTCATGATACAAAAAGTTGACGTGCTTCGGGTATTATGTCGGTGGATGGTACAGAGGGTAAAATAATATCTTTTCCAAGTAAATTAATAGTAGATGTAGAAGCGAAATTGTAGAATCAATGGGAAAACGGAGGTTATTTTTAGAAGATAGAAATAATTTCTCAAATTCACTTCTCGATCTCCGCTGTAAATTCGTTGAAAATAAAGCTAGAAGTCTGAGTGACATGTTAAGCAACATATGACCTGTCAATTTTAAAGATATTTTCACGTCGGACCTGCACTGAGGATATGTAGACTTCCATAATGAAATAGAAGAAGACATACATCTGGAATTATCTAGAACTGTCATAGAAAAGTCTAGAAATGTCATCGAAAAGTCGAGAACTGTCTGGAGCTGGTGAATAGTATAAAAAGCGGAACCATTGACATTAGTCAGGGGAGTTTTTATTTTGAAGCATTAGAAATTGGAGTTCTGTGTTCGGATAGTCAGACGCTATTTGTATTGAATTGGGAAAGTTAAAGTTGTAGAAATGAAGAAAGTTTAAGAAGGCATAAGGAGTAACAATATCTTGTTATTTACCTTCTTATCTGTCTCTCTCTCTTGTGAACGAATCTTATTTTGATAGGTTATTTATACTGTGGGCTTTTGAATGATTCGATTGATGATAGAAAACTCAAATATAAAAAATTAATTCCGGTGTGACAACCATAATAAAAAGAGTGACATTTTTCATGTATTTGACGTTTCTTATAATAGAAGTAATGTTTTTATTGTGTCACCACAATATAAATCATTTGTAGAGAAACTATTGAATTACAATTCCGTCAACAGCATTAGATAAACTGCTAAGTGTTAACGCATTGGCAATTTGTGTAATTTTTTTTCCATTTTTTCCAGTTTTCCACCATATTCAACATATTAGTAAGCTCTTTCCATTTATAATTTAGTTCCCCCGATATTTAAGAGGTAATATTTCCCAGTAATCAATATTCTATGATTTTCTAAATAATTAGGAAATAGCTCCATTTGGGCTCTGTTTTTTTTAGGATTTCGCGACATCACAAGAGGAAAATAAACAAAACAATAACCAGATTTCTCGAACAATTTATAGGTTAAAATCGGAATGAATCATCTTCTTTTTTATGAAATGCCGAAATACAGTGTTGCCAGTAATTAAATTCAAGCTTTTGGCAATAACATTGCTATTGACATAACCATGAACCATTCTTGCTATGAATGTAGAATCAGAATACTCAATTTCTGGACCATACTTCTTATTGTTTATACAACAATGTTTTCAGCAGTATCTGAGCAGAATAGCACTGATTATGAAGTTGATCCTGAGCCGCTCATTTCATTATGAGTGCTAGAGAGTCCATTCTTAATTTACAATCAATAAAATGAAAATACACTACCTTCCTGTATCCTTCATCTTAACATCGAAAACCGAAATTTCTGAAAAACTTAATTTTTTTGACGAAGTTTCCAGAATTCGATTTTTCAATTCTCATCCACTAGTTATTTCCACAAAATGAACAAATTCTTCTATTAATCCCAAAAACCAAAATCTATTGGGTTAACAAAGGACCGCGCGGTTGCCATCCAGTTGGTGCATCTGGCTTCCTTCCTATCCACAATACTGTGTATACAGGAAGGAGTAGGTCATTTTCAACACCTGTTTGATTGAAGTACTGTATCTTTATGTTAATAATTGTAGTTTAATAATATTACATTAGATATTTTTGCAAACATTCAATATTATTAGGTTATCATTTGAACAAGTGGCTATATCGTCTAAACCGAACGTTTTACAAACAAATAATAGAATACAGAAAAGTTTCATAATGAATGATACATTTCGATATGGTTTCATTTTCAAATACCCTTGGCGCAATAAAAAAATTGAAAACCCCTTGAAAAACCTTCAAAAAGCGAGAAAAAATTATCAGAACCCGGACCTTTGAACGTTTGACTATTCGCGAGAAGGCCTAATGGATTTTGTTCGTAGGAATGATTCCACCCGAATCGAACGAAAGCTCAATAGTAATATCTTCCAAACACACTGGCGAACAACTTTGAAGATCTTATGTGTAATTTTTCAGGTGTATTGTAAAGTAGTTTAAAAAGCAGCTTCATCTGCGTTCATTTTTGTTCAGTAGTATATATATATAATATATATATATATATATATATATATATATATATATATATATATATATATATATATATATATGATTTATATAGTGAGGTGTTTTATTTATTTTATTATTATTAGCTTGTTCACCTTTTCAATTTTAAGAAACCCCTTGTATACTTACTCTTTTTTTTATTTGTATATCCGGCTAGCTATTGAAAAAGGGTTTCGTTTATATTAGTTTGCGGTTCCCTCAAATTAATTTTACAATGAAAAATAATTTGATTAATCCTTTTTTTTTTAATTTTAATATGATGAATGTTTGAAGTTACAATAAAAACATGAAAAAGAGTTTTAATTGAAATTTTAATCTTTATAATCCTCCTTACTCAATTTTTATTTTCCCCTGCAACTAAATACTCTCATTTTCCTTCCTATTTGTATTATAATTAATAAATTTATTCTGGTAGTTTCTAGTTCAAATTTTTAATAATTACTTAACGTATTCCCCTCGTAACACAAGCAAGAATCGGAGGAATCGCTTTAACTTTGTGTTATGCGCATAAACACTGTAACCGATTCTATTGAACTAGAATGGCTGGCAACGTTATGTACAGGTGTCTCTTGAAAATGAGTATTATTGAATTGCTATGGATTATTTATTTTAAAAAGGTAAGCTTCCTTTTTCAATTTATAACTACTAATATATAAGAAATACGCAATTGGTAAATAAATGTTTTTACGATGTGAAATATTTATAGGTTATTTCTTTTTAGGAACAACGTGTGAAAGAATATTCACTCCATTGCTGTGTGGGATATAAAATAACATCAAATCTGCATGCTGATGTCATATACACTATTGTAGAAAGTGAATTAAACTTTCTCTTGAACAAATTGTGACTGGTTTCCTTCGAATGGGATGCTGTCTCCAGTCGAGTATAAAATATGTGAAAGTAAGCTTACCGCTTTCTGGTTGATAATAAATGGATGTTATCTCTTACAAGGTTAGTACTTCCTCACTTTTCCACTTCTCTGGTTTGATTTTTCAGGCTTTTTGATTTTGTAATCTTCACCATCAAAATTCTTGTTCTTCCACCTTCCTCGTTCCAAAATCAACATTCAATTTTTTCCTTGTTTGTCTTATACCAGACGACTTGCCGTTCTGATAAATTGTTTAAGAGTTATTTTTATTGATTTCTATTGATGTTGAACGGTACTTTCACATGTTTTAATACCAAGTCGTGTATGAACTACACTTTTTTTAATCGGTTGATTCTATTCGCGATTATTCACTGTCACTTCACAAATTTCTAAATTAATGACATAAATCTGTTTGGATTACAACATTTTTACACTATGTACAAATAGTATGTCAATTCTAACTTTATTTATTGAGGTTTATAAAGATAATTCTGTGTTTTTATTATCTGACTTTATTTCTGTTTTTATTCAATTCATTTATTAATTTTATTTGATTCTTTCTAAAATAATTTTAATACAGGGTGTTTCAAACTAATTGATGTTGAGATATTCTGTTACTAACTAATAATAATTGATTTATTATTAAACAAAACTTTTTCTAATTTCAGGTTATTCGCCTATGATTGGACCAACCAATTTTTAAATCATCTCATATATAATCATTATATCCTTATACCGTATAGGTATCGGATTTACTCTTAAGATTTCATAAACAAATATTTCCCATGTTTTTTTTATCTTTTGCTAAAGTTGATGCTTCTCTCCATGTCTTGCCTCTATGTTGTAATATGTTACTCATCACTGTATTCCATGTCTGTCTTGGTCTGCCTCTCTTCCTTCTAGTCTGCGTTTTCGCTTCGTATACACGTTTCACTTGTCTGTTGTTATTCATTCGTTGCATATGTCGCCACCAACTTAATTGTCGCTGCTCTATAAATTGTACTATAGGTTCTGTCCCCAAATCTTCTCTTATACGTGTGTTTCTAATTCTTTCCCTCCTAGTAACTCGTATTATACGTCTCAAATATTTCATTTCAGCAGCTTGTATCTCACTTTTCTGTGCATTTGAAAGATTCCACGACTCGCATCCATATGTTAATACTGGTCTATATATGGTTTTGAATACTTTGATTTTTGTTTGGTTTGAAATCTATTTTCTACTGATGAATTTTTGATACATGGCATAATAAAGTTTTATTGTTTTACTTATTCTTTCGTTGTTTTTAGCTTCTTGATTTCCACATTGTTCTAGTGCTACTCCAAGGTATTTGAATTCCTCCACTTGTTCAACTTTTACATTGTCTATTTTAATATCAGTTTTGTATTGTGGTCTCCTATTATCAATATTTTAGTTTTATCAGTATTTATTTTCATTCATTCTTCTTCCTTTGTTATATTCCATACAATAAGATTGTCTTGAAGCTGTTCCTCATTACCTGCTATTATTACGACGTCGTCTGCAAAAACTCCTATCCTACGAACAAATATTTTACTTTACTTTCGCATTTCTTGATTATATTGTCCATGTGTACATTGAATAGGGTTGGGCTTAGTCCTTCATCTTGTCCTCTGATTTTGTGTTATTTCTTATTACATAATTAATATTTGTTCTATATAGGTTTTGGGTAATTCTTATCATTTTGTTGTGTACTCCTCTTTCTTTCAGGGCGCTCCATACTTTTACTCTGGGTACTGTATCGAAAGCTTTTTCAAGGTCTATGAACGCTAGATATAGTTTTTTATTTTGCATATGACGTTTTTCTGTTAATTGCTTGTTCGTGAAAATATGATCCTGAGTACTCCTTCCAGGTCTAATTCCGCCACTTTGTGCTTCTGATAAATGTGGTTCTAGCATCGGTTTGAGTCTATTATTTATTATATGTTCAAATATTTTCATAATAATGTTTAGCAACGTTATTCCTCTGTAGTTATTACAATTTTTTTGGTCTTCTTTCTTTTGTATCGGTGTTATTAATGCTATTACCCATTCGTCCAGTATATTTTCATTTTTCCAAGCTTTATTTAGTAGGGTGAGTATACCTACTTTTAATTCCTATTTCTCCCAAGTTTTTGATCGTTTCAGACGTGATCTTATCATTTCCTGGTGTTGCAGTCACTCTTTGATTCCAACACTAAAGTAGGGTCGACCTTTTACTTCGTCGAAATACAATAGACCATAATCTCATGGGTGCCGGTTAAAAAAATGTTTATTGTTTTTATCCTTTTGTAAACAAAAACCTACATGATTTTAATTAAACACATTAACCTGATTTTAATATATTTAATCACAAAATCTAACTGAAATCATTGAGATTATAAATTCCAAAAAAATGTAAAACAATAACTGTGACCTTACTCCTATAGTATAAAACACTCATGCATAATACCCAGGCCTGTCATTCACCCTTAATTGAAAACTACAACAAAATATTTTACATACTAAAAATATACAATGAAATTGAAACAGTAAAAACTATGAATTTGTGGAAAATAGACACTTCTGTGTTCTTGGTGTTGACGACGAGTAATAAAATTAGACAATTACTTATCTGGGAATGGTTAGTACAGCTGTAACAATTTTCTAGATGTCCAACATACCATTACCAAGTACACAAGTTTTCTTTCATGCATTTGATAGGTAGGTTATCAGAAATAAAATTAGTCCGTTAATATACCTTCAATGCAAGATGCTCTTCATTTTTACTGTTCTCCAATGTTTCATTTACCATTTACTTGTTGATGATTTTTTCCAAGTGTATTGCTAGGGAATAAAATCGGAACAACATCGACTCGCAGTTTACATGTACTCAAATTCAGGTAACTATCTTGTACTTCATTCCCACCGCTTCTTGTCACAATTTTGACCTATAAATGCATTAGAACTATTATTTTTTACTTTAAAAAGACCAAAAATATTCTTACTTTTTATCATTGGAAGAAAAATAATGCATTTTCTCAACCTCTTCTTCACTATTTCCACAAAGCAAACAAAGTTTTTGTGACATCTTAACTTCTAAGCACTTCAAACTGGTCGGAATTTTAATACAATCAAATAACTAGCAAAACAAAGAGTAACAAATAGCGAGAAAAATAAAAATCAGATACGCAGAGCAACACAAATATAAACCAAATATGGCGACAGGCGACACAGCAAATGTCAGATGTCAGCGAATATCCGATCACGATACAAGAAATGCACGGAATGAGAATAGCAGCGCTACTACCGCCACCTGCCTACACCTTGTGAGCTTTTGAACAAAGACATATTTATGCAGTTCCAATGTATCAGACAAAGAATTCTTCTCATGTTCTCACCGAACTAATTTTCCTATGCACTTGTGCGTCTCAGGGTTGTCTCTGACTTAGTTTTTTTCAAATAAAATACCACCTATGGAAATGAATTTGTATCATTTATAATTTGACAGATGCCAAAACCAATATTTAAATGAGGTTAGATTATTGACTTTTCATGATGACAGTTAGCTATAGGATGGACTGATACTATTTATACTTTACAGCAAAAAATATAATTTTTACAATGTTGGAGCTAACAAAAAATAACAAAGTAACTGAGAACTGAGTAGGAGGGGATGAATCTAGGATAGATTTAAAAACAACGAACAAATATCACATAATAGTATAATATACAAACAACACAAAAAAAACAACGCACAAAATTGAGAAAACAATTAATCTTGTTCATGGGGAAGACGACATACCTTCGTTATGGGTCTGGTATATATCCCAGAAGAAGTTTTCAGCTGAATGGAACTAACATTTCCATCCTTTCCAGGGAAAATTTTCACAATGCGAGCGAGGGCCCACTTAAGAGGAGGGGAATTGTCTTCCTTTAATAAGACAAGTTCATCTACTGAGAGATTTTTGTTGAGTTTAGTCCATTTGGGTCTATTTTGCAATTGATTGAGGTAATCAACAGACCATCGTTTCCAAAACGATTGCTGCAATTGGGAAATTCGTTTCCACATGGACAGTCTATTTTCTGGGATTTCCGTAATATCTTTTTCAGGGTGAGCAGTAAGGCTTCTGCCAATTAGAAAGTGGCCTGGGTTTAGGCACTGTAAATCATTGGGGTCATTTGAATAATAATTTTTACAATGTTGGAGCTACTCGTTCTCCAACACCTGGTGCTTTACCATTTTTAAGTAGTCTTATTACATTCTAGAGTTTTTCAATTTTAATTTAATAAATTTCAATTCCTTGGTACTTAGTTATTTTGGTGTTTGGTTGTTGCTATGATTTACACGCTACAACCACAGGTTATGTTTATTTGTTTTTCTGGCGTTCTGCGCAAAACTCTATTCGCATACTCCCATGTAGGACTCATACGAGTCATAAATTCATTCGTATGCAATTCGAATATTCGAGATTTCGAAGATACTGCTCGAACATAACAAATCCACTCCCATCACACGAAATACGTCGGAAATCGTCCAGTTTTACCGAAGTTTTATCACCCATAGTATAACCTAACAAATGTAAAATTTCAGGGAAAAATTATTAGCGGCTTGAGAGCAGCTTTAAAAATTTAACATTTAACGTTTGCAAGGTGCACTTTTGTACATGAGTGAGTGAGGTTATTTTTGGCCCCAGATGAAGAAGTATACTCTATGACCAATCTCTCGGTTACACCTTGTATATATGCGATTACAAAATTAACAAAATAGTAAATATTTACATCACACATATTTTCATATACCCACTATATTGTGGAAAGTTTGAGCCACTTAGAGTGTAACCTCTTTGCTGTACTGTCGATAGTTTGAGCCCCTTAAGATAAGATAAGATAAATATGGGGCTTAAGTGCTTCTGAGAGCCTTCCCACTACGACCTTTGCAGATCTATTGTGAATGCCCTCCTGTTATTCTGGAGTTCCTTGTCTAAACCCGTCCTTATTACTAGACGGATGGCATACCTCAGGTCCTCCATATATTGGGAGGGTTGTGGTTTTTCCTCCCCTATTGTTAAAAACCTCAGCCTAGTCAGGCCTTCGCAGTAGCACAGTATGTGTACTGGGGTTTCCTCATCTTCTTGGCAAAACCTACATATGGTTGTTTCTGCCAATCCGATGTTGTTCATGTGTTTGTTAAGTCTACAATGCCCTGTAAGGAGCCCAACCAGGATCCTGATTGTTTTCCTATTCTGACTCAGTAGATACTCCGTGAATTTTGGCGAGGGTTTCTTGATGAACTATTTGGCCTGCCTCATTTTTGGCGCCTTGTTCCACCATTCTCGAGACTGATTTTCTGTAGCGCTTTCGCTAGGCCACAGAAAGGTTCTGGGCCAATGGGAGAACAACGTGCCCCTTCTCGGGCTAGTGAGTCTGCCTCTTAATTGCCCTTGTGATCTGAGTGGCCTGGTACCCAAGCTACGGACAGTCTATTACGACTGCCCAGCTCTTGTAGCGTCTCCAAGCAGTCCCAAACAAGTTTGGAATTTATCTGCATGGATCTGATTGCTTTTATAGCCGCCTGGCTGTCGGAGTATAAGGCAATGGTCTTTTCCCCAAACTCTTGCCTTAATAGCTCCCCTGCACAGTGCTGTATTGCTGCAACTTCTGCCTGGAATATCGTCATATGTTTACCCAAGCTCAGGGAGACTCTTATCTTTGGCTTGGCTATATATACTCCTGCTCCTACACCTTCCCCGGTTTTTGAGCCATCTGTGTAGCAGGCCATTTCTGCATTAAATGGAGGTCCTTCCTTCCATGCCTCTCTGCCTGTTATTACTGTTTTGAAGTTTTTTCCGAAGCTATACTTGGGAATCATCTCGTTCGATGGCATCCCCATTATGGGGTCGATATCCAACTCATTGTATAGCTCGTTATACACCTTACCGTGTAGCCTACTAATGGGTGCTTGCCCTATTGTCAGTCTATTAGTGATTGACCTGGCTTCACCTTGTATGTAGACATGGAGTGGCGGCAGGTTCAGCAAGACTTCTAGTGCGGCTGTTGGGGTTGTCCTCATGGCTCCCGTGGCAGCCAGGCAAGCTTGCCTTTGGATACCACTTAGCTCTTGGATCGCCCCAGCCTGCCGAGTCTTTGGCCACCATACCACCGAACCATATGCTATCATGGGTCTGATGACTCATATGATATGATATGATATGATCATTTTTGGTTGTAGCCCCCAGTTTTTTCCGCACATTCTTCTGCACAGATTGAGGGCTATCGTACCTTTTTGTATTATTTTCTGTAGGTGTTGATTCCATGTGGTCAAATATGACTCCCAAGTATTTTGCCTCTTGGGCAATTGGAATTTCCACCCTATTAAGAACTGGTGACTTCAGTCCTCTCAGTACTTTCTTCTCGGTTAAAACCACTATCGTGGTTTTAAGAGGGTTTACAGTTAGTTCCTCCTCTTGGCACCATTTGTTAATTATGTTTAGGGCAGTTTGTGTCTGCTCCGAGACTGTATCTGCGAATTTGCCTTTTACAATAATCGCGAGATCATCGGCATACCCTAAGCAATACATGCCTTTGGATGTCGTTTGAGCCCCTTGTCGTTTGAAAGTATTTTGCTGTACTGTTCCTTACCGTTATAATATTATTTGTGGAGAGTTTCGTAATTTTTATACTCGCGTCTTAAATTCTCATTGCATAATATACTATAATATTCAACAGTTTCAAACGTTCAGAAAACAATTACCTAAAACACTTTGTTCGTTACTTGTGTACTGCTACCCAACAAATTAGATGTCGTTTTAAAAATAATAATGACGATATCAAACACTGTTTGTGGCAGCACTTATACAGCTAATAATTTATAAAATACTGAGGGGGTTGTCCGCTATCCTGTCATATAATAGCGTTGAATAGGAAGTTATTTTATGCTCTGATCGTTACTTGTTATCAGTTATAAAATGAAAATTAATAGACACGAAACGGAAAGTATATTTATCAGCTGTTCACAGAAGTATGGGATGAATGATTTTGCCATCAACAACATATTATGGGGATATTATATTTATTACGTTAGTGAGTAATATCCACATCCATGTGAAAATTTGGATCGAAATCATGGAATTTTCACTTATAATCTCCCTAGAGCACGAATTATTTCCGGAAATTTTCTCGAAGTGCGAATTTTCTTAAAAAATTCGCAACTGAGGAAAATTTCCGGAATATTAATTCATGCTCGCGGGAGATTCGTTAAGAAAATTTTATACCAAAACTTTTTTTAAATAGAAATTAGATTGGTGACATACTTAGGTGCCATATTATCATTATTTATGACAGCTGTCAAGCCAGAGGGAAATTTCCACTTATTTATTTCCCTCTACGCAGGGAAATTTCCGAAGCAATTAGGTTATTGTCATAGCAACATGTCAAAATGCAGGCATCTGATTGGCTAAAATTAACTGGTATAAAATTTTCAATTATAATATCACAAGAGCTCAAATTATTTCTGTAAATTTCCTAAAAATATTCGTGCCCGAAAGAAAATTTCCTGGAATAATTTAAGCTTGCGTGGTATTCGGTAAGAAAATTTCACACCATAATTTGGAAAAAATCAAAATTAAGTGTATGGAAACAGTTTGTTGAATTTTGTGACAAAAAGTTGTAAAATTCTTATAGAAATTTTGCATTATTCACAGGTATATCTGCATTATTTAATGGTTGTAGATCATATGTTCACCTTTTCAACTGTCAAAAAATTTCCACTCAAATATCGTGGCGCCTCGAAAAAATTTCCGGAATTTTTTTTTAGTTGCCATGGTAACTAGTCAAAACTAAGGCATCTTATTAGTTAAAAAGTAGAGGTGTGAAATTTTCGGAGGAAATAACGTTAGACAGTTAGACATATTATGATAAACTTCAAAATTGTAGCACATAATTATGAAGGAAAAAATTGAAGTCTATAGCACAAAAATTCAGACAGACAAACATTTTTATTGTCAAAAATTCTCAAGTGCAGGCGCAGAAGCAATCAAAATTATAACTTTTCGAAGGGAGGTTATATTTCAGATTTGATGTGGCACGGATGGAAAGGTTTTGCGTCCGATAAATATTTCCAATGTACTGTAGATGAGGAAAATAGGAAGCCAGTAATCTTCAAGGATTCAGTTACCTGATTTAAAATTTTATTCCACACGAGACGCCCTTTCAGACGAGTTTATAGTTTATATTTTTTCAAAGGAACTTTGATTGTGAAAAAATAATCTAGTCAACAAGCAGCAAATCAACTGATGAATTTAATCGGTATTCGAGAGCAATATGTCGTTGTCAACGGCAGATGATGCGGGCTGTTAACATTACATAGGGTGCCATGAAACTGTTCGTTGTGGCTTTGTTGTCTCCTGGCCGGAAGATTTTCTAAATCGAATGCGTTTCGGAGAATTTCCGTCGTCGTCTTCAGCTGTATTTAATTGTTATGGTAATTTGAACGGATGGTCATAAACTCAGGATTAATTTCGCCAACTATAAATATCGATTACTGTGTTTTATCAATGCCAATGCTTATAATGCTGTATATTTAAAACTTTGAATATTTTCACTGAAAAAATGCTTCTCTCAACAAATTCATAAACTACAGCTTTCAACTATATGACAGATTTTAGCTAAGAGTTGAGGCAAAACGTGACGAAATTCGAAAGATTTTTTTATTTTTTAATAAAACAGCCGAAATGTTTAACATTTTGTTATCATGGCGATCTTAAGTTCAGTTGAAGACGTTGATGGCCGGTCACAGTAAGGCAAATCTTCCACCACATCTCGATTGCATTTGAATGCACTGTAACACTCATACCCATTATTCAATGTTTGCCTTACGTTACATTTCAGCACGTCGATACATGAAGCACCTTTTGCAAATTACTATCGAGTGAGCCAATTTGTCTCAATATTCTTACTAAAAGGTTTACAAAATAATTGTTAAGTTCGTCGGGGTCGAGGTCAATAGAGTTTGATGAACGAGTTTTGTTCCTTAAATCATTGATTTATCTGGAGGAATTTTTAGCTCTAGAGATGGGATTGTTATAATAGTTTTGTTTAATGAATTTGATAATTAACCGGTACAATATTTTACCAGAGAGTGAAGAGGAAATTAGGTATTGAAACAAAAATGCGAAAATTTTGAGTCAATATCTTCAGAAAGATCAATCCAATCAGCACCAATTTGGCAAAGTTTTGCACACCAACTGAGTGCTTTTCTCGAGTGATTTACGAGGTAACACAAATTCGGCGAAAACTGCTTCATGGTCAGAGAGACCTGAGTTGATTACTGAGTGATTCACATCAAAATTGAAGAAGTTGTTTTAGTAATACAAGATAGTGAATATTTACATGAAATGGCTTGAAAATACACTCACCAAAAAAACTCGGCCCCCTAAAATTTTTCTGAAGTTCGTTGTCCAACAATTGTTTTTACGCCAAATTGTAGATAAATTCTTTTGTATTAGAACAAAGTTCGAAAAAGTTTTCCAAAAATGTTGATAGCTCATTTATACAGGGTGACAAAAAACCCTATATTTGTAGTCCTATTTCTTAACACCCTATGAAACATTTTGGGAAATTTGTAGAGTTTACGCCCAGTTTATTACAAACACCATCCTTTTCGCCATCTTCCAGTTTTTATTTCACCTTTATATCTTGATTTCTTTTGAAGATACACGTATTCAAATAATAGCCTGGAATTGTTTTAGGGAAAAAAATGTATTTGTTAGGTTTTGATATTCAACAGTAATTTTAAACAAAAAGAAAAACAAAATTGGCATTTTTCAAAATTTCGTATGCCCACCTCTAGCGCACGCAAATAACTGCGCGCAATCGCCGAGTCATCAAATTGATAAGACGAATAATACGATCTTGTGGAATTGCGTCATATTCAGCTTGCAACGCAAAACGCAGTTCGTCAAGTGTTTCATGTAGTATAGGACGACGACGAATGTTTCTTTGAATTTCATCCCAGAGGTGTTCAATCTGATTCAGATCCGGGCTACATGCAGGTCTATCCATTCGTTAACAATATTTGCTATTGGATTGTCATGCATTAAAATGAAGTCATCCCCAACAAATGGAGTACAGGGAACAGCTTCTCGAAGAACGTCTTGTTTATAACGTTAAGCATCCGTTTTCAATAAATAATAATTCGGTACGTGCTGCCCATGATATACCGGCCCATACCATATCAGAACCTCCTTGATATGAGACTCGTTCAGATATAGTGCAGTCGGCAATCAGGCGATCCCAAACAAAACCTCGATTCTCCAGTGAACAATGCATTACCCCATTGTTCTAAATTCTAATTGATGTATCTTCTTGCAAATGTAAGCCGGTCTTGTCGATGTCGTGGCTGTACTTGTGGACCTGTAGCTGGTGTACGTTGTAACCTTAACTACTGAGCTCAAGCCCAAACATGAATTTATTTATACTCGGTTACATAAGTTTCGGTTGCTCCGCTGACAACCTTAGGCTTTCGACGTCGCCCAGAGCGGAGTTATGGATAGATCCCTCTTCTTGATCTTCCAGACAAAAAAAGTAGACAACTTGTAAGGGCGCCAACTGAGTTTTCCACTTTGGCCTAGCACGACTAATTTCCCCCGATAACTCTGTAAAACAAGTGATGAAAATAAAAGACAAACCACAGCTTATGTTCCTCATAATTCTTCAACGACAGTTAATACCCTTAAGGGGGTGTTTCACAATTAATAACTACCTGAAAACCCTAGTAAATGCCCCCCACTTAAAAAAATAGCGTGAACATCTGTTACACATCAAAAGTCAAATAATTAACAATAAAATTCCAAAGTATACCAGTTAATTGACCTATGTGGTGTGAAATTAATATGGCTGTTCAAGTGAACCAGTAGTAAATACGAACGTATCAATTATATGTTCTATAAACGAACCTGAAAAGTAATGTAACGTTTATAAAAGAAATTCCATACAAGGCGACACCGTAGTCAAGGCGTTGGTACCAAGGCAAAGACGCATACGCAAGTGGATTAAATTATGAAAATTAAATTGTGAAAATTTACCGCATTTACCTTTTCCAAAAAGGGTCCAATTCACAAAATTTTCCTTACTGGATTACAACCAACAAATAATGAACCAACAACAACATGTGGCACACCTCCAATTCCAAAACTTCAACGTTGGCGGTTTCAATCGTTTTAGTGCAATATATCCCCTATTAGGGTTTGTGAAAACGGCTTCCAGAACAGGACGGAATTCTCCAACAATACGAACTCCCGTAGAACAAAATACTAAACCGTATATTCCACAACTAATTCAGAACGAGATCCTATAAAACCCAGCAGGGGATGTCTACCCAGTCATTAACAAAATTCACATTCTCGTTCGATGCACTTTTGGAAACTAAGCCATCTAGTAGGAGCACACACCGGAAAGAAGGGTGACTGACACTTCATCAACTTCAGTACAGAATACTACAATAGAGAAACCTACCCGAAACATACATCCGAACTACTTTGAGCGAGTTCCGCACAGATCAAGTCATAAAGTGCTACACTTCCCTCTGTGTAAGTCAATACGCATTCGTAAAACAGCCTACATTTCCGAGTAGCATCGATCAAACGCTCTAATAATTCCAAAAAACGGAGCGACAACATTTGTCTATGGACAAGTCACACAGGAAACGCTCTATCTCTACATCGGCGCGACAAACTAAGTTGCCTGTGGACTCTTTGAGTCACATAGCATTGCTCTATCTATACCGAAAATATCAGCGCGACAAACTACGTTATCTGTGGACTCTTTAAGTCACAGAGCAGATGCTAAACATAAATTACGACTACACTTTACGTTACTACTTCACAGCATGACGAACGAACGCGTTTATCCAAGACACGACTGTCACGGCCAATTGTCAATGCCATCCAACATATAATTCCCTTTGTAAACAATGAACAGAAATAATAAAGTGTGTATTTAAGATTATGCAAATAAATTTGAGCAATGATAGTACCACAATACCCCCTGCCATCGTAAACAAAGCAAGATCAAACACTCGGATTTAATACACAAAACACATGGTGACAAACAGCTAATATATTATGAGTAGATTTTCAGAAAATATTCGAATGCCATCCTACACAGAAGATTTCTAACTAGTATTTCGTTGCTCAAGCCAAAATATGGTAGATAGATGAAGAATATATACCTCTAACTCAAAAGTGAAGTATGTCTACATAGATCAATAAGTTTTATCAAACCTAATTACTACTTTAAATGTTTTAGACTTCAAGTCAAGGAGTCAGTAACTTATAACTGAACCCTGATAAACTTTAGCGTTTATCAAGCTGAAGCGGACAAAGTATCTGGACTACTGTGGCTACACCCCAAAGGTGATATAATCAAAGCCAGAAAAAAAATCAGTAACCCTTCGGTAACTGAAAACTATAGTAAAATCCACAAGAAAGAAGACCCCTTACTACCCTTAATTATGAATTATAACAAAAACAACTAACATGAATCTACCTACGGACATGTTCATGATAGACGCTCGCTTTGTATCGTATGGTCACAAAACTTTGTTACGAAGTAACATGGTTGAGATTATTTGATAATAATTCCTCAATTGCACATTAATAAATATAAATATTATATAGAAAACGTATTCTATTAATTTCATTTAATTACTGGGCCACTCGGTATAGATAACATCAATACGTTAAGTTGAACTAGTTTTTACATACCTTATCACTGAAAACCTGCGTAAAGCCACTACGAGCAAAGAATCGAAATTTTGATATTGTGTTAAACGAAAACGATTGCTAGTCTTCCTACAACCAGTAGAGAAATATTGTTAATATTCAAGTTTGATTGCTGTAGGCAGATCTTTGAAATATTTCGTTAAAATTATATAATTTTGGATTTTTTTTTGGTTTATACAATTTTGTATACGTTTGTACGGATGTAACTGGTTGGGGTTAACGAAGAAATATAAAAAAACGTCTCTGGCAATAAGGCTTACTGGGCGAGAGGTCAGTATTTTTGGGATTTTGGCTTTAAGTTTAGCACAATACATTTTCCTTTCTTCAGGCGTTTTTGGTTTACCCTTTATATGGGTTTTTATATGGTTAAATTAGTAAATGGATTTGGATCTATTGAACCTACTGTTAGATTAGTCGATGAATATTAATCTGGAGCCAAAATAACAGGAGTTTCCAGTGCAACTCAAGGGTGCTTCCTTACCATCTCCATTGGCCACATAGCAACACAACGATAAGTACCCCGTGTGGGAATTTTCCGTATTATAATAATTTGGAACTTTGTTTTATTATATGAACTACCGTATATTTTCAAAACCTTTCGCAACACTAATTTTTTTTTCCAATAATCTTTTTGCTCAATTCCTAAACGTAGATAACTAATAATTTATTTGTGTGCTAGATACTTGGGGAGAGGTAGTTATTTTATTTTTGGGGTTTTGTTATCTGCACCAAGCATCCATAATCTCTTGCAAGAGCTAGGAACCTATTACATTTTTATATACTCCGATTATTGAGTAATATATAGTACTATTTTCATCATGTTGCGTTTTCATGTTCTTTGCTTTTCCTATGTAATAACTGTTTAACGTGCAGCACGCAAAATTGACGTAACAGCTTACATTATTTACATTACCTAGCGATAAAATATAAAATTGTTGTCATGATGTGAAGTCAGGTTTGATTACAGCCTGCACCACTTCGCCGAAAGGATGATGGCAGAGTAATCTCTAAAACTCTGGGCTGACAGAGATCATTTAACTACTGAAGTCCTTTCGTAGTGAACAAATGATGTTAGAAACATAGAGACAAAATCCGTCAGGTAATTACTATATATAAATACTTAATATATACAATAGACGTAGTGTCAAATTCAACCGTTACAACGTGAATAAACTCCGCGTTCTCCAAGTCTTCTTATAACAGTCCTCTCGCTTATAATAACTCCACGTATTTCTTAAACGATGTGGCAGAAAAGGAGCAGTTGTTCTTCGATCTCTTAATGTAGAGACGATGATGAACCGGTTATCAACACCTGTGTTTGTTCTCCTCCTACCGGAACCATGTCGCCTATTACAATTCCCTGTCTCCAAATAACGATTTCAAGCATATTGTACTGTAGTTACAGGTATTTCTCAGACACGAGACACATATCGTTGACTTCGACCATTTTTACTTAAAGCTACAATTTTGCATGCATTCTCAGTACTTGAACCATTTTGACACATTGAATATTATTCTTGAATGTTTACAATCTTCGCGTTAGTAGAGGGAATAGTTGTGCCAAGTTATAGAAAAAAATTATTTCGACTATCTCTTCTAGCGGGCTTTTCAAATATTAATTCCCACTACTTTTAGGCAGAATGTATATGCAACCCTGAATGTTTCCATACCAAGTTGATAAAATACAATTTATCACTTGACAAACTCATCAGAAGGTCTAAACTGATTTCCTCCTTCAATGCTAATTACATACATTGATGGAAGCTGGTATTTGTTAACGCGATTACCGCTTTTGTTAACCAAAACGCGGTTCACGGCATTATACAAAAGAACAGACCACTCACTCCATTGTTGCACAATTCGATCGTTTTTATTTGCGCTTTAGCATAATTGCTGTTGTCCTGCTCGTCTGCGTGTCACCCGACAAATAAATCTAACGAGGGGGGTCGCTATTTACATGGAATCTTAATTAAATTGAGGAGTTTGAGTCGACCGAACTCGTTTCTCTTTTGCTTGTTCCGGACCCACTATATCGCGATTGGATTTTGTTTTTGTTAGGGTTAAGAGAGAGAGAGAGAGAAAGAGAGAGAGAGAGAGAGAGAAAGAGAGAGAGAGAGAAAGAGATTCGCTTTTTGATCGATAGACCGAGCTTTAAGTATTTTTTTCTTGAGTCGAAACAGGTCGGGATTACTGGATTTTCTAACGAACCAATTAGTTAATAAATCAAACACAAACTTCATACAGGGCTCACTGATTCAGAAAACTCAATAACAATAACAAAGCTGCTGCGATTTTTTTAACGTGGATAAGCCTTTTTTATCACTTGCGGCATTTTAGGAAACTTGGGATTTAGAATTAGGTCGTAATATTTTCTCCTGTTTGTAGTGGTGTGGTTAAGGTCTTAATATTGATGAACTGGAATTCACCCAGTTAGAAAGACATAAACAAAGCTTGAGATTTCTAAAAGTGCTTCACTTGTTAGTTTTCTTCTATTTAGAATTCAATTACTTTAAAATTTGAACGAAATTGAAAGTAATGGAGACACTCGAATTCCATTTCTTATATACTAGTGTATTGTTGCGAGGTCACCATCTCAAAGCCGGCCCTGTCTCTCGACTATAAATTTTGGCGAATGCACCTCTTCCGAGTTTCGAGAATGTTCTCGAAAAGACGCTTTGTTTAAGCATAGGACGAGCGTAGAAGTTCAAGTATTTTCGAGAGTTGATAAATACTACACATACGCAGGTTTTTGAGCGAGTTAACAGTTAGTTCAGAATTAGTGAAACAGACAGTAAAGAGTTAGTTCACAGATAGTATACAGAAGTTCTTAGTAATCGGACAGTGAATTCAATAGTGAAGATAAATAGTGTAATATTCAAGTGGTAAAAATAAATTAGAACTATTATACCGAGTGTAAATAAATTAGTAGACATTCAGTAAAGTGTGTATATAAATTAAGTTTAATAAATAAATCAATAGATAGTAATTAGCCATAGTGTGTATAATTTTATCCCACGAGTAAAAACTATTTAAATAAATAACAAAAGCATTACAGTATATTTATCACAAAAGAAGCAAAAGTTCAGGGTAAAACCATTTTTCTGTTGAATACATGTCAAATAGATTCAATTATTTTTTCACTCTTAGGACCAAATAAGATCCTTCAATCTTTCCTAACAGGAGCTAGAGTGGCACTTGCTTATAGACCAAAGTGCCTGCTTAGACCAAAAAATTAAAAAAAAAGTTAGTATAACAATATTTTTTCCTGGAGTACAAAAATAATGTTTATGCTGTGGAATTGGAGTACCTGAACAGCTACTACATTCCCGATTTAAACAAACTTTTTTCTAAACATTATAATATTAATCTATTAGAGTTTGAATTCAATTATACATTTTGATTATTTATATCAATAACATTAAATGGATATTGTTTTAAATAGAGTTAATGGAAATTTTCAAGCCTTATAATGGTAAATATAATTCCTGTCGAATATTTCATTTATCAGCGAATCTAAATATGTAATGAAAATTGGAATAAACATAAATAAGTTGCGCCATGATAGTAAAGAGGAAGGATAATAATGCATATTATTATTTGTCAGTCAAAATATATTAGTTCCGTTTTACCAATATTTTCATTGAAAAAATTAAAAATAGCTCTACACAGCAATTCTACAGATAAAAGTACATAAAATACTTTTATTTGAAGTATTACATAAATATTAATAGGAAGGTCGACAGGTACGAAGTCAAGTTCAGCACGTGGAATAAACATAAACATGTAATATTTAATGTTTACTTAGGGTGAACTTGAACCGGTGTATAAATATACATGCATCAATCAAGACTCAATCAATCAATCAATAATAGATCGATCAGTGGTTAGTCACCAATGATCAATCGAAGATGAATTAATCATCAGTAATCGATCAGTAATCCTTAACTATAAGTATGCTATACGTCTAGGAACTTATATATATATATAGTTAGTAATCTTAAGTAGTGTAATGTATCGTAGTACAGTAATTTAATAAATAGAACTTATCCCAGTGCCAGAAGTAGTTGTTTTATTCCACTAAGATGACCCTCCGAGTGACCAGCAACACCACCAATTAGGAGGCCTATCCACACCTTTAAACTCCAACATTACAAACCAATAGATTCGGAGAAAAAAATAAAAAATAAAATTTTGTTTTAATTACAATGCTGGTGTCATTTTGGTGAGTCGCTCGTGTCTTCTTATGCCTATCGGTCATTTCAGCGTTGATATATTATAAAATAAATAACTGAAACTAGTATACAGACAAATTAAAAGTAAACTTCAATTTGCAGAGGAGATGGTCCGAATATGGGCCAGGCACTTTATATTGGCCCCCTGTCCATCTCGAAACTAAGTGTCGCCAACTGCCACATCAGGCTTCAGTTAACATTTACATATTGTCAATACCTGTTTTACCGTCTCCCGGATCCATTTTACAGGTTTCTATTAAACTATTGTGATTGATGTGTTTTGATCCTTCCAATAAATTTTAGATCTACTTTTTCGTGTTCGCTTTTGCTGTTGGTCATAGAGGGTGAGTTTAACATTGCATTTCAGCATTTAATTTTATTCTCATAATAACAGGTTTTTCCTAACCTCTAATTTCATAGCGAGTTGTAGTTAATGTAATATGGGCTCCCTAAGTGTGTTATATATGGGCCCGGGCCCATATTCGGACCTAGGTATTATACGAACTTTTTTGCAAGTAGTAATCATGTCCTAGCCAGGAACAGATCAAAAATTTGTGAATAAAAACTTGAGAAAAAAAATGGAACACTCAACATATGGAACAGGCTATATATTTTGTCGATAATGGACAAATGGGCTTAAAAACTGCATAAAAAACGTGTAATGTGCCAAGAAGCACATTGCAAGGAAAGCAAAAGCTAGTAACCATCCTAGTAGCAGCATTATTGAGAATACTGAACTAGGCCGAAACACAGTTCTTGGAAGTGACGCAGAAAACGAGTTAATCGACTATATTCTCAAAAGGGAAGCACAGTTTTGTGGTTTGACAAAAAAGACCTATGCAGAATGGCTTACACAATGGCAATTAGAAATAATATAAAGCATCCCTTTAAAAATGGAATGGCCTATCGTAGTTGGTTAGATGCTTTTTTAAACCGTCATAAGGAGCAATTGTCTATGCGTAGACCAACTGGCACGTGCGCTAGGATTTAACAAGGAAAATGTCACCGAATTTTTGAACCACCTTGAGGCGCTGTATGAAAAACACAACTTTGGACCACACAGAGTATTTAACGTGGACGAAACTGGCCTTTCTGTTGTTCCAAGTAGATTGCCCAAAATTATTGCAAGGAAAGGAAAACGCCAGGTGGCCGCGTTAACATCGGCTGAGCGGGATTCGTTAGTAACTGTAGTTGCAGCAATGAGTGCAGGAGGTCAATTTGTTCCTCCAATGCTTGTATTTCCGGGGAAAAACGGAAACGACCAGCTTATGCGTGGTGCACCGCTTAGATCTATCTATGCAGTTCGCCCCAGTAGATGGATCCAGCAAATTACATTCACCATGTGGTTCAACCACTTCATTCAGCTGCTTGTATTGGATGGACATTACAGTCATACAAGAAATTTGGATGGATTAAATATAGCAAGGGCAAACCATGTTTACATCATATCCCTTCCACCATACTCGACTCAATAACTTCAGCCTCTTGACAAGACTTTTATGGGGCCACTTAAATCCTACTACAGTGAAGAAATTAGGGCTTGGTTAAGAATAAATAACAGAGCAGTAACGCAATTTGATTTGGCTGAATTGCTTGGCAATGCTCTGTTGAAGTGCCAGACAACGGAGTAAGCTGTAAATGGCTTCAGAGTGACGGGAATCTGTCCACTAAATAAACATGTTTTTACGGAGGCTGACTTTATTGCCGAAATAATTGAATCCGAAAAAGGCTCAGAAACTCAGCTGCAAGAACCACAATCTCGCTCAACCATTACTGATGTTGATAGTTCAAAAGATCTAGATTCCCAACCAGACCGTTGCAAATATCTGGATCCCCAACCATAGTCAGTCCATTCGATATTTCACCTGTTCCACTGGTTAAGAAGCGAGTAACTATAAGGGGACGAAAGCCTTTCCAATCACAAGTTATAACTTCATCCCCTTATAAAACAGAACTAGAAATATCAATCGAAAAATTAAACAAAACAAAAAATGGAAAGGGAAAGAGGAAATTAGTTGCAGTAGAATCCCGTGAAAGTCGAAAAAAGGTCACAAAAACAACAAGAGATGAATGAAGCTCGGAAGAGGATGGAGAATAGGAATTTGCACCTGCAGATGATGATCTTGACATGAACCAAATTGGACAGTTTGTCCCAGTAAATAACGATGCAACATGTTTATTTTGTGATGAGCGCTTTTCTCTAGACACTAGGGAAGAACTTTGGGTGCAGTATCTTATGTGTCGTTTATGGGCACATTAACTGTGCTCCGGGACTGAAAAGGATGCCTACGTGTGCGATTTTTGTCAGTAGTTTGGTAACACCTTTTGTGAAGTTTATTTTTTGAAGCTTGCTTCTTATTGCACGACATAGGACTTTTGGGAAGGCTAGTGAACTCGTGAAACGTGTAATGTTACGAAAAAGCGTTCGTCACGCAACAGTGTTGCCATATTTCTGAATAATCCACTAATCCAATGAAATTTGAATTGAAGCTTGCTTCTTATTGCACGACATAGGACTTTTGGGAAGGCTAGTGAACTCGTGAAACGTGTGTGTTACGAAAAAGCGTTCGTAACGCGATGATTCTTCGTCTCTTTCTCGGACGCCCGCAGCGCTAACTCCCTCCCCTTTCTTCCTTAGCCGCCTTCTTCTTCTCTCTTTTGTAGGCTATACACGAGGGATTCCCAAACGGTCGGAAGAGAGCCAGAGAGAGAGTCTCGCGCGTCTCTCTCTCTAATTGCCAAATATGTTAAAATTTTTGAAAAATTGTCAAAAATGGTCATTAATTGTCAGAACCTGTCAAAAATGCTCAAAAATTGTCAAAAATGGTCAATCAGTGTTAAAATTTGGAAAAATTGTCTAAAATGGTTAAAATTTTTGAAAAATGGTCAAAAATGATCGATTATTGTAAAAACTGTCAAAATTGGTCAATAATTGTCAAAAATGTTCAAAAATGGTCAATAATTTTTAAAATTTGAAAAAATGGTCAAAAATTGTCAAAATTTTGAAAAAAATGGTCAGTAATTATAAAAAACTGTCAAAAATGGTCAGTAATTGTTAAAAATTGTCAAAATATTTGAAAAATGGTCAAAATTTTCGAAAAATTGTCAATAATGGTCAGAACCTGTCAAAAATGCTCCAAAATTGTCAAAAATGGTCAATAATTGTTGAAATTTGGAAGAAATGGTCTAAAATGCTCAAAATTTTTGAAAATTTTTAAAAAATGATCAATAATTGACAAAACTGTCAAAATTGGTCAATAATTGTCAAAAATGGTCAATAATTGTTAAAATTTGAAAAAAAAAGGTTAAAAATTGTTAAAATTTTTGGAAGATGGTCAAAAATTTACGAAAAATTGTTAAAAATGATCATTCTATTGTGCATAAAAAGCAAGCTTCTGTCGGCGTTCCGACGACCGCTCACCTTGTTTTTTACCTCAAGGATTGCTTTTCATTTATTTTTTTTGAGTATGTAGATATTTATCCATTTTTAGTTATGTTATTGAGGGGCCCATATTCCACACCCTCTGACCAAATATCAGAAATGTGCACTGTTTTGTGTTATTCTTTATCATAAATATATTAAACGATTTTGAGAAAAGTTAACGCTGGACTTTATTCACTAGGTCTTTACAACGTCCATAAACCTTTTTACATACAATCATAATGAAAAAATAAAAAAGTGATTTCAAAAAAATAAAATGGGGTCCCTCATTCGGACCATCTCCTCTGAATAACAACAACAAAATTTGACATTATCCTACCAAAACTTGAATAACCATCAGCTGGATATGGAAGTTCTCAAGAAAAGTCAAGAGTCCGCAAAAAAAGTATAGCTTCATCAAGGAAATGCACCTGCTTACAAAAATGTTTTGACCATTGTTAAATTCAAGGAAATGTAAAAGTACGAATTGCTTTAGCATCCACCGTATTCACCAGATTTGGTTTCTAGTGACAACTATTTTTCCAAAACCATGAAACAATTCGTTCGTTGAGATCATTTTTCGAATGAAAAGGCCAAAAAAGACTTTTTAAGAGATTTTTAGAATAATACGTAATTTCATATAAAAAGTACTCAAATCTAGTGAAACGGTGGGGTACAAGTTTTTTTTTAATCGATAACGTGTCAATCGCTCAATAATTTTATGACGGTGGTATAAGTAGCTTTACCACCGAATAAATAGCAGCTTATAAATTGCAACAAAGAATTTGTCCGAACAAAAATATCCCAAAAATAGCCAATATGTTGGAACACAATATATTTTTAGAGCTCAGTCCGTACGATTCAATTCTTCCAATGTATTATAACAGTCACGTGCTTGGGGTGAGAGTACAAGGGGCGCTTTTTTATGACAGCTGTCGCTTCTACATTCAATATTCGGTTCGATACTTTAGAAATTAATTTGGACTTTTTTACGACAACTTAATGTTTGTTTAATGCGGATTCTGCCAGTCGTACAAAAAAAGGCAAGACGGAAAAATAGACTTTCAGGAGTATCTATTAAAACTCGGAGATAATAGAATTTTCTGAAATATACGTGATAAAATTTTGTATTTTTATTGGTGACACTTTTAAAAAATTCAAGCAAGCCAAAAGATTGCTTATTTTTGGTTATCCAAAACTGTATGTACCACAACAAAAGGGCTGTGATATTATTCTAAGTAATCATCAATCACACCTTCATTCACATTTAAATAATATTTTATTTTTTTCATTACAAAATTGGTATCGGTCATTTTGTTTCAAAGCATTTGCTGACTCTTGGTACCTTACAATGAGAGTCGAAAGGCTCTCTGGATAAAAAATTCCCAATAACGCCGAGTGTTGTCATCACTCCTATTTTGGAGTTGTTAAAATAAAAGACAACTAGAGGACCCGACGTTGTCATGTGCCATATTATTTTTGTGAATTTGATCCCTTTTTGGAAAAGACCGTTCCAAAAAAAAACATCGGACCAACCGCTTAGCAGAAGTTCAGTAAGAAGAAGAGTATATTATTAACCCTTTCGGGACCGCTGACGGGACGTGCTGACAGGAACGAAATTGGTTCACCGGACCAGTATCGGCTATACACGACAGTTGTGGAACATACGTCTTGAACCATTGTCGATCATTTGGATCATTTGCGACACCTTTAAAAATTAAACTAGTCTCAGAGACTGGCGGATAGCGACACCGATTCTACTTTGGCTCTGAGCTTTCCGCATGCGCAAATTCGTGTCAAACATAACATAACCTAATGACGTCATCAATTTGATGGCGTAAATGAGAAGCGGATATGTCCCACTTTGCATTCCACGATTGGTCGTCTCAAGGTTACATGAATTTGAAGCTTGTGTTATATTGGTTAAAACTTAAAACAGATATTTGATTAATTTATCGAGAAGGGCAAGGAAAATCATATATAAGCCATTTTTTCAACACTGTATAGCTGCTTCAATGATTTTCCTTGCCCTTCTCGATAACTTAATCAAAGATCTGTTAACACAAGCGACAAATTTGCGCATGCGGAAAGCTCAGAGCCAAAGTAGAATCGGTGTCGCTATCCGCCAGTGTCTCAGAGGCCAGTGTCAGCTATGTCTGTTCAATATTGCATATCCCCACCGACCACTGCCTCCAGAATCCGACACCGTTGAGCACAGCCAACAACGGGTGCTCGGGTAATTTCGTTACAGTATAGGTGCAACAAGCAAAAGTGATACCTACTTATTGCACTTACTATTAAAAAACGCCGAAACCGGTCCACAAGTGATGTTATTCCTTCTGATCGCAAACCAGAATGGTTGGTTCTATCTTAACAGATATACCAACCCCGTTTACTTTAGAAGTGTAATTCAATGTCTGTCGGGGCATATAGCCCGAGAAGTAGTTGTTGCTTCTTAGTGGACGGTCTGCTCTTTGGAAATTAATTTTTCTAATTTTGTAAAGCGTTTAATAGTATTGAACTATTATTTTTTGACGACTATTATTGGGGTTGTTGTGTTGGAAGACCAACTAGTGTTGTGTAGGTAGGATGGGATTTTCCAGATTGTTATTGTTATTCGAAACATTGTGCGAGATGGATAACTCTGAAGCTGGTCCTTCTAAGGAAGAAAAAGCACGAAATAAACGTAAAATTGATGAAGGAAGTGATAGTTATTGTGGGCTCACTCCGGAGAAAGTCCGGAATACTTCAAAGTACGCTCTTAGTTCGAGAATCCTTTTGCTGACATCGGAGTCTGAATGCTTACAAATGTCGTCGATGACGATAATCACCATGATTCAGATCAAGAGGAGTGCGTGGAGAATGTGATAGAAATAGACGAGGTAATGCATGTTACGGCACAAAAACCACTTGAAATAAAGTGGAGGGACAAAGAGTTCATTCCGCAGGTATTTGCATTTGATAATTCTAACAGCGGGTTACAAAATTGTAGTTTGAATAGTCACAGTGGCGTAGATTCTTTTTAGTCTTTTATCTGAAGATATCATGAATGTCATTGCCGTGGAGACACAATAGGTATGCTCTTCAGAAAGCTGCACCTAAGAGGAGAAAGGTTGACGTTCCCGATTTTCGCTGTGACTCTGCTTATGACACGCGTAAAAAAACTAAATATCAAGGAGTATTGGACACAAGATATCTCACTCAGCACTCCCGTTTTTGGAAAGACTATGTCAAGAAACAGATACTGCGAGATACATCGCTATTTTCATTTTGCTAATGAGAAGGAATCATCGATTGGAAAAATTTGGAACTGTTTTGGCCATACTAAAAGGAAACATTCAGAAGCCATTATGTATTTTGGAATGTAACAAGCAAATGGGTGCCGTCGATCGATCTTATATGATGATCAGCAGCATTGACTACACGCGAAAAAGCATCAAATGGTATAAAAAACTGTTTCTTCGCACCATTGATATTACTTTGCTGTATTCGACGCAAAAAAACGGCAAAAATTCCTTTGACAACATTCCAAATTGCAGTAATTAGACAGTTGTTAGGAAGGTTCAAATATTTTTTTTGACCAATATTTATATACTTATTTGTATGTGTTGTTTTCAGGTTTAAAAAGCAGCATCGGGTTCTGTTCATATAGACCTTGGTAATAGAAGACTTACAGAAAGGCACTTCCCCGATCTGGGAACAGTCAAGGAAAGCGGTAAACTGGGCTACAGGAGATGCCTTGTATGTTCCCACATCAAAATAAATCCTAAGAAAAGAAAAGAGACCAAATATATTTGTAAGGAATGTGATGTCGGGTTGTGTATAGCTCCCTGCTTCAAAATATATCGCGAAGAAGCATGATTTTGAAGCCAAGACTTGTTTTTTTAAATGAAGCAACCATATTTTTATTTTTTTACTCAATTCTGAAGCTGAAAATAACGGCAGTTTATTATTATTATTCATTTGCTACAAGATATCCAGATCGACCCCCACCCAGTCGTCACACAGTGTAGATAATATTAAACAATTTAACACAATTTGGTTGTTCCCAAGCAAAAGTTGAGAAAGTTTTTTTTAACAACTCCACTCTGAAAAATGATTGTTTGGTTCAAGCAAACGTGTTTGGTTGAAAATGATTTGTTCAATTTCTTTTAGTGTGTTTTGTATGGATTGTGTTTTGTGTTATAGTTTAAAAGTAAACATTTACTGCCAAGTGATGGATTTACTGGATGTGTGGGAATTGTCCCACCTAAAGAAGTGTTTTGTAGGTATTTATATATTTGTATTTTGAGGGGCAATCATAGTATTCCAGTACAAAACCAACCGGATTAGTTGTCTATGGGTATAGATAAATCCCTCAATTCGTCTTTGTATGTACTTTTTAAGTTTTGGGTATTTCGACACGTGTTTAAGTATAAGTAGGTAACTATCTATCCTAATAAAAAGGTATAAAAATAACTTTTTGTATTGTTTCTGAACAGATCATTGAGAATCAATAAGTGAATTTTATTCACAAAATTTGAATTAGGTATTTGCAGGCAGATAAATAGTTTTAAAGGGCACAGTTTCTAATCATTATGCCTATTACTGCCAATAGAGAAACAGAAATGTCTTGGACAAGTGCAAATAAAAATTAAAAACTATTTCAGTATTTACACAGCTACCTATTGTCAAAAACATAGTTTATTATTAAACAACGTTACTACTTAATTCCCTACCATTTTCTTGATTAATTAATTAGGTGTAGTAACTAAACATTTGGAGGGAAACACACAAACGAGCAAATAAATGTTTCTTCAACTAAAACTACAACAGGTTTATATTAAACAAATAAACTTTCTCTCAAATCATTGAAGTTTTGATTCAAACAATGATTTGTTTGGATGAAGCAAAGTAAATTTCCTTTAAAACAACCTATTAGTTTGAAGTGAGTAGGTATCTACCTACCTGTAACTACAGCCCCATAATATTTGTTGCCACAAATTTTCAAATTAATTATTCAATATGTAGGCCCTTTCCCTTTTTTTAAATTAATCACTTTCAAAAAAATTAAATGAAATGTTTTTAATGCATGTTCACTCTGAGATTCCTCATGAAGTTAATAACAGTTACTTTATGCTGTTCTAAATTTGTCAAAACAGTATTTCTAATGATGTTTAATCACATAGTCATTTTAATGAATATATCAATTTCAAAGTGTGAGTTCTATAATGTAACCTTACAATATTACTTTTTCAGATATTGACCAAAATATACTTGATTTGGCTGAAACACAATATGGGCCCTGAACAAGAAGTGTTGGAGCACTGGAAAAATTCGAATAAATTGAGAAATAAAGCTACTGCTGATCTTTTTACAGAGTGGCCAATATTGGAAACTCAACTGGCACTACAACTGGTAAGTGTGTACTTTTGTTTACATTGTATGTACCTAAGTGTCGAAATATACATTAGGTATATACTTACATACTTCTGTCTCTGTACATAATGCTTGTTTCTTGTTTTATATTTTCCTTTTTACTATTTTATTCATAAGTATGTAAGTCAATATATATATCACAGAATTTGTGTTTTACAAGTTTCAAACAAGTTTATTTATTTTTGTTGAAGCAATGTTATAATAGTGACATAACATCAGGCATATTTGTTTGTTGAGCTAACTACTTTTTTAACAATTCTTCTGTATTTTTAGATAAATAGTGATTATGAGCAAAAGTAGATGAGCCAAGTATAAATATTAGTGGCCGTTTCCATCTTCTCTTTGGCTGAGTTTATGAGAAACGCAAACATTTACTGACCCCATCAGATGAACTCTTCAGAAAACAGTTAGAGGATGTGCTGGATACAACATCTGGTAAGTTTCATATGCATAATTTCATCTGTAAGTTATACAAGTTTATCATATATTTTCAAAAGTGGCTATAAAGTTATATTTGTTAGCGGCATTAATACCGCCCAAAGGGCGGTTTTAGTTTTGTAGAACTATGTCATCAGCTGCACAAACACTCTTTAATATGACTCATAATAAGAATAAATAATTTACATCAATTAAACTAAAACCAAATTGAAAAACTATTTTACTGTAAGCTTAAAAAAATACATTCTTCTATTTAAACTAGCATTTATTTGAAGAAAAGCAATTATTTTTAAAAAGTGGGACATGATTCTTTTTTTAAGGAATCCATTGTTTGAACTGAACAACTCGAGTTTTGATACAAGAAATTATTCAGGAATTTTAAACAAATGTATTTTTTGACTGAAACAAATCACAATTAAAAAAACGGATAGTCTGGATTTTAAATTAAAAAATGTTTTATTTAAAATAGTAACACTTTGGAGTAAACAGCTCGAGTTTGCACAAACGAAATTAAAAAAATCCATTGTTCCATTTAAACTTGTAGTTGTTTAAAATAAACCCAAGTTTCAAAACAAGAGATGGTCATAACGTTTTAAATAAATTAATTGTTTATATTAAAATATTAATTGTTGGAAGTAAGCAACTTGAGTTTGGAATAAAGATATAATTTCCTCAAATTTATTCACTTGAATGTTTACATAACACTACAATTAGTTTGAATGATACCAAACTCTTGTTTGAAATTTTAAACAAACCGAAATTTTAACTTAACACGTCTGTTTGGTTGACTCTATTCAAACTTCAGATTTGTTTATCTCAAACAAATTTTCTTTCATTCAAGAAAATCTTTCTCAAAGTGGTATACAAAAAAGAAGTTTTCGACATGTGACCAGTTATCTTGATCGTCCTACTAATCAATCCGACAAGATGTTTTTATTTGGTGTAGGGGATACTCACACAGAATTTTCAATATGAAGGTCTGCACCTGTCAATTTTTTATTAAAAAACCTAATATCTTGATAAGTATGAATTCTAGATATAGGGTATTCGACACAAAGTTAAAATTTTATGTAGAATCCAAAAAATTAATAATATACAAGGTGTAACATTCAAAATATCAAATTTGTCGTTTACTTTCGGTATAACCGGAAGTGACATGTATGTCAAAATATTTTCCATGAATTCGCCATAACTTGTTCTCCATGTATGCCAATTTTTATAGAAATCGTGTAAGTAGTCTCCAATATATAGACATTGTAAGCTCGTCGTGAAACGGCCTGTATACAGTGTGTCTACTTAAGTTGGACTCATATGGGAAACTTTTTTATTATTGGTTTTAGGAAAAAAAGTTATTCCTCATAAAAAGTTCTGCATTATCTAAAACCTTAAATGCAATCATTATATATTTCTTATTTTGAGCCGTATACGAGGTTTGTCAAAAAATATTAATCTTACTAAAGAGTAAAGTACCTTTATTTTTTACAATACAGAAAAATTGTAAGAAGTAAAGTTGTTTAAAATTGAAAGTTATATTCAAATATGCAATTACAGCTATTTAGCATGAAAATTAAGATTTGGTGATTATTTACGTTTTACATTATAAAGTATTTGTAATCGTAAATTTCAATACTGACTTTATCCCTCTCATCTGTTAAAAATATGATAACCTTTCTATTTGTTAATGTGTTTGGACAATCTTGCATTTAAATACGTGCTGCATTATAATTATTTATCTTAGAAATAGGAGAATCCACACAAAGAATATTATGTACCTAAACAAAAATCTATTTATAACTAACAAACATAATTAAATTTTAATTTAAACTACTAAAGCTTCGACATATCCACCTTCTCTTTCTAAACATGTAATTGTTCTTGTCTGAAACTCTTTTATTATTTTCCGTATAATATTTGGAGTAATTTTTTGGCATTCCTCAGAAATAATCCTTTCCAAATGGTCTACATCATCAAATGGTCCTCGCTCATAAACCTTCTGTTTTAAGTAACCCTATAAAAAAAAGTCAAGTGGAGTTAAATCAGGAGACCTGGGAGGCCAAAAAATAGCTGAATACCTGTGAATCACCTTTCCATTAAACATATTTTCAAGCAGTTCTCTAACGTTTACGGTACTATGGATGGAGGCACCGTCTTGTTGGAACCAAATTTTCATACGTTCTCCTAACGGAAGTTCGTGCAAAAAATCACTTACTTGATTTTCTAATAATTGTAAGTAACGTGCGGCATTTAACGATTGTCGATAAAAAAATGGTCCAATTAATTTATTTTTGTAAACCCCACACCATACGTTCGTTTTAAACGAATATTGGCTACGACTTTTTATTACAAAATTTGGATTACTGTTGGACCACCAGCGACAATTTTGTGATGAGACGGTTCCGTTGGATGAAAATGTGGCTTCATCGGAAAAAATTATACTTCTTGCGAAAAACGGGTCTTCTTCCAACTTTCCTTGGATCAAAGCGCAGAATTCAAATCGAACATCGTAATCCCTTGGTAGTAATGTGTGTACGAATTGAGGTTTGTATGCATGATATTTATAACGTTTTAAAATATTTGCCACTGTATCTTTTTTTACCGAAGTATTTGTGATTAGAGAAGCCCTTTTGCGTAATCCGATTTTTGGTTCCTCGACGACAGAAAGCATCACTTCCAACTCAGTGTCTTCATTGGCAACCCGTTTTATGCGTTTATTATTAAACTTATTATCAACACTTCCACTGGTCTTGAATTTCTTCATTATTTTGGTAACTGTTGAATACCCGATGCTTCTATGGGGATGTCTGTTGTTGAAAATATTTGCTGCCTCTCTATGTGTATTGTAATTTTCTCCAACAATTAAAACTATTTCTATTTTTTCTTCACAAGTCAGTAAAGCTGCCATTTTTACTGTAATTTTATGAAAACTAACCCATTCTGACATTCACTGTCAAATACTTCATGACAGAGCATCCTAGATTACATTAAATTGTACCAAGCCAGAATAATTAATACGGAATGAATAGTAAATAATCACCATATCTTAATTTTCATTTCATGCTAAATAGCTGTAATTGCATATTTGTATATAACTTTTAATTTTAAACAACTTTACTTCTTACAATTTTTCTGTATTGTAAAAAATAAAGGTACTTTACTCTTGAGTAAGATTAATATTTTTTGACAAACCTCGTATACGGCTCAAAATAAGAAATATCTAATGATTCCATTTTGGGTTTGAGATAATGCAGAACTTTTTATGAGGAATAACTTTTTTTCCTAAAACCCATAATAAAAAAGTTTCCCATATGAGTCCAACTTAAGTAGACACACTGTATAAAGATTAAACGAATTTATACCCAACATCTCAAATTAAGATTTGGACAGTATTTCTTGACATACGTATAAATCTTAAATCGAAATTATTTTCGAAAACTGTGAAAATTCCTTACCGGCCGCCTAACCTTTCAATAACCCTCAGAACTTTGTTCGGTTAAGAGTTCCTTTGGTCCCAACATAACTTTCCATTGAGAATCAGTCCAACCCTAATCTCTTAAAACACTCTCTCGTCTGGACCTATCATTCCATCGACAGCACTTGTAGTATTCTCTTATCCTGCACCTCGGGCTACAATACTGTAGGGTTGATCTGCTTGTTATATGGGGTACACTTGAAATAGTCCGATAATTTTAGATACCGAACATTTTAACAGGAAAACATTTTTATATACAAGGGCCTTAGACCTTAGTTCAACACATAATTATATCATTTTACAAAAAAATGGAAAGGCTGCACTATGAATTTTCAATAAACAGTACATTTTCAGTGAATTGCCAAATGTCAACGTTTGAGGTGCCATTGGAAATGAATTGATCTAAATGTATAGTATTTATGTATAAAATGCCAGTGCATTGTAAGAATGCTATCAATTGTATACATTTTGTGAAGAAAGTACCAGGAACTGATCATCTGAAAATCCCGATGGAAGAGATTGTTGAAATTATTTTCTTCGATAAGCTAGCACAACAACTGTCATTTTTCATTTAGTTTGCTAACATTGCTCCATTTTGTCAAGTACGTCTTCCGCTTTTACAAAGGGTGAAAATATCGAAAAAGGAGTCTGTCTTTATCAAGAGCACGTGCATATGTGAGATACAGTGCATTTAAAAGTGGTCAAGTGATGGTGGAAGATTTGCCTGCTCTGGCCGGCCATCAACGTCTCCAACTGAACTCATCATAACTGAAAGGAATGAAATCGTCGTTCAAGTCTGAGAGAGCTGGCTGCTGAAATTTTTGCATTTCATCATTTTGAATTATTGTTTTGACAATCCAGTTTCGCCGTAAAACCTGAATTTCCTACTAAAACTCAGTAGTCAATCTCGACCTCTACTTCATAAGAAGCTTTGTAACTATGTTGTGATGAGCCTATGAGTTTGACGTGCAAACCAGTCAACAAGCTTCGGAATAGCGCCTTCCATCTGAGCCAAAAACCAACATCAAAGTCGATCAAAAGTGAAGGCGACGTTGTCAGCTTTTCTTGGAACTTGGAATTTTTGCCAGAAATAAAGAATATTGTCTAAACGTTATGCAGTGTTTGGGAGAGCAAATTTGTCGAAGAAGATAAGATTTGTAAAAAAAAATCATAAATTGTGAACGAATTTTTAGTCAAAAACTAAACAAATCTTATAGAATAGCCACCGTATTCCCCTGATATAGTTCCGCCGACTTCTATCATTTTCCATAACTGAAATTATCAATTCGAGGCGTTTTTAGTCGATAAAAGACGTACAGGAGAATTCGCGGCGATTACTTAAGTCGATTCCTGAAAATCCGTTTAAAAAATGTCTCGATGATTATTTGTTGGCGTGAGTATATTATTCCGGAAGAGAATGCCATACAGTGAATTTACATGAATAAAACATATTTTGTATACAATTGATCAACTCCCGTAAGTTTATTGACATAAAAGTAAACAAATCATCAATTTATTTCATTTGAAGCCTAATTCCACCGGACTAAAATTCCTCCCCGATTACGACACATACTAAAAAGTTATCCCCTGAAGGTAGATGTTCGGCTTCGTATACGCGATTCAAAGTCACTAGTCGTGAATTTCTCGCTCTGTTAAATATATTCGAGTTTATTAAAGGACACGTCATTGCTCATGTTTTATTTAAACTACCAAATAAATCAAGTACCTAAGACACGTGAAGGGCTGAACGGAATCAACCCCTAAAGTATTTGTTTTTTATTTCAGTGTACTTACTCTAAACTGTATTTAAAAATACAATATAAATACAGAAAAACTTTGCGTGTCTATTTATATCGCCAAATCAATTTTGACGTCGTTGATTGGATATTTTCAAATTTAATAGTACTATTGTGAAATCTTGAAAGTAAAGCTTCAGTCAAGAACAAGAGCATTCAAAATTTCTTCATTTCCTACTGTTTTTGTTTATTCTTTTTAATGTTAGTATAACTTCTCTGGAGGAAGTTGTCATTCTACAATATTCTTAAACAAAATTTGATTCATATCTACGGTAACAGTATAGATGAGCTTGTAGCCTAATACTAGTGGAGATGCTATATGTACTATATTGCTTTTTATTTATTTTTAACTTCCCGCTAAGAAAATCAATGATTCGTCCTAATGATTTTCGAAAAATCGGGAAGTTATTGTTTTTTCCCCGTTTCAAAAAAATCGAGATTTTAACAAATCTCGACGTTTTGAAGCCCTAAGAAGCTTTCCTGACTATTTTTACGATGATGTCCGTACGTCTGTATGTATGTATGTGTGTGTGTGTGTATGTAAACCTATTATAACTTCTGAACGGCTTGACCGATTTGATTTCAGTTGGCGTCATTCGAAAGGACTTCGCCAAACTTAGATTTCCTGTAAGTTGCAACAAATTCGGACCGGTAGATTTCGAGAAATTGCAAAAAAAGTAAAAAAAAGTGAAAAAAGTAGTTTTTTTTTCATTTTTTCAAAATATCTCCGAATTGGCTGAACCGATCAACCTCAAAAGCTGATCAGCTCTTAACCTTGAAAACCCGCATCGATCGCCACCAAGTGCGTCAGAATCGGATTATGCGTTCGTGAGATATCGTTGTCCAAAAAAATCTAAAAAAACTGTTTTTT
The DNA here is from genome assembly GCA_947563755.1 of Lochmaea crataegi. Taxonomy (NCBI): domain Eukaryota; kingdom Metazoa; phylum Arthropoda; class Insecta; order Coleoptera; family Chrysomelidae; genus Lochmaea; species Lochmaea crataegi. The sequence continues at coordinate 3,172,680 of OX387432.1, forward strand.
TGTAATAACTCCGAAATGTTTCATCAGATCAATTTTTTTGTTCGACATTTTTCATAGAGCTCAAAAAACTACATCGATCGCCGCCAACCACGTGAAATCGGTTAATTCATTTAAAAGTTATAGCAGTTAAATTAAAAAAGTCGTGTTTCATCGAACTTTGATAAGACTTTTGAGCTCGAAGAGCTCAAAAACATCGCAACTAGCGACAAAATCGCATGCGTTTGAAAATTGAATTTAGCGGGAAGTTGCAGGGATGACCTTTAGGGTCAACCGATTTCCAAATTTTTTTTTCAGGAACGGAGCAAGACTAGGGAAGTGGGGTGATGGTGAAGGGAAGGCGAATTCGTATGGAGGAGTATGTGAAATACCTAGGGGTATGGTTGGATAGTCAATTATCCTTCAGAACAACAAGTCAAAGGCGGTACAGAAGGGAAAAGTAAGGGCAGCATGGCTGGGGAGATTTATGTGTAATGTGAGAGGGCCGGGAGAGTGGAAGAGAAGGGTTATTGGTAGGACGGTAGAGCGGAGTATGCTGTACGGTGCGGAGGTGTGGGGTAAAAGAGCGGGAGTGTTTGCGAGGGCTAGGCCACTCCTGCGGTGTAACGGGCCAAAAATAACGTTATGAATTTTCGCACCTCTATCAAAATCTATTAATATTAATTAATTTTCAAAGTTTCACGGATGTCGTTCTCGACGGAATCGGCCTACTATGTTGCCAAATGACCCTCTTTTCAATTGTCTTTGATGTTTGTTGTCTATAAAATTATATTGCCGCTTGATTTCAGCTTAACCAAGTCTTATAGAAGCTCATATTATCCTTTGGGATCTCAAATTTTAGATGAGATTCTATGTATCATATTGTGTGGTGTTTTATAGAATTTTTGGTCTTTTTCCACGGTAACGCCATCTAGGGGTAGAAAATATTAGTACCATACTTGTTTCCGTTGAAGCGTGGGAGGTACTCCTTGTCCTGCAGGTTTGGGAGACATTTCTTCGTTTGACCTTTGTGCATTGTAGTGTGAACTTTCAATTTCATTCGTGATTCTTTTTTTTAAGAATTAAAGGATCATCCTACGTGGGCTCTATTTTGAAAGTCTATATTATATTTTGGGAGTAGTATTTAGTTGTGGCCAAATTAATATTTGGTAATTTTGGTGACCTCCCAAAGTAATTGCTTGAATCCAAGGATTTATACACGACACGTGGCAAGGGTCTTCCAGGCGCTGTGTTGTAAACCGACAGGTGAGTACTTTTACGCATTATTTCTTGTTGCGACTTTACGTTCTTCGTGAATATTTTGCGTAATAATTAGTTTACAATTTTTTTTTATTTTGTTTAAGAGTCATTTCTATTTCATATCGTAAAGATAGTTGTTCTCTTACAACTGTTATTTTGTAACGTATCTTATCTGTAAATTATTCGTTATAGGGAGAATACACGTGGATTTCTTTTTTTTTGCTAACGGCGTCAAACTTGATCCCACCAGCCGAGACTTCAACCTAAAAGCCCCTTGGCCAGGGTAAGTAATTACAAATTATGTTTTTTTTGTATTCACGTACTATGGTACACGTTTTTTTTAAGGTATTTCCACCTCTAGTTATTTAGTTATAATTTATTCTGGTTTGACGGTTTTTGTTTCATTTCATTAGTTGCCAAACTTAATAAATCTCTTCAGAGTTAGATATAACATTATTAGTTTATAGCTCTATTATCGTAGTATTTATTATTTCTTTTAAACAAATATTGGTACGATTAGCTGTACCGCAATTGAACTTTGCTGCTTTAGCAAAGTATACTTATTGGTGAACCGGTTTTATTTTATGTCACTCACATAAGAGTAACCATTGTTGTACTTTTGTTACAGAAATAATGTTATTTTTATTTTATAGGGTTTTTATTTTGGGCATTGATTTGGTGCCGAATCCTTCAGTCGATCTTTCTTCGTGGTGGTCTTCTCTTTCTCCATCATCCTACGCGGCTACTAACCTGCCTCCGCGGAATCTAGAGCTGCGCTTCCTGAACCAAAGCACAGAGCGAACCGTTCGTCTGCTTCTGCGACACCCCTGGTTACGCCTCCTGAAGCAGGGCACCAGGGCTTTGACATCGGACCAGTCTATCAACCACCGCTGGAAAACACGCAAGTTTACGACCTTTATTTTTGTTTTGTTGAATTTCTTACCTTCGGGTGTTTAGTTATTAATTTGTACTGCATTTGCTTAGTTCTCCTTTTAAGAGTATATCTTTGTGGTTGTTTCATTTGTATGTTATTCAATAACTTATATTTTGTTAGCGGGATACTAGGGTTGTCGGGTTTCGTTACTACTTCACTGTCTACTGCATTAGGGTTTTTGCCTGAGCTCAAGCAACGCCACAGTTATATATGCACTTATATCAATTGTTTACCGTTTGCTCCTCATTGCCATAGATGCCTAATAATTATTGTGGCAACAGTAGTAGAGTTAAGCCCTTAGAGTACCGCAGGGTAATAAACCTTTACCGAAATATATGACTTAAGATTAGTGATTCTCATATTATTAGTGGTTGCTTTGTTGCTACCCCATTACGATTTTATTTTTCTTAATTTTTTTTATTTGTATATTTATCTAGTGATCATTAGAACTATACCCTCTGTAACAAATAATACTACTCAATTTTTGGATTGTAATAAACGTTGAGTTTAGGTAAAGCGAGACTTTGTTTTTTTTTGACACGACTTATGCTGACCTTTTGTTAAATTGGTGGTCAGTATGACTACGGTTAGGTGCTTGGGGTCAATTTAACTGGCGCCCCTCTTAACACCAGAATAATTTTAACCTTACTCGAGATCGGACCACTCCCGTCTCCACTTGAGTCTAGCCGCGAGCCCTAAAAACTTTAGACGCGTTTGTCGCGTTATAGCGGGTGCAGAGAGGGATATTGCTGAGGGTGGTGCAGGGGTACAGGACAGAAGGTGGACTGGCAGCAGCGGTGCCGGCAAGGACCTACCCATTGGACGTGATCGCTAGAGCCAGAAATAAACGCGGCAGGGGTGCGACCTAGAATGGATGGATGATGAAATGGATAGAAGGTGGCTAAAAGGAGCGATTGGGAGTAGGAGAGATTGGATGGACCAGAAGTTCGGGAAATTGAACTACTTCTTGACACAGGTGCTCACTGGACATGGGTCGTGAGTAGGGTAACTCCACAAGACTGGGAAAAGAGGGACTGAAGTGTGGGAGAGGTGTGAAGTGGACGATGATGTAGGGCATGTCTGTGTTTAGATGCTGGATGAACGAGGATGTGCTGAAGAACTTGGAGAGGAAACTAAGGAAGGCAGTGTATTGGGAGAACATGGTGAAGATAATGTTGAGGGGGGAGGAGAAATGGATGGAGGTAAGCATGATTAGGGGAAGAAAAAGACTCGACCTGGCATGAGAGGTAGGATTGATAGGTAAGGAGAAGAAGACGGTGTGAGCGGACAGTCTGCGAGGGACCGCCCCCCGTCTCGAAGTAGCTAGGGTAGTGATTTCGAGGTGGGGGTAACGGCGAGTTTGAGGTGGGTTTGGTTGGTAGGCATTCCCGTGGGGATGAATCCAACACTGTTTGTGTCCTGGATAGGACCCATTCGACATCTCGACCCAAAAAAAACCATATTAATTTTATTTTGATTTTTGTTTTAAAGTTGTGGTTCAATAGTATCTCTTATCAACTTTAATTGACAATGAACCTTTTTCAAATTTGGTATTTGCTAAATACTAATATATTATACTGATTTTCACAAATACTCTCGTTGAAGATTTTTTTTAATTTCAAACGCAAGATATATTTCTATTTTTCGTTTTTCTTCTAATTATAATTTAATTCTTCACACCATATATTTTTTCCAATGATTTGGAAAAAATGGAGCTCCAGATCTGCTATTGATATAGTAGTAAATGTTGTTAATTTTGGTATATAATATATTAATTTTATTCTACTAATGCCCGTTTGCACTGTTTGGAATTTAAGCACGCCTTTCGTGAGTGGTCCTTCATTTTGAGGAGCACTTTATTATCTCGCTTGCTGCACTGCTGCAACTTAAACATTACTAAGTAAAGAACCACTTAACGCATTGCGTACATGGCAACCAAATCTAGTAAGTTTTTAGTGACTTTTCAGATTTGGCTTTGTATCGAGTGACAGTTATCTTTCGCTCGCGTCAAATGTGAACGGTGAACCTATAAATACGCAACGCGACCAGTTGCCTCAAATAACTCAAAAACCAAATTTACATTAAAACTTCCGTGGAAGATTCGAATCTGTCCTCTCCCACATGTCCAATTCTATAAAAGTCAAAAACAAACTTCCTCCTATTTTTTTACACAATTGAGCTATCTTTGTGGGGCGTCTTCAGGTGTCGAATCAAGCTAATCCAGCATTTGCCAATTTCTAGCTAGCGACTAGCCTGAGGGCACTAGACAAAACCATTTTGTATCTAGGTTTTCCACATCATGTCCCACAGCCTGGTTCTGGAGTAGAAGTGCAGGGAAAAAGTCTGAAATCAGTCGTACTAAAGTGATGTGTCTTAACTAAAACACAGCAACCTTCCAGTGACAAACACTGATCAACGAAATATTGAACACAAATAAGGGTCAAGAGGAGATAGCTGCAGGATTACCCACCGGTCAGTGCATCCTAAGGAAGCACATGCATACCATTGGTATATCTGGAGATGAACATTTTTGTTCGTTCTGCGTAGAAGAGAAGAAAACATATTCAGTCTTCCAATGCGAAGCACTCACTCACTGGAGATCTAAACTTCTAGGACTAGCGCGCCAAAGGAGGATTTCTCAAAGAAGAACATTTTGAAAAGACTGCAATACCTGATGATGATAACTTTCACATAAACAGTGCAGCCAAGAGCACAAAAATCCAAAAGGCTGAGGTGCCGAGTGCTCGAAGACCAGCTTTACTATCAAATTAATCAATTAATCCTTATATTTTCTAATGATATCTCGGTATTATCTCGCATATCGATCTACCGATTCTCAGACATCTTTCTTTTTCACCTATACAGACCGGGCCGAGAAAAAGTGTGTCGGAAGACAGAGGAAAGAAAAGTACACCAAAAGGAAAGCAATTTTTAATTCTTGAATTTAATCAATTAGTACTCATCACTATTCCATACATTTTGACACCTCACATTTCTATACAATTTCACACACAATACATATAGGTCTACAAGGTGATAAATGCCAGTTCTCTGCATACAATAATTTTCGGTATCACTAACCGAATTGGACATACGACTAACCAAAAACATTGACTCCGACTGCTTCCCGAGATGCTTTCCACTCGAACTGATCATTCCCACAATATAAAGGAATTTGCATTTTCGAGTGACAAAGCAATGTTGTTTACGGATTTTATGACTGGTAGAGGAAGCTCTGAAATTTCGAAATTATTTTTAAGTGAAATATTACCCAATAAGGAAACCTACTGGACCAAATGATCAACCATTATTACAGAAACCACAGCGTGTCTCAGCGTGAATCAGTTGCTAGCAGCACTTCAGTTTTGTGCCTGTGCTGGACATTTGATAACCATTGCTGATTTATGAAGTTTGTTGTTTTCTTGTATTTATAGGTTAACCGTTCACATTTGACAAGGGCGAAAGCTAACTGTCACTCGATACAAAACCAAATCTGAAAAGTCACTAATTAGTTACTAGATTTTCTCAGTGTTGCCATGTACGCAATGCGTTAACCGTTCCTTTAATAAGTAATGCTGAAGCTGCAGCGGTGCAACAACAACAATTAAGTGCATCTTATAGTTAAACAAAACTTACGAAAGGTGTGCTTTAATTCAGATCGGGCGTTAGTTCCATAGGACCCTGAATTAAATATTACAGTTTTAACAGTCCGAATTGGAAAATGAAGTTTCTTGGCGGAGAAACCGTCCTTTTGGTTTGGTTTGATTTTGGTTTTTGAGGTACCGAACACAGTTACACTGTAACAAAACTGACTGTACAGAGTTTACACTGACGCGCGCTTCGAAAACCAAGTAATCGTCTTTAGAGAATGGAGATAAACTTCTTTTATGCCCTTACTTATCAGGTAACGGAAAATATTCAAAAACGGGGAGGTTTCAATCTACATCGTCCTCACCATATACGAAGACCATGCTACTTTTTTTCGTGCCGAGATGGGAAACTCATGTTCGAATGGGTCCATGACCCAAACAGTGCTGGGCTCATCACCAAGGGGATGCCTACCAACCAAACCCACCTCAAACTCGCCGTTACCCTCGCCTCGGAATAACTACCCTAGCATACTTCGGGACGGTTGGCGGTCCCACGCACACTCTCCGCTCACACCGTCGTCTTCTCCCTAACTTTCACTCCCACCTCTCATGCCATATCGTACGTTCTCTATCCCTAACCATGCTGTCTACTACGCCACTTACCTCCATCCATTCTTCCTCCCCCCTCAACGTTATCTCCATCATGTTCTCCCAATACACCGCCTCCCCTAGTTTCCTCTCCAATTTCTTTAGCACTTCCATTTTCCTCCAGCATCTAAACACATGCCCCACATCATCCTCCATTTCATACCTCTCGCACACTCCAGTCCCTTTTTCCCCAATCCTGTGGAGGAGCGAACACCTGTGTCAAAAAGTAGTTCACCTCCCCGAATTTCCGGTCCATCCAATCTCTCCTATTCCCAATCGCTCCTTTTAGCGCGCCCTCATATTCCTTCCACGTTCTCTCCATTTCCTCTTCCATCCATTCCTGTACTTTCTCTCTGGTCGCACCCCTCCAGCGTTTATTTCTGGCTCTATCACGTCCAGGGGTGGGTCCTTTCCAGTCCACCCAATGTTCTGTACCCCTGCACCACCATCAGTAATATCCCTCTCTGCACCCGCAGGAGTGGCCTAACCATTGCATTCACTCCCGCTCTTTCACCCCACACCTCCGAACCGTACAGTATACTCTGCTCTACCGTCCTACCAATTATCATCCTCTTCAAGTCTCCCGGCCCCTTCACAATATATATCAATCTCCCCAGTCATTTTGCCCTCACTTTCCCCTTCTCTGCCGACTTTAACATGTGTGTTCTGAAGGATAATTGACTATCCAACCACACCCCTAAGTATTTCACAGACTTCTCCATTCGAATTCTCCTTCCCTTCACCATCACCCCCACTTCCCTCATCTTGCTCCGTCGTTCCTATTTCCACCCATTCTCTTCACCGCTCTCTCATATTCCTTCCCCCATGGATTGTTTTCCAGTTCCCCAGTATCACTTCCCACTTCCCTCTTTTTCCCTTTCAACCCTAAGCTTCAGTTCCTTCTTCTTCTCTTTGTATCCCCCTTTTCCCTCTATCCTCCCTCTTCCCCTCAGCATCCGTCCTCGTTCTTTCTTACACTTCCTCCACAGCTCCTCTATTTCCTCATTCCACCAGTAATCAGCCCTCCGCTCACGCCTATTGCCCCTCTTTCCTCTCTTGTACAGCCCTGTATCACATTGTACAATTCACCTACATCATGTCCAAGTCCCCTTTCTATCTCCTCTGTTACTTTCTTCCTCATACTCTCTGCCTCGGCCTTCGTCCACCTCCATCTCCACTCTCCCGATAATTCATTTCTCCCTTTTCTTATGTCCATCTCCACATACCTATGTAAGCTCAAGCTTTCCTCATTCTCCAGCACTCTCCAACCACTCACTCTTTCCCCCAGCCATTTATCACATGCTGTTATATCGATGAATGACGAATCCCCGTCACCCCTGACGAAGGTGGGTAGTAGTTCATCATTCAGCACCGCCAGCCCGTTGGATGTCAACACTTCCTCCAGGATTTCCCCTCTCCTGCCCATTTTCCTCCCCCCTTAAGTATTATTAGTATTGAAGTCCCCTGTCAACATTCTCCTTTTCCCTTTTCACACCCTCAGATCGTCCACCAATCCTGTCATGCTCCTATCATATTCTCCCAGGCTTACATTTGAACTTATATGTATACACACTGTACACCACCATGTCTCCCATTCGCACTACCACCCATCCGTTTCCTTTCCTCACTTCATCCGCCCTCAGTCCATCGCCCACCACTCTTATTCCTGCCTCTCCTGTATCATCCATAATACATCCCTGCTTTCCCACATATCTAGCATTTACCTCAGATCCACACACCACTTCCCTTCTAAAAATCACTTCATTCCTTCTTCCCGCGCACTGCTCTCCCCTTCCTCCTATTTGACCAAACTCGTCCCTTCTGAGGGGTCCAGAGGGTCCCTCCCATTTTTTCCTTCCTGTTTACCATCGTCTTCATCTACTCCCTTCCTTCCCCTACCACATTCTATCTCCCCTGGCTTGTGTCCCCTTTCCCCACATACCCTACAAAGGAAGGCCTGCCGACAGTCTCTGGCCATGTGATCCTCAATCTTACATAACCAGCACTTACTCTTCTCCCTGACTCCCTTCGCCTTACACCCTTCTAATTTATGCCTCTTTATCCCACATCCATAGGATCTGCCAAACAAAATAAATCCATTCTTAATTTTTGTTGAAGTCAGCATCCATCATACAAAATCCTTCATGATGTATTGCTATATGCTCATAACACAGTAAATTAGTTCATGTTAACATCTTCATAACTAATAAATGATGTTTTTTTGACATCTTATTACAATTTTTTCAAAGTAATAAAGCATCAATCAAATAAACAAACTTCTCTATTATAGAAATGTTCCAAACAGTATTGAATTACTAGAGACTATTATAGCGGTACAACACTTGTCTAGAATATCAAACTTTGTAATTTGGTTTAATTGCAACGCTAAATGTCATTTTAATTCATCAACGAATATTAGATCGAATATCCACAAATCAAATAAACTTCCCCAACATCCCACAACAACAAACAACAAACTGAGCAACAAACTCTCCTAGAATTTGCGAATCCTCTTTCCAATTTAGCAAAACCAATTTGTGTCTTGTCCAGAAGCACTGTGAATGGGCTCCTAGCTCGAACTACATGTTACTAGACTAATTAAAGCGTTCATATATTAGATGGTCTCTAGCTCCAGAGACTCGTTACTTCTCTTGTCAGGCTTGTCATACAGTTTAGTTTTGAATTAGTTTTGGAAAGTTTCGCTAAAATTTGTCTAGAACTAAACAGTCACACTTTTATGGAATTTTCCTTTTATGAAATCAACGCAGAAAACTATCTATATACTTGTTTTTACGATGGATAAACTATCCCTTTGGGAAAGTTTTCCTCGTTCTGGATTTAGTAGGAGTTAACGTTATAATAAAGCGGTGAAACTTTTGTATTAAAATTATAATTTACACAAAGCAACTGGAAAGAATTTTTAACAATATAAATTAGTATATACTTGGTTTGATTCAACGGAGTTAAGGAGTCAGGTGACTGGGGGCTTTATAGAACTGGGGGAAAGTCCCGTAGTACCGGACATCTCCTAGTACCGGATGTAAAACACAAGTTGAGCTTCAGCTTGATCTATTTAGAATTCAGTCAGCCCAACTGACCTCAGTAGAGTTCAAGTTATAATTTTATTTCTAAAATGTCTAGTCATGTGTCGTCCTAATCAAAACCATATATTTATGCTTACTAACACTTTTATATCCTTTTTGATAAACATGTCTATCCAATAATATAAAAGTGTCAATTAAGCTATTTTGTGAGTGACCTACTAAACTATACAAGGGGCACTAAAAGTATCTTTAGCTTAGAGACACTTGGCAACGTGGAAACTATGATTTTTTCAATGCTTTAGTCTAGTCAGACGACGCCTCAAAAAGGTTTGGCTCTAGATTCAGTTTGTATCAAGTTATTGTCGTTTTGAGTGTAGTGACTGTGTTACTTGAAATGTTTAAGAAGCTGTTATTGGGTTTTGGGTGAGTATGCATTTATCGTGTATATTACATTTGATTCATCCATCATTAAAGAAAATTTACCGCATAAAACTTTTGGGTCTGATTTCGTAGTGGATTGTAAAAATTTTTTGAAGCTTGCTTCTTATTGCACAACATAGGACTTTTGGGAAGGCTAGTCAAAAATGGTCAAAAATTTGGAAAAATTGTCAATAATTGTCAAAAACTGTCAAAATATTGAAAAAATACTTAATAATTGCCAAATATAATCAAAAATTTGAAAAAATGGTCGATAATTGTCAAAAATTGCCAAAAACTGTCAAAAACGGTCAATATTTGTGAAAATTTTGAAAAAATGGTCAATAATTGTCAAAAAAATTTTAAAATGGTTAAAATTTTTGAAAAATTATCAAAAATGGTCAATAATTGTCAAAGACGGTCAATAATTGTCAAAAATTGTCAAAAACTGTCAAAAATTGTTAAAATTTTGAAAAATAGTCAAAAATGGTTAAAAATTGTTAAATATTTAAAAAAAGGTCAATTATTGTCAAATTTTTTGAAAAATTGTCAAAAATGGTCAATAATTGTTAAAATTTTGAAAAATGGTCAAAAATTGTTAAAATTTTGAAAAAATGGTCAATAATTATAAAAGACTGTCAAAAATGGTCCATAATTATGAAAGACTGTCAAAAATGGTCAATAATTGTTCAAAATTGTCGAAATTTTTGAAAAATAGTCAAAAAGTCAATAATTGTCAGAAACTGTCAAAAATGGTCAATAATTGTTAAAATTTTGAAGAATGGTCAAAATTTGGAAATAATGGATAATAATTATTAAAAAACTGTCAAAAACGGTCAATAATTGTTAAAAATTGTCAAAACTTTTCAAAACTGGACAAAATGTTTGAAAAATTGTAAAAAATAGTCAATAATTCTCAGAACCTGTCAAAAAGCTGAAAAATTGTCAAAAATGGTCAATAATTGTTAAAATTTGGAAAAATGGTCTAAAATAGTCAAAATTTTTTAAAAATAATAAAAAATAATCAGTAATTGTTAAAAATGGTCAATAATTGTTAAAATTTGAAAAAATGGTCAAAAATTGTCAAAAATTTTGAAAAATGGTCAATAATTGTCAAAAATGGTCAATAATAGTCAAAAATTGTCAAAATTATTGAAAAATGGTCGAAATTTTCGAGAAATTATCAAAAATGGTCAAAAATTGTCAAATTTTTTGTAAAATGGTCGATAATTATAAAAAACTGTCAAAAATGGTCAATAATTGTTAAAAATAGTCCAAATTTTTGAAAAATGGTCAAAAATGGTAAATAATTTTCAGAACCTCTCAAAAATGCTCAAAAATGTCAAAAATGCTCAAAAATAGTTAAAATTTGGAAAAATGGTCTAAAATGGTCAACATTTTTGAAAAATTGTCAAAAATGATCAATTATGTCAAAATTGGTCAATAATTGTCAAAAATGGTCAATAATTGTTCAAATTTGAAAAAATGGTCAAAAATTGTCAGAAATTTGGAAAAAATGGTCAAAAATTGTCAAAATTTTGCAAAAATGGTCAATTAAATATGAGATGAAACTTAGTAGAATGTACTGGGCCTAATGTAATTCCCAACATCGCATTCTATTGCGCGTATTTTTATTGATGGTTTTCCCAACCTCGCATTCTATTGTGCATAGGAAGCAAGCTTCTGTCGGCGGTCCGACGACCGCTCACCTTTTTTTTTAATAAAAGAAAAGTTGCTCAGTATCAGACACTAAATAGGCGCCTACTAATATAAATTTGAGATAATATATTTTTTGATAATTTAGCAATAGTTTCCGCTATTTACATAAATGTTATTTTTTCCCCGAAGCACGAAAGAAAATAGCAATTAGAAAAAGGCGGTCAGAGAAAAGTAAAATTTCAACGTCAATGCCATACAAGATAATGTTGGAGGAGAAGGTCAGAGTAATTGAAGAGAAGAAACAAAAAAAGGCTGCAAAAGTCGAAGAGAAAGATAATAGCCAAAAGACAAAGGTCTTAAAATCAAAAATTACCCTTAAACATCAAACAGAAATAGTAAAAAAGAAGCTTTAAACTTTGAAGGTGACATTGGAACAAAAAAATTCCACTAAAAGAATGCAACATGAAACTTGGACGTAGGACCCAGAACCATGGGTACAATGCACAGTATGCAACGAATGGGCTCATGTTGAATGCACATCTAGAAAAAATATAGACTTTTGGAGACGTGCTTTGTTAGTACGAAAACGGTGACGCCGCTCTGATAGACCGAAACTGATTTTTATGCGAATTTTCACTATTTTCAATAAAACAGCAAAGAATTACAAATATTTTACTAAGCAAAAAGGAACATGATTACTCTTCAAGTTAAGAAAAAACCAACTCTATGATATACAGTGTATTAATATGTAATGTACTACATTAATCTTTGACGAATAAATATTGGTTGCGAATGAATTAGCGATTATCTGAATGAAATGAAGTGGAGATTTTCTTAATATACTAACCGAAAAATAAATGGCTAAATTTTTAGAACATAAGTAGTGTAGTATGTCTGAGGCACCGTATACTCTCGTATTATGAAAGTTGTAAGGCACACTGACGTACTACTCCGTCCGACCGGGCGTCACCACTGAAGGGTTAAGTGTGATGTTTGTGCAAATTAATTTTATAACATTAATTTTGATTGTAGAGAATGTCTTCGTTTAAAAATGATTTTATAAGACAGAAGTACTTATGTTCTAGTTTTTCACAATGTCTTATTTTTGTCAGGTAATAAGCATTTTGTTACTTTTTTTCAGTGACATTTTTTATAATAATCAATAAAAATAGGAGAGTGAGTGTTTATTTATTGATAAAAACATAATTAAATAATACTTTTGTTGTTATAAGATTAAAATTTGCCAAAAAAAACAAAGGTCCCATACTCTAACAAATTACAAAAAATTAATCATAAAGGCAAAAAAGGAAGAAGTTCTGTGAGAATATGTTTGACTTACTGTTACGGTTCACCCTGCAATAACAATAAAATTTATACTATAGTGTGATGCATAATAGATTTATTTGTTACTTCCAAAATGTATATATTCATTTTAAAACCATAAATCTGTACATTGTTAATATTTTTTTTCAAGTGGAAGAAACAAATCATTATTAATTATTGATATTAATAACTGGTTCATAGGTTAACCTTGGTGAGAGTCTTTTACAAATTCCAAATGTGTCTTGATTCTTTATGTATCCAGTTAGCCATTTGACCTTGACCCCAACTTAAAAGGTAATAGACCTCTGTTGACCTTTCAAGGCCAGTGACATAGGCCACTGGTTTGAAACCATCATTTTGTATTGTACTTTTTTTTCCAAGTCTACATGGTTGTTCAACCTACGTTCGCCATGGTTTTGTGATTTAGGAAAAATTAAAAATCAGGGATTCTCCAATACAAAGTGATGTCAAGGAGCATGTATATGTGGATATAGTTCCTGATTTTACAAAGACAAAACACTTAAAGGTCACCCACCATCTAGGGTAAGTAATTTACCCGATATTTATTGGGACTCAATCACCAACACAGTTTCTTATTAATTTTTTTTTCAGACCTTCCTTCTTTCTTTTTTTTTATCTTTCTCCTTTGGATCTTCTGCATCGTTTTCTTCATTTCTTTTGGTACCTTTTCTTCGAGATTACTTCTTCAACGTTAAACGTATAGCCGGATAGCTACCTACTTATCGCTATACCTTCAACATATACCACTACGTTCTGGCAACTGTAACATCTACTCCAGGCCAATTTCAAGCACATCGATAACTACAACATCAGAGCAGAATACCACCTGTAGGTAACCTCATCAGGATTCTCAGACGTGATGTGACGCGTTTTAACTACCCTTTGGATTTTACCAACAGGGCACGCCACTTTTGACACCCTCGACAACTTTACACTTTCTCGGGCGCCAGATTTTTTTCGTGGTTAACTCCTCGGCCCCTTGACTTCAATCGTCAAGAGTTCCAGGTAGCCTCAGATGGAGGTACGGTAATTTCCAGGGGTCTAGTTATATCCAAACCGGCTGGGGTAGTGGTCCTTGTTGTTCCTGAAACAAACGTTCTCACTCCTGGCCCACAATGCGGTGAAGCTAAATTCGTGCAGCTAAGCAACTACTCTACTATAGGGAAACTCTACACTCTACAGTACTTCAGAAAAACACACAGGTTCAGTTAAGTTTTAGTACTACACTCACCCTCAATAGTAGGTATATAGGTTACAATAATAATTTACAAAATGAAACAATACCCTGGTATCCACAAATCACAAAAATATAATTACTATACGGTGATCTATGAGTTATATGTACATTAATCATGCGTTAATAGCCATAATAGAGAAGAAGCGGGCAGGACATAAGCGAAAAAGGTTTATAAGCACATTCAAATGTTTTGTATGAAAAAGAAGCGGTAAAAACACAAAGCAAAATTAGGTTTCAGGTTTCTTTTCACTAATTCGGTTACTTAAAATGGAAACAAATCAAACATAACTTCCAACAAAACTTTTAATCAATTCGGAAAAAAAGAGGTGAAAGGGTGTGGTCCCAGAACTAAAATACCAAAGAGCCCTGGCTTAGACGCCTGGCACTCCTCAATATTTTGATCGAGAACAGTTTTACAAATTAAATTATCAAAGAGCCCTGGCTAAGACGCCTGGCACTCCCCAATATTTCAATCGGGTCGTGAAATCGGAATCGGGAATGAATATAAAAGGGGGTAGTCCCCGGATTAAAATATCAAAGAGCCCTGGCTTAGACGCCTGGCACTCCTCAAGATTTTATTCTAGAGCGGCTTTACGAATTAAACTATCAAAGAGCCCTGGCTAAGACGCCTGGCACTCCTCAATATTTAAATCGGGACAAGAAATCGGAATCGGGAAGGAATATATAAAAAACCAAGGGTAGTCCCCGGATTAGAATATCCAAGAGCCCTGGCTTAGACGCCTGGCACTCCTCGAGATTTTAATCTAGAACGGCTTTACGAATTAAATTATCAAAGAGCCCTGGCTAAGACGCCTGGCACTCCTCAATATTTAAATCGGGACGGGAAATCGGAATCGGGAAGGAATATATATAAAAAAACAAGGGTAGTCCCCGGATTAGAATATCAAAGAGCCGTGGCTTAGACGCCTGGCACTCCTCAAGATTTTAATCTAGAGCGGTTTTACGAATCAAACTATCAAAGAGCCCTGGCTAAGACGCCTGGCACTCCTCAATATTTCAATCGGGACGGGAAATGGAAATCGGGAATAAATATTAAAGGATTTTCAAGAGGAAATTATACTTGAATTCGGAAATATTTGCTATGAAACGGAAATACTCACTCTTACTGTAAAATATAATTCTAATACAATGGAATAAACTTTAATTATTAGTGATTTAAAAGACCACCTATTTTAAATGTAAATTGTTTCCAATCAATTCTTACCTTCACAGCAACGGTTTCAATTTAAAAATAAAAATCAAAATTCACTACATAAAAAAAACCAAAACAAACGGACTACAAATCGAAAAAAATTCGGTGGACGGAGCGTTCAATGCTAGCGACTCATATCTTCGCCAGCCAGCAGTGAACTCCTTGTCGACTCGCCGCTCCAGCCTTCCTCGATTCAGACGGCTTTCCACCTCTCTTGGTTAGTTCGACCTGCGCGCTACTTCTTTCGTGACAGTGGGGAACCATGACTGTTTACAATCATATCGCCGTTGGAATTTGAAATTAAAAATCGGAATGGATATTTCCTAACAAAATATTTCTACACAGAAGTCAGAGGATATCACGGATTATATACAATATAAAATGAAAATATATTCGGAAACTTAAAAATAACTATTGTCGGAAAATTAACTTCGTTACAGTGAACATACAAGTAAAATCTTTCTGATTAGCAAATTTTGTGATGCCTCTCGTCTTGAGTTCATCCCTCTCGGTTACTAGTTAGTTAGTGACGATAGTACATTAACAATTTGGAAGTGTACCTTACCCCATACAGTTTATCTGGAGTTCATTAAGACTTTAGTTTAGATCATTTTCCATTAACTGAGTTAAGTGCATCTAGGGGTAGTTATAGTATATCTGATATAGTTCGTCCTATACTTGTGAACCTCGGCAATAGTTTAGTACCTAAAACAGATTTTCCCACTTCAATTTACCAAAATAAGTAAGATATCTCAAAGTAAATAGTATCATGTTAACAAAGTATTCATAAGCTAGTTATAATATAATACTTACCAGGAAACAAGTGTAATCCCAGAAGTATACTCCTGTGGAATATTTCCATATAATAATGTAAATATTTCATCTTGATAATTATCAGTACTTGAAGAACGTTGTATTTTTTGTAAAAGGCAAGCCAAGCGCTGTCAATTGTGTCTTGTGTCAATCTGTAAGTTCATAGAACCCCCTTGTTCCACAGAAATAGATCTTAAACCAACACGCCTACTGAGTAGATCATTCACACCTTCAATCTCAGAGATCATAGACTATCCCCTCACTAGAGGTGAAGCACTGAAACTTTCCCTCATTTAGGTTTTACCCACCCATTCTCCGCGAACGTGAAGTCCGGGAAGCAAATCATTTCATCTAAGCTGGTTAAGTGGATAAAATACCTCCACACTATCCATTCTTTCCGTTTTACTACCTTCTAAACCCGCTTAGGGGATAAAGGGGAAAAAGCTGGTAGTAACAATACTTCGCAATACAAGAATTCACAAGGGTTTGATTGAGAAAAAAGTTTCCTGGAAGTTTAACTTTTAATATATAATTCAACCTTATTCTTTTGTATACAGTTAACTTTTCATTTAACCCGTGAATTTCTGTATAAAAAACACCACTTTCGCTTTTTTCGCATGAAGGTACCTGAATTCGTAAGGTTATAGAATATTCATATTTCATGGAATAAATTAGCCCTCAATAAACATCTGTGTTTTCCCTGTAAAAAATATAATCTCAAAAAACGATTTCAAACGTGAGATCTGCATTGTTTTTTAACGATGTTCAATTGATTTGAGGTCAGGATGTTATGAAGCCTCAAAACTAAGTGACCATATTCAGCAATTATTTTATTTTTCTTCAAGCGACTTTCTATAATTATTGTAGTTCATTTCACTATTATAATCACTTGATTTTGTATTTTATTCAAACTTCAGATGTTCGCTCTCTACAAAATCATTCTTACTGCCAGCGAGCTTTAAGGTCGAAACACACTTCTCAGCACCCCATAGCAACAGCGACTGATCATCACCAGCAGATTTTATTTCTCATGTGTATTTAAATGTTAACGCGCATCTTAACTGCATCAGCACAGCACCGACAAGGCACGTCAACGCCTCAACCACAACACATTTCTCAGAGAGAATATTTTGCGGACGATCTGCCAATACAATATCTCTGACAATATAAAATAAAGCCTATAGTCGGGTATCGCGGCGGTGCTGATCCCATATCGATGCGTTAAGTGAGCCCATACACAACCGTCGAGTTGACCACTCGACAGTGATGATCAGTCGCTGTTCCTATGAGGAGCTGATAGGTGTGTTTCGACCTTTATAGTTAATATTATTTGTCCTTCCGACACAGGCTTATGACAGACTTCGTTAACATTCTCAGTCAACCTTTTGAGTGTATCTACGTTACATCCATATAAGCTATTGGACGATTTTGTGTGTGATAATCTCTGATATTTTTAAGAAAGTTTCTGCTGAGGTGATGAATTTCGGGCTTTCGCATAAGCAATTTTTGATTATTTTCTGTTGTCGTCCAACGAAATCCCTGTGATTTTATTATTTTTCTTACACTTTTATGAGATCCCTTGTAATAATAATTTTGAACAAATTTTCTTTCTATGAGGCGTAAAGTCGGGATTTTTTTCTGTTATGTGAAAGTTTATAAATTATAAATCGTCGTAATACTCGTATATTTGAGATTTGATTGCCGTTCTCTGCCTTTTTTCATTCGGCATTGAAAAAGTTGTGGAGGCAGATTTTATTTCACAAGAAATTATTAGAAATGCGGAAAAGCTTACACCAGTTGCCAATTTCTTGCTTCCTTCCTTTAATAGGCTTGTGATCTTTTATCTCCCACTGCATAAAAAACATAACGTTTGCAACCACTTCATTAGTTTGGCTTGTTCAAACTTTTCCTTTCATCTTAGAATTGGAATCCATTATCAATAATTATTATTGACTTAATATTGATAAAAAACAGTGATTTTATTATTTAATCACAAGTGCCTATGTGCTACATATTTATGTCGGGAACAGGAAGTGTCTCTTCTTTTTCATATCTCTGACAATAGACATATGGTTGCGTCTAAACCACCTAGCCTCGTGTCTACAATACACCACATTTCCTCCCTTCCTAGATAACAACTTAATATAATATAATTACGATATAAAAATTTACAATAGAAAAATTTTACTTAATCAGATTCACAATCATAGTCAATATACTGGTAGGTTTCTTTATTATCCTACCTGACTTAGAAGCAACAGTCTTATTTAATTGATTAGATGATTCCTCAAAAGAATCATCTACCACGATTTCAATTGAAGAGTCTACCTCGTTTGTAGTTGAATCCTTACTACCTGAATATGACAGAGAGTTACTGAGATCTAAGCTTACATTTGGTGAACCAAATGGAATGTTATTGTTTTCACCTACCATTTCCTCCATGCCATTTTCACTAGATACTAGTTGCAGGGGTTTTATAAACACACTGTTGTTCAGATACTGTTTCTTCTACTTCTCCTGATACATCATTTATTATTTAATTACAAGTGCCCATGTGCTACATATTTAGAGCGGCATAAAACCAACCATCACTGGCTAAATTTATGCCATGCTTATAAATAGAATAGCTAGTATACATATTTACTTTTTGAGGGAACTGGGTGTGTCCTTCATGGAAAATGTGAGGATTTGTGTCACTCCAGTATCGCACGTTCTGAGTTTTCACATTACCATTAAGAAAGAAGAAAGAATCGTCACTAAAACACAGATAATCGGGTTCTTGAGATATTTTCTCATCTATTTTCTCGCAAAATTCAAGTCTGCGATCTGGATCATCTTCTATCAGCTGGTGGAGCATTTTCATTTTGTTTATTTGAAATTCTTTGTACACACCTCACAAGTATCTGCAACTTTTGAGGTGGATTGTGATGAGTTCACTATCATTTCCGCAACTATTTCGATTTGTGTATCTTCTGATTTGCTTGGCCGTCCACTTCGCTTATCGTCAATAACGTTTCCCGTCCTCTGAAATTTTTCTAATAGCTCCCTTAGGTATTTCCTTGATATTGGCCGATCTGGATGCCTGTCATTAAACATTCGTTCGGCTGCGTGCACATTACTTCTAGTTAAACCAATAATGAATATCGCTTCCACTTTGTCCTCTAGACTATGTCTCACTTTGAAAAAGTTATAGTAACAAACAAAAGTAAAATAACACTGAATACTTAAGAAGTCTACTTTTAAATTAAAAAACACGGTAACACATTCTCACAAAAAACCTCAATTTTGACAATAGTACGATGCTAATGTCAATAATGCACCGATAAATGGACCAATGACAAAGGAAATATCAAAGCGACCAATAAACACGGTCGTCTTTCCTAAATTGGGTTGAAATTCATAATATAGTTTAATCGTGATGATGTCGTTGAATAGGACTTGGAACGAGCATTCAAATGAAGTATTACTTTCCATTTAAAATTATCTCACAAAATGGCTGCCGTCCGCTATTTTGAATGATGACGTCACGAAATACTATCAAAAACGTTGCACTTGTACTCTATTTCAGCCACCCGAACAATTATTGATTTAAGTTCTATGGTTCATGAAATAGATAGGGGGGGAGACTTTAGACGGCACTGTATAATCGATCGTTTATAGACTCTATGGGACAATGGTGCAATTTTGGTATCTGGTCCCCAGCTACGATTCGTTATACATTTATGGTATTTGATGCCTCTTTCAACACTTGCTCTTGATGTGTTGGGTATGTTTAGTCCACAAAAGCTAAGTGTCTAGGAAATTCCTAATCTATTATTGTATGGAGGTGGAGGTAAAGGTGGAAATGGAGGTGGAGATGTTTTAGGTATGAAACGTGTACATTACAGTACAGTGTTGTACTCATCCCCAAGGGGATGCCTACCAACCAAACCCACCTCAAAACTCTCTGCCTCGGCTTTCGTCCACCTCCATCCCCACTCTTCTAATAACTCATTTCTCCCTTTCCCTATATCCGTCTCCACATACCTATATAAGTTCAAGCTTTCTTCATCCTCCAACTACTCACTCTTTCCCCCAGCCATTCATCACATGCTGTTATATCAAATACTGACGAATCCCCGTCACCCCTTACGGAGGTGGGCAGAGGCCCATCATTCAGCACCGCCAGCTTGTTGGATGTTAACACTCCCTCCAGGATCTTCCATTTCCTGTCCGTTTTCTTCTCCCCCCCCCCCATACAGTCCCCTGTCATTATTCTCCTTATGATCCTCCTTTTCCTTTTCGACACCCTTAGATCGTCCTCCAATCTTGTCATGCTGCTCTCATATTCTTCCAGGCTAACATTTGGGCTTATATACACATTGTACTACCACCCATCCGTTTCCTTTCCTCACTTCATCCGTTCTCAGCCCGGCGTCTCCTGTATCATCCATAATTCATCCCTGATTTCCCACATATCTAGCATTTACCTCAGACCCACACACCACATCCACTTCCCTCCTAAAAATCACTTTATCCAATATATCATGCGCTATCCTGCATTTCTCTTAATTTATCTGTAGCACCCTCCATCCATCCATCCCCATTTCTCCTTCCCGCACACTTCCTTCCTTCCTCCTATTTAACCAGACTCGTCTCCTCTGAGGTGTCCAGAGGGTCCCTCCTATTTTTTCCTTCCTCTTTTCCATCGTCTTCATCTACTCCCCTTCTTTCCCTACTACATTCTATATCACCTGGCTTGTGTCCCCTTTCCCCACATACCCTGCAAAAGAAGGGCTCCCGACAGTCTCTGGCCATGTGATCCTTGCTCTTACATAGCCAGCACTCACTCCTCTCCTTGACTCCCTTTTCCTTACACCCTGCTACTTTGTGCCCCTTCATCACACATCCAAAACATCTGCCATCCTCTCTACCCTCTATAATACTTATCCTGTTCCACTCCAATCTAATCTCGTTTTTTCCCAGTAAGGCTTCCGCTTTTTCCCATTTCGCCCTCTCCACTGCTATTTTCATCCCGTTCCTCTCCCTTACCACTTTAATCACCTTTGTCCCTTTTCCAATCAATTTCTCTATTTTTCCCCTCGCCCCTTCATCTTCCATTCACGGGTCTATCCCTACCATCTTTATGGTGTTTGTTCCCCACCTCCACCTCCCTTCACTTCAACCCCCTTCTTTTCCTCTATAACCACCTCCCCATTCCTTGAGACTCTGAGTCTATCCAACCACTCCCCTTTCATCTCCCCAACCCCTTCTTAATGCTCTCAATCCCCTCTCAATTCCCTCCTGATCTACTTCCCCTATATTCTTCAGGATTATCGCTCCATTTCTGCCCTTCGTTTCTTTTTTTCCCATATGTATGATTTGTTACCTTCGCCACCTCTCCGTTATCTCTCACCCACGCCACCATCTTCCTCAGCTCCTCCACCTCTACCTGCGCAAACCTGTGGAGCCCAAAGCTGTCCCCGCTCCCCACGTCCCCAAATAATCGGCTCATCCTAACCTCCTCTCATCCCTACAATCTCCCTTCATCCGAGAGATCAACACCTCCGCATTCACCCTTACCCCTTTCCTTTCAATAATGCATACCTCGTTGTCCCACTCCATTTCCTCTTCTTTTTCTCCTAGTATCGGGTACCTATCCCTAAACATACTCTGTATCCCCTTCTCCATTCCACTGTCTTCCTTCTACCTTTTCACTTCTACCTTTTCATCTCCTATCATTGGATTTCCCACCTTCACCTACATTCCCTTTCCCCTTTTTACCATCTCAGTCCCTATCTCTAAGCTCCTTTCATTCATCCCAGCTTCTTTGCCCCACCTCTCATCGTGTTTGCATTATCTCCTTCCTATCGTCCTCCCTCCTCAACCTCTCCAATTCCTTGACCCGCCCCTCTGCCACTGCCTTCGCCTCCTCCAGCCTTTCCACCCTTTTCTCCAGCCGCCTTACCATATCCTTCAATCTCTCTACACTCTCCCTCTCTTCTTCCTTCCAATTGTCCACCTCCTTCCTTCCTTTGTCATTTTCCTCTTCTGTTCCTTGTCTTCCAGAGGCGAGACCTTTTTTCTCTTCACTCTAGTATCACTCCACCGTCTCGTCTCCCCCGCCTTAACAGGCGATCGTTTTACTCTCATCGATCTACCAAAAATTCCATTACCTTGCCTTCCTTCATCCATCACCTCCTGTTCTATTTCTGTTTCTTCTTTATCCATATTCCATCCCACGAGTAGCTAGGGAATTGAATGTCCACTACCACAGAGCCCCGCTTGTGGTGGTAAGGCTGGGTACTCCGGAGGTCAGCAGGTATCTCGGAGGCACCGTTTCTCCATTGCCACGGTAGCTAACAACGTAGATTGCGGGTTGTTTTATCGAGGTTCACTCTTCTAGGCTTTTTGTCACGGTTTCCTCCGGGTATGAAAGGAGTACCAACGTAGTTTGTCACGAAATTGCTCAATTTTGAACAAAGCAACCGTCGTATGAGCATTGCTCAGATGCTCACATATCGTTGCTTGTGATTTTTTGTCTAAAAACTGCTCCGGTATAATCGAACTTGGCCTCCTGCAATTTTTTCCTTTCCCAAACTGAAAAGGCTCATGACAAGACATAGATTTGCAACGATTGAAGAAATAAATATCGCATCACTGGAAAAGCAGAAAGGCAGTACCAGAAAGCGAATATCGGAAGCTCTTCGGGGTTGGATAAAACCCTGGAACAAGTGTTTGATATCTGAAGGGATTACCATGAATGGGTCAAAATAAATATTATTGAATAAATATATATTTATTTGGTGAATAGAAAATTGTATCATGAACATTTTTATTGTTTTATAAAACCTCATATTATTTGCAAAATATTATATTAATTAAAACACTTCATTACGAACTAAAATTCTGGTTTATAAACTATTTAGATTCTACCCGTATCTTACGCTTTCCCATTTGCTTTACTATTGGGTAAAACATTTGTTTAACTTCAAGCGAATATTAAATTATAAAATTATGTTTTAGTTTCTAATTAGTTACGAAATACTACGTTTTAATTTGTGCACAGGGACAACTCCCTCCCTCATTTAACACAATGTGAAGATACCTAATTAAGTTGGAAAACAACAAGGACTAAACACAGGATTTCTAAAATAGATAATACTTGTGGAAATTTTTAAACGCTTTACAATGGATTTGGGTGAATATTTCTATAATGTTATGATTTCCTCTTTACCAAGCAGTTTAGCGTTTGATAATTAAAAATGTTTAATGGGCAGCTCACTATTTTTTTATCGGTTTTAAATCACTCTTTAGCTAAGTGATGTTTGTTGGCATAATGAAACGATAGAATATCTATCGTTATGTTTCGTATTATTTTTCACTATTGAGTTCCAAATAATTTCTTTTTAAACCCTTCATCGACGCCCTTGTCGATAAACATATTATTTTGTAAACCCCTTTTCAACGCTTTGCGTCCATAAAAGAAATAAATTCAAAACAATTCAACCCTTCTCGCAGGTGTTCAAAACAAACAGTTTTGCACACGACACTACTTCAATTTTCTAGAACAAAAATTATCGTTAAAACATTTGGCCCCGCCTCTATTTTCAAAATCAACGAATGACAATAAGTCATTCTACCGGCAGCATATTCCTCACGCTTTTTCGTGCTATATTAGAGTGTAGTTAATTGGTAGCCTCCGAGATTGGATAGGCTCCAAGCAGCTCAGACATACCGATTGTAAAGAAACATGTTGAAAAAGTGCAGTTTAATAATGTGAGTTGTACGTTGAAAGGCTTTATAGGTGAATTCACATATCACCTGAAATATGTAAACACCTCTTTTTACTTGTTTAAGAGAATAAAAAACAAGTTGGCGTCCAGACTATCTTTTATTACTTTACCGGACCTTTCTCCAATAATGAGTGTCCAACACATCCCAATTTAGGCGAAGATCCATACCCTGAGATCAATGAAAGAGTTTATTACCGACGTCCAGCCGATTTTCTACGGTGAATTGCAAGGCATTCCGTCCGAAACTATCTTTTTACCGTTTATTATCTTCCTCCGACGGATAATGTCGATTTCATCTTGCCGTTGATTGAAAAAAAAGTTTCCTGCAGGCATGGTAAACGCCTTATCTTCTCTTTTACCGAGTCAACGAATACCGATTCTCTGGAGGTCGTTACAATAGTTAGGAACAGTCACATCAACCTTTTTGTTGAACGAATGATAATATGTCAAAAAAGTACCGGGAATTGCTCAATGAAACACAAAATTTGTATTATTCATCTCAATTTATTGTATTGTCTTCCAACACCAGCGAATCACGCAATCATCAAACAATTATTTTAAGCGCCTTTTCAGCAGCTGTGAATTCTCTATTATCCTCTATCCACTGAACCGGATGTTTCGAGATGGTTATATGAATTTTGGGAAGTGAAAACATTTACTGACGCCATATCAGAAGTATAAGCTGATTGTTCAATGAGATTTGTAGAATTTTTGTCAAGAAGTTTGGTGAGATCATGCATTATCGTGGTAATACCTCACAGACTTACACAATGACTTCCAGTTAGTTTATTTTAGCTATTTTCAGTTCAGTTGAAGATATTGATGGGCGGTCAGAGCGAGGCAAATCTTCCACTATATCTCGATCGCAGTTGAATGCGTTGTAACACTCATACACATGTGTTTTTGATGAATTCGATTCACTGTTAGCCATACATACTTGAGGTGAACTGACAAAATAGATACTTAGTAGATGTGCCAATGTATAAAAAATAATAATTGGGACAATCTCTCCTAGCGGGCTTTTAAAATGATCAATTTCTGATACTTTCTTGATGAAATACAATTTTTTCTTGCTATAAACATTTATGGGGAAAATTATAAAATTAATTATTAACCAGGCTGAAGCAAAGACACATTATCAAAGCATAGGCGTTACGTATCCGTTTTAAGTCATTTTTTTTTATCCGAGATATAGTTAATATTAATAAGGGGATGGGAAATTGAAGGGTTTGACAAATAAGATATGTCTGTATTGTAAAAATGTATGTTTCTTTCGGATTAAAAATTCATTATATGATATGAAAAAACACGTCAAAAATCATATAAAAGGGGACGTCTTTTTGCTCATACGTAGTACCGGTTTATTCTTCGAGCAGGCACGTAGCTATTCCCTTCAAATTCCCTTCCAACCATGCCTAAATCCAGGTCCAAACACAAACACGACGACTCTTTTGAATTTCCTCAACTTCCCTCTACTTCAAAAACTCCAAACCACGCCTTCTAGTGGAAATTCCTGAAATTTCCGAATTTAAACCGAAATCTTCAGCCTCCAAAACTTCAACCTCCCAATCTTCTGCCGAGACACCCTCCAGCAGCTCCAAAAAATCAAAAATAGCCCCACTTATGGAATCTCCTTTTCCACGTCCCAATTAACCACATTACAAGAATATCCATGGCTACTCAACACTGCAAAAATCTCTTTTCAAAGCTAAAATCCTATCTCGACGAATTGATGGCCGAATCAGAGCAAAACTCCAGATTGTCCAAAAATTACAGCAAACCCTCCTATGCCTGTGCATCTATATCATATTCCCGTCCTTCCCAGGCCTCCTTAGTCCACGAAGCACAAAATCTCAGCCAAATTGACGAAGTATCCTCCGTTCGGAGCTCAGTTCGGACTTCTTCCTCAAAATCTTCAACTAACACTTCTTCTCCACAAACAGCTCCGCTTCAAACCCTCAATTTACGAAACCTCCCACCCAAATTCTGCTCTCGAGAAGGAACTTCTCATCCTTCTGAACAGAAATTAAATTTTTATAGGCAATATCTCTTACCTGGAGGCCAACCCTAATTGCACCGCCCTTCTCAAAATTCCGAGGAACATCTGCCCCAATAAACTTCAACAAAAAATTCAAAATGCCAAAGTTGTATGCTTGCCTCTCCTTTCACAAAATTCCGCCTCCAGAAACAAAACTTCTGCCACACACCCACTCTCCAAACTTTTCCTTCGTCATGTCGAATGTTGACGAAAAGATCTCCAAAGAAGAAATCTTTGATCGTCTCAAAGATCCGAAAATGCTGGTGGATCGTCTCCAAAGCCACTAACTCTCCAACCTCCTTCATCAGAGTCATCACATAGCCTCGTCATTAACTACTCGTTGTGGTTGGTTTGTTTATTGGCAACTGACAGTTCCTCCGGGATGAGCAGTATTAAACTATACTCTGTATATATCTTAAAAACTCTCTAAATAACAAATAGTAAAAAAAAGGTTTAATTGGAACACGCCATAAGGACTTTAATAGGTGGAAAACAAGACCAATTGTAGGTTAATGAGAGGTTGGTTTATAAATGAGACTAATTTATGGGCGTGGAAGTCTATTTCTAATGATAAATAATACCATATGGTCAATTTAAACATTATTCGGTGAAAAATAAGTATACAGTATACAGTATAGTCGGGGGAAATATATAATTTTCTTGTTTAAAAAAATGTAAGTACATGATTTCGAGCAAAACTAATAGGAAGGGAACAGTATAGTAATTGAAATAATTTCGTTCACCCCATTACGCGTAATATGTGACCAATAAGTTTTATCAATAATGAAAAACTGATGATTTCACTTAGGAATTGATAAGAACTGAACTAGAGAGAGCAGAAGAAGGACTTATGGAACACGAATATAGAAGTCTTGCTTTATACAACAAAAATTTCAACATAAAAATTACAAAGCAATGTGCAGATGTATAAAGTGAAAGTCCTGTTTTGAAAATAGGTTTGTGAGTATCGGAAATTCATACAAATATTAGTACAAGGCCGTGCATGACAACTAACTCATCTAGGAATTTAAGAAACATAACCCATTACGAACTTTCCCCATCCACTTATTATTAAAATAAAGTTAATTAAAAACAAGAGATTGAGAAGTTAGTCGAAAAACGTTTCTAAGTAATCCTTAATACCTATTTCAACCTATTTTACACGTTTGTATTGTTAAAAGATAGTGGAATGACGTGCAATTTAGCAGTCTTGGTAGAGGAATATTCCGTAGATATCAAATAATTAGCTTATATATTTGGAATTTAGAAAAGTATTTACTACATCAAAAGCTGCCAATTCACCAGATGAACCACTGTTAATTAATTTATCTTGAAGGTATAGAAAATAATTGAATTTTCTAAAATAACAACATAACAGAATTTCAGCAAATTATAAACGATCGCATAGTTTTAACTCTACACAACGGCGAAGCGAAACGGAAGGTTATGATTTTTACCGATATGTATGCATGTTTGTGTTAGGTATGGTATATATGTTCACCTGATCCCTCGTAACTAAACTACTTATCATATTTTGAGGAATGAGGTATCGTTGGAAACGTCTTGATAGTCCAATTGTCATACTATACATCACAATAAATTGAATATAGCGCCCTCTAGAGGACATAAGATCATGAACTAGAAAAAATAATAATATATTGAGGAGCTTTTATGTACCAAGTTCACAGGAGAGTATTCTTGTTTCATACTTTTTCCAGTAGTCGGGCTTTAGTTTTTGAACTTACCTTTTTCGTGGTAAAACAAAGATGCGACATTTTCAGCTTTTTGTGCAAGGATATGTGCTTATTTACATTTCGGATTATTTTCCGCCGCCTATTTCTAATCGTTCCTACAAACGGACATTTGAAAAAAAATTAACGAAATGGAATTGAATTCCAATTAAAATGAAACTAGTGTGAACATAATAGTGATGATGCTTTTGTAAAAGGGAGAATTGAAATTTTAATGATATTGAGGAATGACAAGAATAGAAATTTGTCAAAAGTGTGTGATTTATTAAATGCTACATATCCGGATCGACAACCAATTTGCAGCCAACTGTAAACATTATATTTTTTCTTAAGTTCACTTAATTTGTTCGTGATCTACCAAATGCAGAAGTGCTGAAACTATACAAGGTGTCAATTTTAAAACTTACAATAGGCTGTACCTCGTGAACGAAAAGAGATTTTAAAAAAATTTCAAAACCGTTTCTAGGGTAGAAAGGGGGAACTAAAATGACATGAGAGAGAACGCACCCCCATCAACCCTCTATGCCCCAACTACCCCAATTACAAAAATTTAAATGGCAACCCTCTACTTGTGATACGTCGTTAGAAAGACCGTAGAAAATGCTTTCCAGCGGTCTAAGTCATAATTATACAGGGTGTAACAATAAAGCAGAGACATTTATTTGACAACAAAAATATCAATTAATTGAGAAACGATACTTCGCTTTGAAAGTGCAAGTGAGGTCACTATTTAAGTGTTGTTAAATGTTCTATTGATTTCATTAAAAGAAAAAAAACTTGTTTGCTTTGCAGTTTTTAAACAACCATTTTGTTATTCTGTTTTGCATTTACTTTCTGTACTCAAATTAATCCACCATTCGAACATGAGTTTCGCATCTCGGCACGGAAAAAAAACATGTTTAATGCAAGACATCCTGAAAAACATGTGAGTCACGTGTATATCCGTGATTTAGTCGCAAAATTTAGAAAGACGGGTTCCGTGGTAAATAGAAGAAGGAATGCCGCAAGAGTAGTCCTTGGACAATTTGGAATAGATCCTACTTTATCAACTTGTCACGTCTCTGCAATAACAGGAATATTTCATGAGTTGGTACGGAAAGTTTTGAAGCTTCATAAATGTCATACCTATAAAATGCAATGTCTTCAATAATTGTCCGATGACGATCAAGACCGAAGAATTCAGTTTTGTGAAATTATGACTGAAAGAATCAAGAATGAACCTATACTTTTAAAAAATATTTGTTTTAGAGATGAGTGCACATTTTATCTCAATGGTAATGTAAATAAACAAAATTGTCGTTAATGGAACGATGAAAATCCATATCTGTTCAGAGAAAACCACACTTAGTATCCTGAGAAACTAAATGTTTGGGCAGGGGTATTAGAAGATCTTGTGATTGGTCCCTTGTTTATACCGGGAAATTTAAACGCTGAAAGGTACCTCGATATTCTGGAGAACACTATTGAGCCCTTAATTGTTCATACATTGGAGAACCAACAGGACGACGATGGCAACCCAGATAACACCGTACGTTTTATGTCATAAAGGCCGAATTACGTCCTTGGCTCTAAAATGAACATCTTATTGACGTACATAGTTATATACACTATGTATGTCTTGAAAATACAAACTATGTACGTACATTTTATGCCGCTTTCGACATATGAGTTGTTTTTACATACTTGTAGTACAGAAGTATGGATTTGGAATAAAATATCTATAATAATTTCTGAAACCCAAAACGTTTATACCTACCATATACTATACAAATTATTGGCTAGTTGTTGTCGGAAGAAAAGGCCACACATATTGTTAATACAGAAAGAAGAATATACGCATGACATGACATAACAAAAGATTT
The DNA here is from genome assembly GCA_947563755.1 of Lochmaea crataegi. NCBI lineage: Eukaryota > Metazoa > Arthropoda > Insecta > Coleoptera > Chrysomelidae > Lochmaea > Lochmaea crataegi. The sequence goes on from OX387432.1 coordinate 3,202,241, forward strand.
TGTTAGTTTCTGCTGTGCAACTGCAATTCGAAGGTTTTAAATTCATTGTGTGCATTGTCTAAGTTAAAGTGAGTGAATATGATTTTGGGGGAATATTTCTCAGCATTTTCCCGCTTTTTAGAGGTATATTAAGGCGAATCAGATAATATAATTCCTTTTATCTTAACGACTCCACTGAAGTGTTACACGGTAAATACCCTAGATTTAAGGTAATTATAACATGAACACTAATATTAGAAAACCGTATAAAAGAGCAAGAAGGGATATGCTTAATTTTGAAGCAGTTTTATTAGATGATGAAGCTCCGTCTACATCATCTTTAAACAATTCTCTGGATTCAATTTCGGACGATGATCGTACTTCTGCAAATTTTAGAGATTCACTGTCTAGTTCTGAACATTCGTATAATTCAGAAAGCGAATTTTTTATAAATAAAAGTGTTTTAAACTCCAAACTTGTCATTCCGTTTAATCAAAAATGTAATGAACAATCTTTTTCGGAAATTGATTATTTACCTGAAAAATACTAAAAAATGAAAAAGTTTGTTGTTATTTTATAAAATTCACAAAAAATGATCAAATTCTGAAAATCTGGCCAGATAGGAGTACAGAGTAAACATTTTTCATACGTAAGTGCTTTTTCTTTCGTTTTTTTTTATTTTCTTATATATTTATTTTAAATTTTCATATGTGTTTTTTTAATATATATTTTTTAAGAAAATAAATTTAGATTTTTTTATAATCAGCAATTTTTATTCTTCTAATTACAAGTGAACCTTTTTCACGACCTTTTTATTATGTTATTGTTTAAAAATTAATTTTCAACTATTTAGGTCTAATTTTGTACTTCGGCAAATTTTGGCAGATAATATACTCTACCCAAAAACAAATAATCTCGGAATTCATCAAATTGTTGAATATCAGGATGTTACTAAATGCATATTCTAATGTTGAGCATTTTGGGTAGAGTATATTATCTGCCAAAATTTATAAACTGCTAAAGAATACAACCTAAAATAGCTTCAAATTGTTTTTTGGAACGTTTTTAAGACGTACGATTACGTACGTAAGTGCTTATAAGGATACACAAAAGTACGTACTAAAGACGTACATTTTACATTTAAATGTTCGTCGTAAATTCATACTTGATACGTATAATTACGTCTTATTTTGGTTATCAGATGACTTAAATCGTACATCTTTGATACGTACTTTTGTGTGCCTATATGACCAGTTATGTACGTACATAATATGTACACGATACAAAAACGTTCATACATAAGACGTACTTTACGTCCAGATGATACGTTTTAGAAATGAACATCAGACGTATCTGTGTTTATTGGGAATCCAGTTCTAGATGAAAATTTGTTGCACTTCCAGCAAGACGGAGCACCTCCCCATCACGAAGTAACAGTTAGGGCTAGACAATAATTATCCAAATAGATGGATTGGAAGGAGAGGTTCCATTGAGTGGCCACCAGACTTACCGCCACCTGATTTTTTTCTGTGGGGTCACCTTAAGTCGGTTGTTTATAAAACTAAACCAAACGCAATCGACGATTTATGACGAAGAATTAGACAAGCATGTCGTGATATTACCAAAGCAACATCTGCCAACGTTCGTATGGAGTTTGAAAAATATCTTGTACTATTGTTTACAAAGCAATGGAAACCATTTTGTATATTTACTAAGTTAATTAACATTTTTATAGTTCGACATTTAACACTTTTTCACTTTTTTGTCAAATAAATGTTTCTGCTTCATTGTTACACCCTGTATAAGTATGGCTTAGACCGTTGGAAAGCATTTTCTACGGGCTTTCTAAAGGCGTATCACAAGTAGGAGGTTGCCATTTACATTTTTGTAGGTGGGGCATACGGGGTTGATGGGGGTGCGTATTCTCTCATGTCATTTTAGTTCCCCCTCTCTACCCTAGAAAGGATTTTGAAGTTTTTTGGAAATCTCTTTCCGTTAACGAGGTACAGCCCATTGTAAGTTTTAAAATTGACACCCTGTATAATGTGAAATGTTGATAAAATGGTCATTTAAGTAAATTTACCTACTTATTTTACTGACAAGGTAAAATTCTTGCATCGTAAAAAAATATTTAACGAATTTTTTCACAGCTTTTCTATCTTTTTTTTTTAGTAACAGTAGCACCATGTTAATTTTGCACTCGAATGAACACATTGAACATACATTGTGCAATAAATTCAATTACGTCTGTCCCTATATTGTTATTCTCTGACGGAACGGAACCCCGTGAACAAACTATATCATGCCACCTGTTTTTGTGACACACTGGAAGTGACAGTCCCCTATTTTATGTACTCGGCCTCCGCTGTATATTTTTTAGAGCTGTTTATTATCTTTTCCATACAATTTTATTATTATTTTTTGGCTCGACATAGGAATGTATGCGTAAAGAAGTAATGGAGGAACACTATTTTCGCCAAAAAAAAATGTAATTAATTTTCTAAGCATTTCTTGGTTATTATACACAGATTAATTAATTTTCTTTACTTCAAAGTACACTTTCAGGAGTATTAGTAATATGAAAGTACAAATTGTAATAATTTTTATTGTTATCTTTATAAATATTTTTCCATTTTATTATATTTCAATTACTTGTTAAAATGCCTGTTTAAATTTGATCCAAAACTCAATTTTCAATGACTATTGAAATAGTAGAACAAACACAACAATCTATACAGTCCGCCTAATTTTTTTTAATAAACATACATCATATCCAGGCTATAAAGAGCAAGGTTATTATCACCACTAAACGACTAGTTTTCCATTGATATATGACACCGAATGATTAGTATGGAGTAATACACACCACAACTATAATTTATTTCCGAGCATTATGGACAGCTCTATGATCTCATTGTAAATCCTAACGTCGCTCACGTTCTGAATATGTAATAACGGTATATGTAACGATATTAGAGGCATTAAATAAAGTCCCAGTCGTGTAAGTTGGGTGCTAACCCACTATTAGGACCAAAAGACCGGAGTCATAAAAGCACGCGCGTGTCCTTTTCAATAGTTTCGGGCGTTATAATACTGGGGCTCGGAAGTGGATGAATCAGCAGATGTCTTTAGTAGACTTGTATCACTTCGTCTTTATGTAGGTATAGTACAGTTAACCTTCGACGAAAAATTGAAAAAAAAGTTTATTCATATTGGAAAATGTTTCTGTTTTTAAAAAGAAAGCAAACGATAAAAAATATAACTTATCTTTAAAACACTATGTCTCAATAAAACCGCGAACTTATTATATGATCTGTATGGTAAATTGTAGCTTTCAACAACTAGACAAAAAGAAGACTCTTTTCAGATATCCAATATTTCAGAATATTTTATTTCCATCATCAGGTAACTACAAATGTTTTCAGATAGCCAAGTACAACAATATTAACAAAGTTAACTTACACTACTTGAAAATGTAACCATTTATGTTAAAATATATATTTAAAGAGATTATCATTGAAATAAGAACAATAATTTGAAGATCGTTGGCTGAAATATGAAAACTTTGTTCTACAAAATGGAAGTAGAACCACAAAGTAAAACAGTTATTGGAACACAAATTAGGTTCACAGACATGAAACTAAGAAACTAAGCCAAATAATCTTCAAGATATCAATTTTAAATTATTTTGGGAAAAAAGTTGATTGAAAATGTATTTTACTACCAACTAAAAGTGACATAGATATTTATTTCCGACTAAATACAAACCATTACATTATTGATTGAAACAGTTGTTAATGAAATTATCAGATACTGAATAATCAATTGAATAAGAATACATAATAAAAAAGTTCATGTGCGTCTCGGGACGCTCGACAGAAGTGATAACTTCAACTAATCTAAGTTGACCTATTCAATATTAAAATTGTTTAACTTGAGAAAAGCTTTGCTCATTACTTAAATTTTATGTACATTAATATGATAATGTGAGGAAAGGTTATTTATTGATAAAATCTTCTATTAAGAATTATTACAGTTTCCTGTAAAATTGTCGTATTTAGTAAAGCGTGTTACCAATAGATATCGAAGAATAAAAATATATTATTCTAACGCTCACAACAATGTTTTGAAAAATATTTTTCAAAAACAGTGACGGTTCAACGAAGAAGAAACAACTACTTCCCGGGCTACATGCCCCGACAGACATTGAATTACACTTCTAAGTCAAACGGGGTTGGTAAATCTACAAGATTTAAACCAAACATTCTGGTTTGCCACTAGAAGGGACAACATAACTTGTATACCGGTTTCGGCGTATTTGCGCCTCATCAGTACAAGGTATATGTTATCGTCCGAGAGTTAATCCCGAACTGAATATGTCTCTACAATCACCAACTATTCATACCTTCCAATTACGGAAATGTAATATTTTTATTCTTCGATATCTATTGGTAACACGCTTTACTAAATACGACAATTTTAAAGGAAACTGTAATAATTCTTTATGTTCCAAGCTAACGGACTTGTTGTCATTTCGAATTTTGGTTTGTGACTTGGAGGTGAGGGTGTCGCTACTTTCGCAACTATTACATATCCGTCATTGGAAGGTATGTATAGTTGGTGATTGTAGAGACAAATTCAGTTCGGGATTAACTCTTGGACGATAGCATATACCTTGTACTGATGAGGCGCAATTCGCCGAAACCGGTCTGCAAGTTATGTTGTCCCTTCTGGTTGCAAACCAGAATGGTTGGTTTAAATCTTGTAGATTTACCAACCCCGTTTGACTCAGAAGTGTAATTCAATGTCTGTCGGGGCATGTAGCCCGGGAAGTAGTTGTTTCTTCTTCGTTGAACGGTCACTGCTTTTGAAAAATATTTTTCAAAACATTGTTGTAAGCGTTAGAATACTATATTTTTATTCTTCGAAATCTTTTATTGTTTATAAAATATATTTCATCCTTAGTTACAATTCTTGAATATGTACATTAGAATTTTGTGCATGTACATTATTAGGATCATTATTTAATCCTATGAAAGTAACAATTGGCTTATGGTTGCAATAATAAGTAACGAAATTTTTACATTGTATGTCATCTAAAAATCTTGCAAAGACTGCATCAAGTACAGTTCCATGTAAACTTACCTTTCGTTAGGAGATTCTGTAATGATCCGAGGATCATCTTCTACTTGTTTCATTATATTTTTTATAATCACTGTCAAACCAGTTTCGGTGACAGTTTTAGGTTATATTCTCACTGTCAACATTATGTCTATCGCATACCTACAGAGACAACCCTATAACTATCACTGAGTAGAGAGAGGGGAAAGCGTCTGTCCGAAATACGGCTAGCGCTGTGGGTTAAAGTGAGAGAGGAGTAGCCTGTCTACTGCTGTCGTATGCGTGAGAGAAAGGGAAGCCAGACAGTAACGTTACGAAGCAGTTTACCCCCCCCCCCCTAAGAAGTTATCTATTCAACAGCAACACAAGAAACCTTCGCAATTGAAACAGTAACTTCATCTTCCACCCTCTCCACAATGAAATGTTTATCAATAGTTAACATATATATGAATACATATACATAAAATTACAATGTCTGTTTTCTTAATCATCAACTTTTTCTCCCCAAACATCTTATTCATTTCCAAAAAAAAACCTTCCGAGAGAGTTGTTTTCCGTTGATGAAATCCTTATCCCATTATAAATAATCACATGATCCTTATGAGTATCATGATTTTTTTTTTCGGGTTGAGATGGGAAACTCATGTTCGAATGGGTCCAGGATCCAAACAGTGTTGGACTCATCCCCAAGGGGTTGCCTACCAACCAAACCCACCTCAAACTTGCCGTTACCCCCGCCTCGGAATCACTACCCTAGTATACTTCGAAACGGGCGGCGGTCCCTCGCACACTCTCCGCTCACACCGTCGTTTCTCCCTAACTTTCACTCCTACCTCTCATGCCATATAGAGGCCTCTTCTTCCCCTAATCATGCTCTCCATTACGCCACGTACCCCCATCCATTCCTCCTCCCCCTGAACATTTTCTCCACCATGTTCTCCCAATACACCGCCTCCCCTAGTTTCCTCTCCAACTTCTGCAGCACTTTCTTATTCCTCCAGCATCTAAACACATTGCCCACATCATCCTCCACTTCACACCTCTCGCAGACTCCAGTCTCTCTTTTCCCAATCTTGTGGAGGTACCCTACTCTCGACCCATGTCCAGTGAACACCTGTGTCAAGAAGTAGTTCACCTCCCCGAATTTCAGGTTCATCCAATCTTTACTATTCCCAATCGCTCCTTTAAGCGCGCATTCATACTCCTCCCACCTTCTCTCCATTTCCTCCTCCATCCATTCCCGTACTTCCTCTCTGGTCGCAACCCTCCAGCGATTATTCCTGGCTCTAGCCATCGCATTCACTCCTGCTCTTTCACCCCACACCTCCGCACCGTACAGTATACTCTGCTCTACCGTCCTACCAATTACCCGCCTCTTCCACTCTCCCGGTCCTCTCACATTACACATTAATCTCCCCAGCCATGCTGTCCTGACTTTCCCTTTCTCTACCGCCTTTAGCATGTGTGTTCTGAAGGATAATTGGCTATTCAACCACACTATTTCACAGACTCCTTCCCTTCACCATCACCACCACTTTCCTCGTCTTGCTCCGTCCCTTCACTAGCAGCCCCACCGTCTTATCTTCCGCCACTTCTATTCTGCACCGCTCTATCTTCTCCACAATATTTCTACACATTCTCTCCGCCTTTCTTTCCATCTCCGTCTCTCCAGTTCCCGTCGTCGAAGATCACGAGAGTAGGGCCAATTTCTTGTTCCTCCAGCAACATGTTCTGTCAGTCAGCATCTCACAGGGTGTAATCTTGCATCACTTTTGTGAAAATCTAAGCATTTAGATTGTTCTGATTAATATAAACATTATTGTAATTATTTCAAATGAGCTTATAGACCATATTACTACGATCCACAATAGATACCTTATCTTCAATCGTATTATTGATTTCCAAGTATAGCTTCCGAAGTATAGCTTCAGAACAATCATAACAGGCAGAGAGGCATGGAAGGAAGGACTTCCAATTAATACAGAAATGGCATGCTACAAAGGTAACTTGAGCTAAGCAAGAATCTTACTGTGCTTAATAGGCAAACATGTGACGATATTCCAGGCAGAATTTGCAGCAATTCAGCTCTGGGCAGGAAAGCTATTAAGGCAAGAGTTTGAGGGAAGGAACATTGCCTTATACTCCGACAGCCAAGCGACTATAAAAGCAATCAGTTCCATGCAGATAAATTCCAAACTTGTTTGGGACTGCTTGGAAACGCTACAAGAGCTGGGTAGTCATGATAGATTGTCCTTAGCCTGGGTACCAGGCCACTCAGATCATAAGGGCAATGAAGAGGCAGCCTCGCTAGCCCGAGAAGAGGCACGAGCTTTCTGTGGCATAGTGAAGGCACTGCAAAAAACAAATAGCAGTACTTGGATGAAAAAGCAGTCTCGAGAGTGGTGGAACAAGGCGCCAAGAATGAGGCAGGCCAAAGAGTTGATCAAAGAACCCTCGCCAAAATTCACGGAGTATATACTGAGCCAGGATAGGAGAACAATCAGGATGCTGGTTGGGCTCCTGACAAGGCATTGTAGACCCAACAAATACATGAATAACAACGATTTGGCAGACACAACCATATGCAGGTTTTGCCAAGAAGATAAGGAAACCTCAGCACATATACTGTGCTACTGCGAAGGCCTGACTAGGCTGAGGTTTTCAACGAGAAGGGAGAAAAAACCACAATTCTTCCAATATATGGAGCATCTTAGGTTTGGCATCCGGAGACTAGTAATAAGGACGGGTCTACATAAAGATCTCTAGAATAGAAGGAGGGCACACACAATAGATCTGCAAAGGTCGTAGTGGAGAGGCTCATAGAAGCACATGAGCTTCATTTTTATCTGTATTATAGAATGACTCTAACACCAAACACCAAGGAAATTTTAAAAGCAACCTTAGCATTGTCAAAGTAATCGATAAAACCGTAGTGAGCTTAGGAATAACTTCCTTGATAAATGGCAAAGAAACATATCTATTACAAATGGATGTAAGTGACTTTTTCCTATCCCACGATACTCTCATTAATCTGTGAATTGACTTTTATAATATCTAGTGGGGATCAGTGGTTACAAATTAGTTTTTGCAATAATGTTTCAGGATAGAAATTATCGAAGAACATCTGATATACAAAATCATGATTTTTCTTACGTTAAAGAGCTTTGTACTCTCGACCTCTTTTGTTTCATTACAACGTCCTTCATACTGTGTCTTTGGTAGGATTTGGAATTCTATCTCACTCGATCTCCGATGCTACTCTTTTTCGGGATTTGGAAGTTCCAGTCAAGTTATAGACAGATACCGTGTGTCTTTTGTAGATTAAAGGTACGAGCGAAGTTAATAGTATACAGACTGGACGTCTTTAGCATGTAAAAACTTTATCGGAGCAACATTGGAAATCTTTTTAAAAACGTATCAATTACGCATCCTTGTGAAAATTTTCCACTCAGCAATTTCTCATCTGTCTATCCAGGAATGCGTTCATATCACACAATTAAATTAAATCGCGACATAAAAATTAAAAAATCTTATGAACAAAATTACAAATTTTACAAAATTTCAAATTATTGATTTTTGTTTTGACCCCTGTATATATGATGCACTTGTTTTTCAAGACCGTTTTTCAGCATGTCTTTGTAAGCGCGACATGAAAGCGCCGACGACGAGTGAACCTACCATTCTAAGTTTAAGTAAGGTGCTTCTACAATCTGATGGTTACACTAGTTTACAAAATTGAACTTTTTTTTATTCCCCAAAATAAATGTATATAAATATGTTAATCTAGATTCCTTTAACCTAAAAGTGTTAACAGAAATATTTTATCACGTCACAATTTTTTCCCGCAGACAAATGTTTTTTTTTTAACTACCTAACGTGGTGACGACAGTTTAATGTTATTTATTGTAATGTTTTTCTTATTTATTTAAATAGTTTTTAGCTTGTGGGATAAAATTATTCACACTATGGCTAATTACTATCTATTTATTTAAAGGAACACACACTGTATTAAACTTAATTTATATTATACACTTTACTTAATGTCTACTAATTTATTTACACTCGGTATATTAGTTCTAATTTATTTTTACCGCTTGACTATTACACTATTTAATCACTGTCCAATTACTAAGAACTTCTGTGAACCAACCATTTTGAACCATTTTCATTACTGTCCGTTTCACTAATTCTCTCGGACTAACTAACTGTTTTCGCACTCAAAAACCCGCGTATATATAGTCCTTATCCGTTCTGGAAAGTTCTAGTATTTTATGACGCTCCTCATATGCGTAACTACTGCAATAGACCTGAAGGTTCTGGAAAGCGCATTCACCAACATTTATAATCGAAGGACAGGACCGGCTTCGAGTTGGTGACCTCGCAACATTATTTATAATCTTATTCGTTCGCTTCAAACGATGATTATCTTGTTTAGAATTGATTTAAAATGTCGAGTAGAAAGTGTAAACAAAATTCTGATCGTTTTTGTTATGTTTGTGGGCAGTTTATATTTTCAAAAAAAAGAAGACCCATTGTTGATTCGTTAAAAAGTGCATATCTTCATTATTTTGGATTTACTGTTGCAAATCAAGATAAAAACTGGGTGCCTCATATGATTTGCAAAAGCTGTAGAATTGTCTTACTACATTGGTCATCAGGAGAAAACGTTCACCTTCCATTTGGTTCACCAATGCTATGGAGAGAACCCAGTAATCATAAAAATGATTGTTACTTTTGTGTTACGAAGACATTCGGATATAATAAAACAAATAAGGCAAGTATTATATGCCGAAATTCCGTCTGTTACTAAGCCCATATTACATTCGAAAGATCTACCACATCCAGTTTGTCCCGGTAATTCGAGTGTAAATATACTAGATGACAATGAAAGTGATGTTGAATTCAAATCGATTTCTAGTAGAAAAAACTTCACATTTAATTTACCAAGCCGAATTAAATGATCTTATGGGAGATTTACAATTATCAAGATCTAAAGCAGAGCTTATGGTTCCCGCTTACAACAATGGAACTTATTACTACCAGACACAAAAGTTACGTTTTTCAGAAACAGATGCAAAGTTTACTCAGAATTTTTCAAAAGAGAAGGTGGATATTTATTGTACTGATATCCCGGGACTTTTTGAAGCAATGACAAAACAGAATGGCGCTTATTCATAGACTCTTCGAAATATAGTCTAAAAGCTGTGTCCATACCAATAGGACACGCAGTGAATTGTAAAAAGAGCTATGAAACGATGCGTATTTTAATTAATTTAATAAAGTATAAAGTACACAAATGGAAAGTGTGCAGCGACCTCAAGGTCATCGGTATGTTATTGGGATTACAGGATGGTTACAGAAAATACTGTTATTTTCTTTGTTTGTGGGACAGTATTCGGAATGAGTATATTCCGGGCAAAATGAACATTAAACACGAGCTGTTGGTAGATCCCTACCCCCTTTACACATCAAATTGGGGCTCATGAAAAATTTTGTGAAGGCGCTTGACAAAAACAGTGATGCTTTCCGGTATTTCCAAAAAATCTTTCCAAACATTACAGAGAGAAAACTGAAAGAGGGTATATTTGTTGGCCCACAAATCCGTAAAATAATGAAAGATTCTCAGTTTGAAAGCCTTTTATCTGTTAGAGAAAAATCTTGGAAGTCATTCAAAATGGTTATGGAAAGTTTTTTGGGAAATAAAAAAAGTGAAAATTACAAAGAAATTATTACCGATTTATTGGAAAATTTTCAAAAGATAAGAGTGAACATGTCATTAAAGATTCATTTTCTGCACTCGCATTTCAGTTTTTTCCCTGAAAACTTAGGAAGTATAAGTGACGAACAAGGGGAACGTTTTCACCAAGATTTTAAGGTTTTTGAAGAACTACATCAAGGATTTTGGGATGAAAACATGTTAGGGGATTACTGTTGGTCCATTATAAGAGAAACTGATTCAAATAACTATAAAAGAAAGACAAAGATTAACCATTTTTAATTTTTTTCAGTATTAATACCAAAATCATGTATTTCAGTTGAGTTAATAAATATTTCTTAAACCAGATGTAACAGAATTTTTTTATTATTTTTTCTGGATAATTCTACCTAAATGAATAATAGAATTACGACTTTCAGCTGGGGTATTAAAACCCTGTAAACTAGTGTTATGGTAGGGTATTGTGTACCTACTTATTAATGTACGGATTGCTTCCATTCTCGTCTTTTACATATTTTATGCCAATTCCGCTGCTTCTTTCCAGTTTATGTCTCTTTGATCAAGTGTTTTTCCCAGTACTTTGTCTTACGTCACTATTGGTCTGCCTTTTCCCTTGTTTTGTTTTGTATTTTTGCTTTTTAGAATGTTTTTCCTCACCTTTTTTTATCATTCGTTGCAAATCTCTTCACCAATCAAGTTGTCGCTTTTAATAAGTCCAGTGCGGATTGTAATTCTCTTACTTCTATATTCTTCAGTGACTACCCGGACTTTTTTCAGACATTTATTTGTGTTTCTTGCATTTCACTTGTTCAATTTCTTCTAATCAATGTTGATCATAACTTTTGTTTATTTTTCTGTGTTCCATATACTTTTGTTTATTTGCAAGTCTTCCTCACTTCCTGACTGGATATCTGAATACCATCCTGCATTATTCTGTTTTCGTATTTAAGACCACCTACTTGGGGTTTTTCAATATAATTAATCATATCATCAGTGAAAACGAATAATCTTGAAACGATGTTTACGTCATTGCCCAAAGTTATATGAAAATAATATATTGATTTATTCTCTAAACGACAGTAAAAAATAGTCCTAAGATATTTTTTTTCTTATTTTTTTTTCATGAAAATTCCATTCTTCTGAGAAATTCTTTGGAAGTTTTGTTTTTTCCAAGTCAGCTGGATAAGAATAATGTTTGAAAACACGTGAGACTTTCGTCTTAAGTAGTAATTCCAATTTTAAAAATACCTATAGATATATTGGAAATTATTTACTTGTTCAATTTGTTCTCCATCAATGTTGATGTTTACTTTTTCTGCGTCTCTTATTATCATCACTTCTGTTCATTTTCATGCCATTTCCTTTCATTACTGTGTTTCATATATTTATGTTTTTTTGTTTTCCTGTCAGTATTATGATATAATCTGCGAATGCTCCTCCATCTTTGTAACTGTACGAGTCCTTCACATAATTTTTTGTTAGTGGCCTGCGTTTCTTCATGATATCTGCCATTAATATTATAAACAGCATCCAACTAAACTGCTTCCTTGACTTAGCCCTGTATTAATAATGTTTTTGACATCATATTTTTTATTATAACTGCACTTGTTGTTCTTTTAAATTTTCGGTACTAATCTTATAATTTTACCATTTGTTCCTCTGTCTGTACTTTCTGTCTTGGCACCCAGTAAAAGTTTTCTCCATGTACAAAAATGCAGTTAACATTTTCTGTTTTTCTTGTGGTTGAAATAATATAAACCTTGAGAAAATTTTCGAGAAAATGGTTGAAGGGCTGTCCATTTTTTCAGGTTTTGGTCAGTGAACAAGGACTATTGCTTTCCAATAACTCGAAGGACCATCTTAATAAAAGAACATCAATTTAAAGTAATAGTCCAGTTTGATAAGCAATGGCGTCTGCCGCCATTGTCCTAAGAGGGAAGCATGGAAATGAAAACTTCTTAATCCGCCTTTTTCACTTCATTTACTGCGTGTTTTTTTACATCACACCTTTCATATTGGAGTCACAATCAAGAACTTACATCGTTCTTTCATTATTAGTTATACATCTTAAATTTTACAAGGTTAAACTTGGACTTTTTTCACATCGTCTTAGGTCGACAGTCGGACGAAAAGTGTCGCGCTAGCGTTCCGCGCGCATATCTAGCCGTTAAGACTAAACTCATGCCGTGATTGGCGTAGATAGTTCATGTGATCTAAGCGGAGGGGAACCGGTGAGTATTTTGAAAATACACAGGTACGGCTTGGCGTCATATGAAAATTGATCAAATTGATTTGCTTTCAGAGAATGATATTTCATTACTACAATACACATGTCATCTGATAGCATGCTTTAATATTTTTAGAATTATATTCATTCATTTCCGATTGATCAAATATTATTATTCTGAAATGCATAGAGTATTATGGGGAATTTATTCTCTAGTGAGGCATATTTTAAATTTAATTTCTATTTCCATGAAATATCTTCTTTGAGAGAAGTAACCCGCTGTATATCAGAAACTAGTTATTGTTCAGCTCAGAGAAAAAAATCTGTTCGACAAACTGCGAGAAACTGCTGGAAATTATTTTCAAGTCTCCTGCTCCACCGCTAGAGGGCGTAGTTCACAATAATAACACAAAAACATCATTTTTCTATACTAAATGTACCGGCATAGTTCCACAAAATTTGAATATTCGTAGTCATTAGATCATTTCACGTAAGTTTGTCCAGTACTTTTACCTCTATCTTGTAAACTAGCTAGTAGGGGTGAGTGGGAAAGCTGACCCAATAAAACTGTTATAATTTTTGTTCCGCTATATGGATTTTGACAAACTTGGTATCATTTAGAAGGGAATTTCTTTAGAAGGGAAATCATCGTCTCATTCCAGTGGTTTCAACGGTTGCTAGGTGGCGGTGATTGAACAATTGTTTTTTTTTGGCAATCTTCAAATGCGATGCAATTTTTTTTATCATTTACTTGAAAAAGGGTGGAATTTTAAGAAAATGGTGGAAACCGCACCTCAATATCTATTTTCTAAGCGAAGATACGTCAAAAAATAGGTATACATAAAAAACGGATTTTGACAAACTCTAACCTAAATATACTGCGCTAGAAATGCTTTCCATCTTTTTCGATGCAGATATTTAATCTATGCGTGGTAATAAAGACAGCAGCTTCTATTTCAGCCCCAAGAATACTGTCAATTCCGTTTTGTATTCGTTGGATAAAATCTGCTCTATTTGCAGGTCTTGTCTGAAATACTAAATCTTTAATTCGACCCCATAGATAGAAATCTAGCACAGTAAGGTCGGGAGATCTTCTTATCCACCTATACTCATATTGTTGGTTTGAAAAATGCATCACTTCATTTGTAAAGTGGGCTCAGCAGCCACCTTGTTCTATCCAAATATTTTGCCTTGCCGCTAAATTGATTGATTTATTGATTAGTTCGGCACCACCAGTCAGAGGCTTAGAGACCTCGGCACCTCTGCTTTTAGGCATTTTGTGCTCTTGGTTATACCGTTTATGTGAACAGACCAGTAGCCCTTATCAGGCTCAACAGCCTTTTCACCAGGTCCTTCTTGGGGAAATCATCCTTTGGATACTCTAGTCCCAGAAGTCTATATCTCCAATGAGACAGTGCTTCGCATTCGAAGATGATGTGAAAGGCTGTTTCGTCCTCTTCCATGCACAACCGACAGATAGGTTCCTACCTATATATGCCAATTGTATGCATGTGCTTCCTTAGTGTACAGTGACCGGTAAGTAATCTCGTCACTTTCTTTATCTGGCCCCTGCTGAAGTTTAGTATTTCGTGAGTCAGAGACTCCGAGAGTTTTTTGACCAAGAGTCTGCTGTGTTCCTGTTTTGGCACGTGTCTCTAGTACGTCTGACGTTTAGTTTGAATCCATCGAGATTTACAACCACGTGCAGCAGATTTTGATATTCCAAATAATGGTTCAAGTCCAGTGAATGTAGTTTCAGACCCTGCCTTTTCATTGCCTATAATACCCTTGTGCCCCGGGAATCACTTAAGAGTTACTCTATTGTGGTTTTCCAGGGTTAAAAGTTTTTAAAGGCGGTCCCAGACCAGTCTGGATCTGATCGGATCTGAGGACATGCTAAAGATTCCAGTGCTGCCTGACTATCTGAGAGTATGAGGATCTTTTGGCCTCTATACCCCCTTTCGTTGTTGATTTGCAAACAAGTGTCGAAAGCGTAGATTTCTGTCTGTTATACAGATTCCAACTTTTCCCAACGATGCTTGGACATTGCACCTGGGTCTGGCACCATGGACTCCAGCTCCTGTTCCTTTGTCAGTTTGAGAAACGTCTGTGTACCATACCAACGTTCCTTCCTGAATGCATGCTTCCAACCCATCCCAGTTTAGCTGGATATGGCAAGGTTGGTTATCGCTAATTGTGGCCAACATGGTATCAATTTTCATTCCAAGAAGCGAGTTTGGGATAACATCTGTGATTCTGGAATGACTGTAGGAGTTGGTTCCTTCGTGCCAATTCCCATCGCATTCCAGCCTGTATGCAGCCATTCTCGCTTCCGATTTAACATGCAGAGAAAGAGGCGGAACATTGAGAATGGCTTCCAATGCCGCAGTCCGGCTGCTTCTGGTTAAAATCTTGTTGCATCCAGAGTGGATTAAGATCAGACCAATAGTGTGTACTATGTCTATTTACAGGCCACATTAGGTATATTTGATAAAAAATTTGGAATTACAATGATCCAGATTTATCACCCAAGGGTAAAGTACAGTTTGCATTTTTAAAATGTATGTTTAATTAGATTCAATAAAAAATCTGTAACGAATGCTGGAATATTTTCTTCGTTTCCACAATAAAATTGCATACATACTCTTCAACCTATTAAATACAATAATAATTTCCTAAAACTGAAATGACATAAATTGGAAGATACCCTGCTTGTTACACTAAAAATAATTTCAGGGAAAATAAGAATAAACTTTTCAATTCGTCAGCAGTAAAATTACAAAAAATATGTACAGAAACAAAAAGATCAAAGTAAAAACCTCCGAGGTGAGAATTTACAGCAACGAAATCAAATTACGACTTACAAAAATGTTGATAGACATTTTTTGACGAATAAAGAACACAATTTTTATTTAATTTTTTTTGTGAAGCCTTTTTTGTTATTTTTGGCAAATGGACGCAAACTTTGCAGCGATTTAAATGATACAAAAAAGTGTATTTACATCTTTTCAAAATACTTTTCACCTAAAATTTTTAACACAAAATAACGTATTAGTACTCATGCAAGATTTATTGAAAAAAGACATTTATTTTTTCAATAGATATAAAATATATAGACTGGTATATATTGCATGAATTTCTATGATAAAAAAGAAGAACACCAACAAGACTTTATTGTGCATCATCCCAGTTATCGATTCGTGTCAATGTGATTTCGAATTTAATAAAAGGATCTGGAAGCGCGTACATTTTTCTTTAATAATAACCATCCGGTTATGAAACATATTTTTGTAGGGAAATGCTCGAATGAATCTGCTCTAACTTAGTAGGAATTTTCAGTAACCGGATTGCGACGTAGTATAATCTTCAGAATTATTTAAAATTTCTTTACTGTATTAGCTACTGAAATATGAAAATCAAGTCGAGAGAAAATATAAAAATAACAAAGACTTCAACATAAGCGAAATGTCAATAATATAAATTTGTATTATAAGGTCTTATTCAATCTTGTAGCTAATACCGACTACGTTTGACTTAAAACTGTAATTCAATGTCTGTCGGGACATATAGCCCGAGAAGTAGTTGTTTCTTCTTAGTTAAACGGTCACTGTTTATGAAAAATATTTTTTAAAACTTTGTTGTAAAGCGTTAGAATAATATATTCTTCGATATCTATTTGTATTATAGTTATCGATTATTTCTACGTAAAAATAATATGAAAGTTCCATTGAGCTAAATCTGGCCATTACAAAGCATGCTTATGGTTCACTGGAAAGTGATTTTTGATTCACTACAAAAAAATGTCTTCCAGATAAGTACTGTAAATATGTGGACTGGGCTTCTTTGAATAATACATCTTCTGGTGAACTCAGAATAGTGTGATAAAATTTTCGAAAAAACACACTATCAAGAAGAAGAGAAGAAAGAAGAGATAACAGATAACAGATAACAGATAACAGATAACATATAACAGATAACAGATAACGGATAACGGATAACGGATAACGGATAACGGATAACGGATAACGGATAACGGATAACGGATAACGGATAACGGATAACGGATAACGGATAACGGATAACGGATAACGGATAACGGATAACGGATAACGGATAACGGATAACGGATAACGGATAACGGGTAACGGATAACGGATAACGGATAACGGATAACGGATAACGGATAACGGATAACGGATAACGGATAACGGATAACGGATAACGGATAACGGATAACGGATAACGGATAACGGATAACGGATAACGGATAACGGATAACGGATAACGGATAACGGATAACGGATAACGCATAACGGATAACGGATAACGGATAACGGATAACGGATAACGGATAACGGATAACGGATAACGGATAACGGATAACGGATAACGGATAACGGATAACGGATAACGGATAACGGATAACGGATAACGGATAACGGATAACGGATAACGGATAACGGATAACGGATAACGGATAACGGATAACGGATAACGGATAACGGATAACGGATAACGGATAACGGATAACGGATAACGGATAACGGATAACGGATAACGGATAACGGATAACGGATAACGGATAACGGATAACAGATAACAACAGACAACAATGTGCGCAGAGGAGTTTTTATTTTACAAAACCTCAAAGGTACGGTTGTGAAGAAATTGTGAAAACAAAAATGACACCAAGGAAACTTGAATAATTGGATAGTCAGAACGTTGCACAGGTTGAACTTCTTTTTTTTTTCACAACAAACCGCAAAAATAATTCAATCATAAGTAATTTTTTTTTCTTTTTTTTCGGGACGGGATGGGAAACTCATGTTCGAATGGGTCCAGGACCCAAACAGTGTTGGACTCATCCCCAAGGAGATGCCTACCAACCAAACCCCCACCTCAAACTCGCCGTTACCCCCGCCTCGGAATCTCTACCCTAGCATACTTCGAGACGGGCGGCGGTCCCTAGCACACTCTCCGCTCACATCGTCGTCTTCTCCCTAACTTCCACTCCTACCTCTTATGCCATATCGAGTCGTTCTCTCCCCCTGACCATGCCCTCTACTACGCCATTTACCTCCATCCATTCCTCCTCCCCCCTCAACATTATCTCCACCATATTCTCCCAATACACCGCCTCCCCTAGTTTCCTCTCCAACTTCTTCAGCACTTCCTCGTTCCTCCAGCATCTGATCTCATGCCCCACATCATCCTCCACCACACACCTCTCACACACTCCAGTCTCTCTTTTACCAATCTTGTGGAGGTACCCCCTCCACTCTCGACCCATGTCCAGTGAACACCTGGGTCAAGAAGTAGTTCACCTCCCCGAATTTCCGATCCATCCAATCTCTCCTATTCCCAATCGCTCCTTTTAGCGCGCCCTCATACTCCTCCCACCTTCTCTCCATTTCCTCCTCGATCCATTCCTGTACTTCCTCTCTGGTCGCACCCCTCCAGCGTTTATTTCTGGCTCTAGCCATCACGTCCAATGGGTATGTCATTGCCAGCACCGCTGCTGCCAGTCCACATACTGTCATGTACCCCTGCACTACCCTTAGCAATATACCTCTCAGCACCCGCAGGAGTGGCCTAACCCTCGCATTCACTCCCGCTCTTTCACCCCACACCTCCGCACCGTACAGCATACTCTGCTCTACCGTCCTACCAATGATCCTCCTCTTCCACTCTCCCGGCCCCTTCACGTTACTCATCAATCTCCCCAGCCATGCTGCCCTCACTTTCCCCTTCTCTGCCGCCTTCAACATGACACATCATAAGTAATTAGCCATTAACTTTACACGAAGAGTTCCGATGTTTTTGTATACAAGTATCAATTATAACAGCTACCTACTTGTTAAATGAAATTATTGTTTCACAAACTTGATTGGATCAACAAATTATTCCTATTCCGTTTTACAAACCCTGTGTTGTTGAATAAATGTTTTTAATTAAAAATTATCCAAAGATATAATAAAAAAATAATTTTCTTAAATAATAATATTTTTTCAAAGCACAGGGTTCCTAAAAACACATCATTTTGTTTTCTAATAAATATTAAGTAAACTTAGGAATGTTTAATCAATTGGATAGATTTTAAAGATTTCTTCTACCCTTGTTATACAATACATTATAGAAACTTCTTGTGTTGAGAAGTGGTTGCCCAACAATTTTCAAACTGGTCCATAAAGAAGTCATTAAAGACCGCAGCTGTATACACTAACAAGAACCAAAAAAGTAGACCTATACTTTTTACAACTGTGTAGGTATTCGGGAAGGAAGTGGCTGATAAACCACGTCCGCGGCCATTTGAACAAACATCTTTATTATGTAAATATCGGATAAAAAGTAAATAATTCTTAAATATACCATCCTTCTTAATCTTATAGATAAATACAAGGTAAAATATGGGTACGTAGGAATAACTGAGATCGTTTTTATATAAAAATTTTGTATAGGTTAACAAACTTTTTAGAGTTTTCCCCATTGTTAAGATTTTTAAGGGTAAAATTGACAGATAGTTCACACTATAAAGAAATATTGAGACGAAAATCGCACAGGGACTGATTACCAAAAAATAATGATTTAGATTTTAATATTCACAGATGTCAATTTGATCTAACATTTGAAATGTGGTTGTAGCTTACTATAAATCGAGCAGGCTAAAATAGAATTAGGGCGACAATAGAGACCATGTTTTCGTTTTTATGAGACATAGATGAAATTTGGGAAGAAACAAGCTAAGTTGGTACACTAAAAAAATATGTGTATATTGTATCTTTGCTGAAGTCTAGTTTAGTGTATCAACCATTCATTCAAAGCGAATAGTTTAAGATCCTTCTACTCTCTCAAAAATATTTCTTCAGACGAATCATTTTTTTTTAGATTTTCGGTGGTTCATCAAAAATCCTTTCTATGAAGATATACCTAAGATAAACTTATTAGATTTGCCTAAAATATTTGCAGTTTGTTTGAATAAAATTGATTCAAACGAATCCTTCAATATTTGAGAAGACCTAGAGCAGGCTATAAAATATCTAAATCCCACACTTCATATAATAAGAATAATTTTTTCCCACCACTAAATAGGAAGTAACTGCTTAGCATTGTCTAGTACCACGTAATGTAGACTATATTCTTTGGAATAAGCTGATATTCTGGTAAATCCTGGGAAGATCTAAAACAAAAAGCTCAAAGTGACTTGACAGATTGGACTAAATGATTTAATCACATGGAACTTACCATAAACTTTAAGAAAAACAGTTTTGTTCCTTTGATTGTTACTCATCCTCTCTGCCTGCCTTCCGAACATTAACTTTTGATAGTCAGGGGATAGCAGTAGAGGTGGGGAAAGCGGAATTAGTTAAATATTTGAGTGTAACATTTGATCAGCATCTAAAATTGGATAAACATGTGAATGAACTTGTTAAAACAGTGAGGTATATGTAAAGTAGATTCAAATACTCAAAAGCATTTTTGAAAATTCCTTACCTGAATACTATACACTTCTCACTATAGTTGAATCACGTTTGTCATCTTAGGGCGGGGATGAATTTTGTGAACACATAAATTTCAGTATTCTTAAAATAATATACCACAAACCTTGGAGCTACCCAATTGAATCATTATTTAGTGTCTTTAACATAATGTCAATTTTTTATATGTTTATGTTTATGTATATAACAATAAATCTTGTTAAACAAAAGTTGACCATAACTACGATAGATGGTTCAAGAAACAGCTTAATATACGTGGGGTTTTCTAAAAATAAATCTATTGGTCAAAGATGCTTCACATTTAAGATGTTCAAGGTTTTTAATCATCTACCTGAAGAAGACAAAACTTTAATATTTTCTATTAAATCTATTATTTTATTCAACACATCTATGAGAAAGTATGTATTGAATTTGGATGATAGATCTTATTCAGCAGTAGTTTGAAATAATTCCTTGTTTTATTCACGTTTCTCAATCTTATATTTTAGATTTTTTTTTACTTCTTGGGCATTGTATTTTTTTAAATTTTGTTCTGATGAAGTTGACGAAGTGCAACGAAAGCTCAACACAATAAAGTGTGTACTTTGAAAATAGATATTTTTCTCTAAAAAAGCCACAATATATAATCAGAGTTATTATATGACTATAGATGAACAATACAATTTACAATTTATATATATATATATTATTTTCTTTCCTTTAACCAATGATAATAATCTTTATTTGATTTGTTTTCTTGGGTTTGGTTAGTAAGTTGTATGATAAAAATAAATTAAAGCATTTTGACGTTTCGCTTCCTGTTTGGGAGCTTTTTCAAAATATTTATTTCAAGAAATGCCATATATACCTACTCATCTGTGAAATTCCTGTCTAGAAATATACTTATATATTACTAGAGGATCCTACAGACGTTGTCCGGTGTTAACCTCTTTTTGATAGGAGGAATATATTTCCTGAAAACTCGACTTTACTGATGTTTCTTTGAATTTTTTGGACAAATATATTTTTGGTGTGAATTTGACCCGTTTTTTGAATGATCGTACCAAAAAAACTCCTATGCAAAATGTCAACAAAATCGGACCGACCGTTTAGGAGTTGTTCATTATGAACCCGATTGCAGCGCTACCTTCTGGGATTAATTGTGGATCTAAACCATCCAGTTACTCACTCAACCACACAAAATTTCATCAAAATCGGACCAACCGTTTAGGAGTTGTTCATTATGTGTCCTGATTGCAGCGCTACCTACTGGGATTAATTGTGGATCTAAACCATCCAGTTACTTACTCAATCACACAAAATTTCAACAAAATCGGCCTATCCGGTCAGGAGATGTTTATTATGAACTCGATTACAGCACCATCTACCGGAACCAATTGTAAATCTAAACCATTCTCGGATCTACTTGAACACACACACAAAATTTCATCGAAATCGACCTATCCATTTAGAAGAAGTTCAGTATGAACCCGATTACAGCGCCACCTACCGGGACCAATGGTGAATCTACCAAACCATCCAGTCACTCACTCAAACACACAAAATTTAATCAAAATCGGACCAACCGTCTAGGAGTTGTTCATTATGACAGATCATACGGTTGATTGGTTAAGTTTTTATAGTTTTGGCTGTGTCTTTATCACGTGTTTTCTAATAACAATGAAGGTGAGAAAATAAATCGTTTAATGAGGTAAAAACCAAGACGATATACTTTGGGATACACTTTACGGTCTTTTCACTGTCAAATGTGGTTATCTATCAGATAAACTACCGAATAGCTATTTGCCAGTTCAAGTTCCAGATGACACTTTATTTGACGGATTAATCATACCTTTGTATGACCTAACCTAAAAACTATCTTTCAACCGTTTTGGTGTTTTTGGATAACATAATAGTCGTCAAATTTGAAAAAGAAAGAAATTTTTGAAGATTTAGATTTGATTGAAGGAATTAATAATGGTGACCATAATCGAGAATATCACATAAGGACAAGGCATGATCATCTCAATAGCACTCTTCTTTATCCTTCCAAACTAAAGCATCCGTTTTTTTTTATTTTCGATAATAGCTTTAAATCTTGAAGCTATTTGTAATAACAGTAAAATTTCAACTTGCCTGGAAATAGTAATTTCAGCTGAAATTAGGAGCCCTTGATCGTTTTTTGTTTTTATCCATATCAAATAGTTATTTGAAAGACACTCTCTGGCGCTTTTTGCAGCTGAAGAATGTTCAGTACATCATATTGTAAAGTGTTGGACACTCCTCCTAATTAATCCCATCCAAGCTTGCGATGTCTAAGAAGTGAATTGACATCAGATTTCATTATAAATTCAGGTGAAACAAATTCCTCTCCGAATGTATGTATACATTTGAATTGCTTAGAGTACACGATTAAGAAGCAAGTACCTATAAAGTTCCGTCTACACGCTCAGTTTTGCCTGTGCAGTTGAAACTGCACAGGCAAAACTGCAATAAAAGACGGAACACAAAACAGTGTCCACACGGTACAAGTATTCGCGCAAAACAGACCTGTGCAAATTTCAGTCAGTATCATCATGTGGCCAACGGAGGAGTGTTTTTAATTAGCATTGTTTTATTGCTTACTTCTAAAAAAAAAACAACAAATAGACAGGCGACGTCGTAGAAGCAAATGGTGCAAAAACTGGCTATTACGGAGAAATATACATTCACATGTCAACTTGATTGAAGATTTAAGAGAAGACTGGCGTAGCTACCTAAAGATGGATGAAACGGCCTACAATGAGTTACTATCCCTTGTGGCACCTATAATTAAAAGAGAAGACACTGTTATGCTGCAGTATATTTCTCCCCATGAAAGGTTAACCTGTACATTAAGGTTTTTAGCAGCTGGGAGGACTTACAGAGACCTCTGATACTCCGCAGCACGTGGGAAAGACTGAGCGCGTAGACGGAGCATAACATTGCTATTAAACGTTGATGCCTACTTCCCATTTCTGAATGGAGGCTTAATAAATTAATCAAAGACTCAGATGTATTCACAAATTAAACTATAACCAGATCAGTAGCTCGAATTTATTCCATCAAAAGCCAGTTGTCCAGGAGTCCAGCCTTCACTTAATTCCATTGTGGGCGACAGCTAACTCATTATATTCACTGAAATTATAAGTTTCTCTAGCTACATGTTATTCTAGAGATGCTAGTATTTTTATGTAGATAATGTTTTTCTTATTATATTATTTTTCAAGAATGAATGTTATAAACCTGCAAGCTTTCCTCAATCTCTGGCAATACTCGTGTGAAAAAAGTTTAAATGTTTAAAGAATTACACTTTCTATTTAAAAATGAACATTTTTAGAGTCGAATTCAGAATTATTATTACTATTTTTAAACAAAAGACATATCATTAGATGAATAATAAAGAGATCAAAAATAACGTATTTTAAGTATTCAAAGAGTGCCCATCAGTACTGATGCTTAGATTTAAATAATTGTCATTTGTTAATATTCGTATAGTCGATTCATATACACTCCCATCGAATAGCTCTCGATGTAGTTATTAGGATTCACAATTTCATTAATGATGGGGTCGTATAAAGGGATGTAACAGTGTTATTATACCTGGCAGGTGTTACTGTAATAATAGCACCAATTTAGACGACGTCCAGTGATGGTGATAACTTTATAGGAAAATATATTTGTTAATGGGTAGGTATACATATATGGATTTGATATTTAAATAAATCGATTCTTATTTTTAAAGGTGTTTGTTATCGTGAATACTTTTGTAATATAACCTGAAATTAAAAGTAGAAAGGAAAATCACAATCGACGTGGGCTTATCTTTAAAATATAAGTATAGGCTGAGAAAAGAAAAAGTAAAGTTCATCGACTTGAAATAACTGTGTGTTCGGAAGTTTATATATTTGTTATCTCTCGGGCAATATTGAGCATCAGCCGGGAATTATTTACATATTATTACGTTTAAATAAAATAATATTTGATCAATGCGTTTTTCTCTGAATTTGAATTTATATATACTATTTGTTTAATGACTTAAATCTACTATAAACATTGGTGCAGTTTAAATTGTTTGAAATATAATAATAGAATGCTGTCATGGGCCAATATAGGATGCATACATTTTGGTATAAAACACCGTTGGGGATTTATTTTTCCATACTAAATACTTAACCTCTTCCGTTACCAACACTAATGTATGTTTTTGTGGAGTTTAAATATTTTATAATTTCTGCCCAGTATAGAATGAGGAATTTTCATTGTTTTTTAATGATGAATTTTAATAGATTGACCCAAGACTCCTCAGCTGATCGTCACCAAACAAGGTGACGTGGGTCGTGTTCATCTCAACAACCTTGATGAAGTAGCGATTTTTAGAGTGATCCATCGTTTCGTAATTCTGCTGAATGTGCTAATCTTGATATCTTTTTTGATATGACTTCAATATATACTTGCGTGCATAGGAATCGGCCCACTGTAAACTTTTGACTTTAACTATATATATTTTTTAAATTATTCATCAGATAAAAAAAAGAAATATGCTGTTTGGAAGACAATTTAATATGATTTAATGTGAGTATAAATTTATGGAAACTTATTTCGACTTCCTATGTTTAACATAGTGAAATTAATGCATTAAGCAAACTAAGCTTTTTTATTATTAACATAAATAGGGTTATTGACAATTTAAAACTCTACACTTAATTTTTTAATAATGGGTATGACCCCCTCTTGCCCTAATAACATCTCTCATACGATTAGGCATAGATCTAATCAAGTTTGCCATTGTTTCTTGTGGGAAATTAAGCCACTCTTCTCCTACTGCAACAATAAGCTCTGGGATCGAGTTTGGGGAATGAAGTCTAGCTCGAATTCTTCGTTTTAGCTCATCCCATAAATGTTCTATCGGATTTAGGTCAGGACTGTATGCTGGCCACTCCATAACCCGAAAACCGATTTCTGCAATGTAATCTTGCACGATTCTTGCAGTGTGCGGCCTTGCATTGTCATGCATAAAGGTAAATTCGTCTCCAATGTAGTCGACGTAAGATACCACATGAACTGCTAATATCTTCTCGATTTATCTAGCAGCCTTTAAACCTGTTCTTCCGTGAACACGGTCGCCCCTACGAATGAACACAGGGTCGGTTCGTACTCCTATAGAAATTGCACCATAGATCATGTAGGAACCACCTCCACAAGCACTCCGCTCTTCAAAGCAGTAATCTGCAAATCGCTCTCTTGGTCTTCGGTACACTTTCCTTCTTCGGTCGCTACCATGGAGGCATATTTTCTGGTCTCATCTGAGAACTGAACAGATCCCTATTGTTCCAATGCCCAATTCAGATGATCCCGTGCAAAACGCAAGCGTGTTTGCCGATGAGCTGGAGTAAGTTTAGGACCAATCGCAGGTGTTTAAGGGGTCAGGTTACTTTCCTGCAGTCTTCGTCTTACTGTCCACTGACTAATAGCCACTCCTCGCACCTCACGGAGCTGTCGTTGCACTTGAACGGCACTAAGGTGTCGATTTCTTAATGTTGTTGACACAATAAAGCGGTCATCACGAGCGGTTGCAAATCGCCTTCTGTATGTTCCAGGTCGCCTATGAAAGGATCCAGTCTCCTCATAACGTTGGCACATTATTCGAACTGCTGCGTGGGTCATATCCAATTGCTCGCTGACCAAGTCCAATTTCGATTAAAGCAATAACTTGGGCGGCTTTTTGTGGTGTAGTATGCATTAAGCTAACACACTTGAACACTATTGAGATTATGAAAATCGAATAATATGCAAATTTCAGTTGCAAATGCAAGAATTTTAATATTTGACAGATTTGTTATTTTCGTTATAATCACCACATACACAACACGTTTCATTTTTTTACCGGTTGCTACGCATATAAACGATAAGCCTTCTTGATAAATTTATACCCACATTTAAATCATATTGAGTTGTCTTCCAAACAGCATATTTCTTTTTTTGTTCTGATGAATAATTTATAAAAAAATATAGTTAAAGTCAAAAGTTTACAGTGGGCCGATTTCTATGCACGCAAGTGCGGAAAGTGCGCGACCGCGTTCAAGTGCGGAAAAGACACTTTACGCATGTGTTAGGAACAACATTTTTTCTACAAGTGGTAGGAAAATGAGAGAAATCTCATTTAATTAGACATAGAATAACTAGATACAAACTATCAAGTTTATTACTCACCTTCTGGTTATTGATGTAATCATTAATAGTTATTAACGCAGCATTCAACAAAATTTTGAATGAAATAATATAAAATGCACGCAGAACAGTTACTTTATCGCACGGCGTACACTAAAGTAGAAGCGTGCGGAAAGGTAGAACTTTCTGGACTAAAATGCGTGCGGAAAAGTATACTTTTCCACACGCTCATAAAGAAATGATTTTTATTCATTTCCGATTTCAATTTAGTGTAATAGTTCCTAGTGGTGTTTATTTATTTTTAAAATACAAACATTTAAAATATCTTCAAACAAATATATGTTATGTTATTTTATAAGTTAATTAACATGATATTTGGCATAAATGACGGTTAATGCATCATTGATGGTGTGCTGCCCTTTGGCCTAATATAATAATATAATAATTAAATTAAATTCCCTTGAAACTAATTTCAATAAATCATTAAACGTTGAAATATTACATAAATATAAGTAGCGAGGTCGACAGGTACGGAGTCAAGTTCATCACGTAAATAAACATTTAATAGTAAATAGTAAATAACATGGAACTGAACTTGAACCGTAGTATACCGATTTCAATTTAGTGTAATAGTTCCTACTGGTGTTTATTTATTTTCAAAATACAAACATTTAATTAAATTAAATTCCCTTGAAACTAATTTCAATAAATCATTAAACGTTGAAATATTACATAAATATAAGTAGCGAGGTCGACAGGTACGGAGTCAAGTTCATCACGTAAATAAACATTTAATAGTAAATGGTAAATAGCATGGAACTGAACTTGAACCGTAGTATACATATACAGGAGACAACACAATAAAAATAATTAGTAATCAAGAGTAATCGAAAGTAATCAATTTTCATTCTAATTTAGTTGTAGTCATTATGTTTTCCAGTTAGTTAAGCTATATGTATGCTATAAGGATGGATACTTATAAAGATTTAGTAATCTCAAGTAGTTATAATGTGTAATAGTAAAGTATGTTAATAAATTGAACTTATCCCAGTTCCAGAAGCAGTCCCTCCGAGTGACCAGCAATACCACCAATTAAATAGGCCTATCCACACCTAAACCCCCAACATCCTGCAAACCATTGGAATTTTGTGAAACATGGGTGGTCGATCGATGAAACAGGCCAGGCCCCAACAGTGTTGGACTCATCCCCAAAAGGATGCCTACCAACCAAACTCGCCGTTACCCACGCCTCGGAATCACTACCCTAGCATACTTCGAGACGGGCGGCGGTCCCTCACACACTCTCCGCTCACGCCGTCGTCTACTCCCTAACTATCACTCCTACTTCTCATGCCATATCGAGTCCTTCTCTCCCCTTTACCATGCTCTCTACTACGCCACTCACCTCCATCCATTCCTCCTCCCTCCTCAACATTATCTTCACCATGCTCTCCCAATATACCCCTCACCTAGTTTCCTCTCCAACTTCTTCAGCACTTCCTCGTTTCTCCAGCATCTAAACACATGCTCCACATCATCCTCCACTTCACACCTCTCGCACACTTCAGTCTCTCTTTTCCCGATCTTGTGGAGGTCTCCTTCTCTCGACCCATGTCGCAGTGAACACCTGTGTGAAGAAGTAGTTCACCTCCCCAAATTTTCGGTCCATCCAATCTCTCCTATTTCCAATCGCCCCTTTTAGCGCGCCCTCATACTCCTCCCACGTTCTCTCCATTTCCTCCTCCATCCATTCCTGTACTTCCTTTCTGGTCGAACTCCTTCAGCGCTTATTCCTGGCTCTGTCCATCACGTCCAATGGGTAGGTCCTTGCCAGCACCGCTGCTGCCAGTCCATCCACTGTCCTGCACCCTATCCCTATCCCTATCCCTCTCTGCACCCGCAGGAGTGGCCTATCATTCACACCCACTCAATATTGAGTGATATGTATAGTAAATTTTATACCCATTTAGAATAGGACCATCCTTATTTATTATTAGTAAATCGGTTGAAACAAAAAATTACCAACAAAAATGAACGTCGTAACTAATTTATTAGATGTCACGTTTTTGAAGTTACGTCAAATTTTGATTTCATGTTAATGTCAGATGGTTCAAGAAGCCGCATACGTTAAGTTACTAAAACGGCTGGTACCTCTAAATAGGTATTAATTTTACTATAGCTATATACTTCCGCAAATATTTCTCTTCCATATGTAAATCTCGTATAGGAGCAACAGTAAGCATCATACATGAAATAATATATTCATGTCCAAGAGAGAACAACATTGCGACTCTGTTTTCTATAGCTTTCTCTCTTCCACTCACAGAATGGTTATGCGGAAGATAATTATTTGCCGAGCCTGTATATTCTTTTGGAAATATTATGCTATTGCGCTGTAAGCAAAACCTTGTCAAAGTCTTGCCTCTAGCTAGCGGTATCAAAAAAGTTTCAAGGTGGAATATTTTCATCAAAAATTTTCATTTAAAAAAAATAAAATTATAAATGCTGCAAACACACTTTTTCTTTCAACTTAATAACTGAAATACTGAACTTTCTCTCATAGCCTTAAGAAATGAAGTTAGAGAGTTCTCAGTTCGAGAACAAGAACTTTGTTTTCCACAAAATGTTTCAATTAGAAACTAAGTTACCGAAGAAAAAACTGATGAGCAGCGTACTTTTGGGAGAATAATAATTTAAAAAATTTTCGCGGGCGACTATAATTAGCCTTTGTAAATAGATTTTCTAATTGGGAGATGAGAAAATGGTATTATACTTTTGGTATTGATTTAATGAGTTAATTATTGTCGTAATAATACAGAGTATCCTTTAATAATTCTAGATATGTGTCGGTTTTGATAATCCATATTTATATGAAAATTTTGTGTACACCGTCGTACTCCTTTGAAACGACTCGACCGATTTTTATGAAATTTTTGAAGTGAAAACTTCTTTTGGTGCACCGCACACAGATTTTTCCGTATGTAGCAAGTTAGGCTGAGTCAGTTAGGCTAACTCACGCTCTGAGGTAAAAAGCTCGATCGGGTGATCTCGGGACCGCCGAGTGTACCCGAGCGAGAAAGATACAGTCAGCTGCCCTTCACTGTTGTGTCGCTGTTTAGTATATTCAATTCATACTTAATAATTGTCTTTGTTATGTAACGGTAAAAGTATGCTTTTAGTTGGGCGCCAATTTGTAACGGTAAATGCTGTACCTCACAGGGCACCAGCTCGAAGGGCTCCGGCTAGAGACTCCTCTCAAGGGTGATTCGACCCCAAGTTTATGCTGCACAAGGATAACAGAAGGGTTGTAAAAATTGAAGGCGCCACTACCTTTTTAACGATAAAAAGTACTAAAAACTAAGGCGGAAAAGGTAGAACGCCTTGTAGAATTTAAATGAAAGTTAATAATTAAAGTGACCCCGGGCGGATCTCCCTCAACTTTTATAGTTCAGGATTTTAATAAAAAAAAAGAATTAAAAACAAATTTTTAATTTATTCTGCCACAGGAAATGAATAACGGAATTTAATAGAGGAATTTGTACTTTTATAGGTACTTAGCTTAGATGAAGTGGTTTCCTGGAGAAGAAGTCAGGTCTTGATCTGAACTGATGTGTTCTGTTCTAGGGCGGTATTTTGAGGTTCTATCCTTGGCTTTATATCCTCGGGTTGTATCCTAGCCTAGGGTTATATTATCGGCGTTAAATTCTTGGGTTATATCCTAGCCTAGGGTTATATTCTTGAGTTATATCCTAGCCTAGGGTTATGTTCTTGGCTTATATCCTAGCCTAGGGGCTGTGCTTACCTAGAAGTACAAGTGGATCAGGGCTATGTAGGAACTTGAATGTTATGGCACATTATGTTGGTCAGCTTTTCAGGTTAAAGAAAAGGAAGGCAGTTATTTGAAAGTCAAAAAATTGATTTAATTTACTGAAAGCTTTCCAACATTATATGTTCCATGTTAAAACAGTAAAAATAGCAATTATCGGCTAAATTAAAAAAATATACTAATGATCCGAAAGGAACTAATAATGGCAAAAAGTTATTTATTAAGTTATATGAAAAAATATCGTGCTTAGGAAATATATGAAACCGGCACTGGCGTTACGAAAGAATATTTTATAGGTTAGCGGTTTATAACAATGTTATTTTATAATTAAGAGTTATTTCGCAACTGAAAAAGCTTGAAAATGTTTGTATAAAATTAAAACAGTGAATTATAAAAGAATATTTGGCTTAAAACTACCATATTAGTATAAAAGAACAGTTTATGACCACGTGTTGAATTTAATTTCGTCTATCTCTGTAAAAAAATTAAGAATGCATACGAAAATTATATCAGACAGTACTTTAGAAGAAGCTTATTAATTATAAATTATGATTTTGAACTTACCACAGCAAAATTCATAAGATAGGTACTTAAGATATGAAAGATAGCGAAAGATTATGTGTCTCCTTCGGCGGTCGTTAACAAAAAGGGGTGTTTAACGTGGCGTTGTGCAAAAAATAGAAGCGTCCGTTGGCAGACGTCAATTGTCTTACGGTCAGGGTAGAAGAGTTTGGGATCACAGAACTATAATTGGATGTGGCTAGTGACGACGAGCGCTAATTAAAAGGATTTATTCTGTAAAATCGAAACAGGTCGATAGACATGTTACAGTTAATTTAATAGTTATTATTGGTACGTAATAATAATTATTTTGACAAAAAAGAGCGAAGAAGAAAATTGCGAAATAAACAACAGATCATCGACATACAGTTTTCACTTCTGCCGTGCGGTCTTAAGCACACATTCTAATTTTTTTATATGTATTTGGTAGGTATGAAACTAGGTACTCATAGAGAACTACATGAGATTCATGCTGCTCAGAGTTCATGTAAGAATGGCAAATCGCCAGGTGAAGACAACATTTTGTATGAGTTTCTTAGAAACCTACCTTTTTTTTTCGGGCCGAGATGGGAAACTCATGTTAGAATGGGTCCAGGACCCAAAAAGTGTTAGACTCATCCCCAAGGGGATGCCTACAAACCAAACCCACCTCAAAGTCGCCGTTACCCCCGCCTCGAAATCACTACCCTAGCATATTTCGAGACGGGCGGCGGTCCTTCGCACATTCTCCGCTCACACCAACGTCTTCTCCCTAACTTTCACTCCTACCTCCCATGCCATATCGAGTCCTTCTCTCCCCCTAACCATGCTCTCTACTACGCCACTTACCTCCTCCATTCCTGTACTTCCTCTCTGGTCGCACCCCTCCAGCGTTTATTTCTGGCTTTAGCCATCACGTCCAATGGGTAGGTCCTTTCCAGCACCGCTGCTGCCAGTCCACCCACTGTCCTGTATCCCTGCACCACCCTCAGCAATATCCCGCTCTGCACCCGCACGAGTGGCCTAGCCCTCGCATTCACTCCCGCTCTTTCACCCCACACCTCCGCACCGTACAGCATACTCTGCTCTACCGTCCTACCAATTATCATCCTCTTCCACTCTCCCGGCCCCTTCACATTACACATCAATCTCCCCAGCCATGCTGCCCTCACTTCCCCTTCTCTGCTGCCTTTAGCATGTGTGTTCTGAAGGATAATTGACTATCCAACCACACCCCTAGGTATTTCACAGACTCCTCCATACGAATTCTCCTTCCCTTCACCATCACCCCCACTTCCCTCGTCTTGCTCCGTCCCTTCACTAGCAACCCCATCGTCTTATCTTCCGCCTCTTCCAGTCCGCACCGCTCTAACTTCTCCACAATCTTCCTACACATTCTCTCCGCCTTTCTTAAAAAAAACCTACCTTAAAATTTGTATATGTACTGTAGATATTATAATGTGCGTTTAATAACAGACTTTTGGAATCAGAATGTTCACGTGTGGGGTTCATGTGTGGGGTAATGTGTTATTTAGTATGTTAGACAAAAAGGGTAATTTAGAAGATCCAGCAAATTATAGACCCACAGCTCTTGTAAATTGTGCTGCTAAGCTCTTTACCCATATACTAAAAATCAGAATTAAAACATTGTCTGAGAATGTCAATATTAACCCTGAAGCACAAGCAGGATTTCGCAAGGGGCGTGGTTCCTTGGACAAAATATGTACTCATGTCCACTGTACATATTCAGTTAAGATTGATGGAAAGTAAAGTGTTTGTGGCATTTATAGACTTGCGTGCATTTGATTCTGTGAATTATTTATAGGTATTAGTACTAAATTGATTAGAGTTATCAGTAATATCTACAACAATGCAAATTTTGAACTTGAAGTTAATAGTGATAAGTTAACAAAAATATATGACATTGGAGAAGGGGTCCTGCAAGGAGAAGCATTTCCTCTTTTCTTCTCATTATATATATCCGATTTAGAACGTTACTTCCGCCAGAATGGAATGGTTGGTATTGATCTGAATAGTAATACCGATGATTTAGCACTTATTGGTAAGACTCAAATTGATTTAGCCAAAAAGTTGCGCTTACTAGAAACATACAAATGAGAATAAAATCAAAGTCAATATGTCGAAAACAAAAATCATGTGTTTCTCCAGAGGAGGTCGCCTATTCCCACAGGGATGTAAATTCACTTTAAATCGAAAACAAATCGATGTAGTCAATAACTTCACCTACCTTGGTGGGATAGCGGAAGCAGCTTATAGAAAAACCAGGCCGGCTATCGGTGCTGTCATTGATATCATGAGTAAATCTAAGATGAATTCTTAGGAGTCAATAATTGAGCTTTATAATTCAATAGTTGTAAGCACATTCATGCACTGTTGTCCTGTCTGGGCTATTCGATATGTCGATGTATTGGAAAGATCCCAAGTACATTTCTTCAAAAGGTTGTTACTCCTATCTCAAAACTCACCAGATATTTGGATAAAACTTGAAGTTGTTATTGCCAAAGTGGCTCATATGGTCTTCAAACTGACTGTATCATGGTTGCTGCAGTTACTTTCAATAGACGATGATAGGAATCCAAAACCCGAATTTCCAAAACAACCGGGTATCTCAGGTTGGAAAATTATTTATCGAAATTAACTCTCTAGAAACCTGGAAAAACCTGAATCTCTCTTCACTTGAAATATAATCAGATAACTTACTGCTCAAGTATAGAGAGAGATTGCATAACGATGATATAATTAGGGATTGCAATCCCGCAAAACGGGATCACGCATTCTTGCGGGAATATACCAGGAATGTCTCCAAACAAATGTTAGACTATAGCAGGAATAACCTACTTTGTCGAGCAGGTCTTTTAACAGGCCACTGTAATCTGAATCATCATATTCTAAGACTTGGACTGTCGAAAGATCCTACCTTCCTATTCCGTTTTTCATCAATAAGTACAAACATTTTTTCTCTCTGAGTATGTATTGCAGTGAACAGTGCCAGCAGGACACAAATCAAATGAAATGCGAAATAGTGGAGCAGAGAGAACAGATGAACAAGTCCAACAAGATAATAAACATGTGCGTGTGAGCATGTCGCAATTGCGTGCATCTTAATCACAAGAGAACGAAATCAACAACGACAATGGGAACAAACACAAGCGTGCCGGTTCCGAGTTAACACACGCAGAGCAAATGGCCAACAACGACAACAAGTATATCGAGCATTCACATCCGCTTCGTTTCTTCGTCTCGAATTCGAGAACGGCTTGCTCTCGGCACGGATCCGGATTCAAACTTGCTCCTGAAGACCATTCGCACATTCAATTCATGCTTCCAACTGACTTCGTTCGGAGTAACAGTAATAGTTCACAATACTGCGGCAAATGGTCAACAGTTTAATTCAACGTTCAAAACCAAAGGCCAAGTGTACCAAAAAGTATGCTTATTGCTGCCAATTCCAAACGAACCACATACATTTTTGCAAATCTACTTCATGGGCGGTGAGGATATGAATCGTGTGGATGCACGTTGCAGCTACAAAAACCTCAATTCGCCTAATACCAGGCGCATCGTCAGCGAACTAAACGTCCTATTGAGAACATGAATGGATGGTGTTTTTATTGTTTTTATCGGCGATCATGGTATCTATTCCTCTTTCTGTCATAGATCCCATTCCCGCAATATACTCGATACAATACATTCTTTATTTTTTAGTCAACAACCAAAATATTCACTATAAATAATTTATATGGCAGAATAACGTTAGCCGGGTCAGCTGCTGTTTCAATCAATATTCAATTTTAGAGGTTAACGGGTATGTGAGGAGCTTTCGCTCTCACAATTAAGATCAAGGTCCTGTTGAATCCACCACCACTACACATTTTTATACAAGGAGAAGCCAGATCTGTGCAGATACTAGTTGAAAGTGAACATTACGTAAGTCAAACGAACAGTGCTGACTATTGAAAGCTTACTAAGGAACTAAAAGCGGATAACTTGATAGGACAGCTTATTGACGCAACAGCCCATCTAAGGATGTCACAACTTTGCAAGCGGGAGGGACCGTAACTCGCCACAGCAATAAAAAAAATTGAAGGGCAGGAAAGGCTAGTATGGAATTGCGTACGAGTCTTAAGCGTATCTACTCGGAGACCGTTGAAAGATCTCGGTAGCCTGGATACCAGGGTACTAAGGTGATGAGGACAAAGCTTATTAACGCCATTCATAGTCGACCATTGCAATCAGTGAAAGGAGTTACGCGAAAGTAAACGTGTCTATCTTATTTTATCCTTTGAATCATATAAATCAATCGGTGGTGTGACATAAAGTCGACCTTTCAAGTAACCCCAGAGAAATAAAACTAAGGGTGTGATATCAGGAGAACGGGGTGGCCACAGAATCGCACCATAGCGACCAATCCATTTTTCAGGAAATGTGTTATCAAGATATTCTCTAGCTGGACCAAAAAAGTGAGGAGGTGCTTCATCTTGCTGCCACCACCTTGTTTGCCTTTCATGTAAGAGAATATCTTCAAGTAATACTGGTAGAGTATTTTGAAGAAAATCTAAGCATCTTTGGACCAATAAACCGACCATTAAATAAACCGCACCAAACATTGATTCCCCATATTGTTTGAATATTGGTTTCGCGCATCCACTTTGAATTCTCCTGCGAACAATAATGACAATTATGGCGATTAACAATACTATTGTTATGAAATCTACTTTCATCACTCCATAGTATTTTTTTTTAAAGAAGGGTAATCATTACTTTGTACTAACAATCCAGCAATAAAATTTATTCTCCTTTCAGGATCTGCAGGATCTAATTGTATTTTATAAGGATGGTATTTGTGATTTTTCAATACGATTTTTCAATCGTATTGAGGTGTGTGGATTTACCTGACGATAAGCCAAAATATTTATCACATTGTCATCTGCCTGATCGGTCTTTTGACGAGAAACTTGATTTTTACCGCTTGGAAAAGAACCAGTTCTCAGCTTTCGTTCGACGTGAACAAAAATGGACGATTTCTGTACAAACCTCGAGCATGAGTTTATTTTTTTCCACATTCTCCATAAATGAGTAGCATGTCAACAATAGTTTATTTTCAAGTCATAAAAAAACACCAATATTTTATTTTTTTTATGTTTCTCCATCGGTTATGATGGTTTACTTTCTAATGAAAATCCTTCAATTATCTATCTGTCCTCAAATTGTATTGTCTCTCTCAATGCCTGTATCTACAAAGTTTAACTACTTAATTGGATATTGGGAAAACGACAAAATTAAATTGCCTTATTTTAAAGGCTTTTAAACTCCTTTGATTCGAACAAACAAGAACAAAATTACGGAGCACGAGCACGAATTGATTGGACTGGTAAAAAGTGTTTCGAAAGCTTTGTCTCCATTGAAAGAAAATTCTAGCTGAAATTATATATATCTCAAACACCTTTATAGATAATTTAAAATAAGATATCGAGTTGTTTTATGTTAAATGATGAAAGTCATAAAACGTTAGTGAATTGCCTTTTTAAAAATATATTATCTTCGATATTTATTGTCGGAAATAAAACTCGTTTACGAGTAGTTATTAAAATTATTTACTTAATTTATCACTCTGTTGAACGTCCAACTAGGTATTTATACCCACACGCAGCTTTCATTTCAAAAAGCCGCCAGGCGTAAATTATGTGTCATTAGGAAGATCTCGAAAAATCATCAATAAACAATAATAGTTTGATTAATTGGAATCTCCTCGATAACTTGTAAAACATTTTATGAAAATTGTTGCTTCTTCTTCTGATTACTAAAAAAACTCCTTGAGACTAGGTTGATGAAATTGTTATCGTATGGCAGAAAAATCGCCAAGCCGACGTCTGCGGTGATTGCTTCATTTTTTATTTTTTGTTGGTGAGGCAAAGAGTATGGTGGAAATACATGCCATAAATTGGAGAACAGGTACACAGGAAAAAAATTAGGTTAGCTTTTCATATAGAACTTTCCATACATGCGTTCGTTACTGAGTCATAGAGCCCCAAAATTGCGAGTAGAAATTTGCTTTTTATTTATATTTCCTAAACAACACATTTGATCATAATGAGATTGTATAGTATTAAACTAATGGACATAGTACTTCTTTTGGTGTTTTAAGCAAATTTATATTTTTCTCCTGTACGGACTTTGCCAATTGTCGAAATTGTAATAATTTCAATTCAGTTAATTTTTTTTTCAATTTAAGTTAGATTTCCCAGACAATTTGCTAAGAAATATGTTATGATGCTTCAACTCGGTGAAATAAGCTATTTTATAGACGATTTTACTATAGTGTTTTCCACTAGGAAAATACCATAGCAATGGCATCTTTTCAACTGGCAACAAAGTTACCTGCAATTACCTTGACAAAATTCACATTTGATTTTTACAGCGGAAAAATTTCAATTTTTTCCATATGCGTTGATGAAAGCAAATTTTGTTACCATGGTTCTGATATTTATTTAAAATGTCATCATGTTATTTCTAATTGGATAACGACAGTTTAGTTCAGTTCAAAAATGAGTATTTCTGAAGAAAAAAACAGTTTTGAAACACAATCCATTGCAGAAATTAAAAAGGTAGTATCGGAGAATATATCTCAAAATACGTGTGTCTCCAAAGCTTCCTGTTGGCGACAGTTTTCGCAGTTTTCATTGATAAGAGATTATAAGCTTGAAAAGCATGCTCCAGCCGGAGCATTAGCAAAACTTATGGAAGATTATGCTTACAATATGAAAAAAAAAACGGAGAGGACTACAAAAAGTCAAGTATCAAAAACATATAGAATACCACGGCGCATATGCTACAAGAAAAATACTGTTACGAAGTCACCAATTCAAAGCCGGTCCTGTCACTCAACTATAAATTTTGGCGAATGCGCTTTTTCAGAGAACATTCTAGGACGATCGTTTTGTTTACGCATTTGACAAGCGTGAGAAATTCAAGAATTTTCCAGAATTGATAAATACTTTATATACGCGAGTTTTTCGTAACCAAGAGATGAGAAAGAGGAAAGTTCGAAAGTCCTTACAACACTTATTTTCTTTTGATCTCACCTGGCGAGGCAACAAAGCAGTGAATTTTGAAATTATTGGAAAAAATGAAATACCAATCCAGAAATCACAAGTGACAGGCTTTTTTTGACAGTCCATCCAATTTGGAGAAAAGGAATTTGGTACAAAAACATGCCTATTGGAATCAACAGCATGTCAAAATGGACAAAACTCTCGGCAGAAAAAATTGGAGTGAATACAATAAAAATTAAATTAAGAAACCATTCACATCGCTCTTCCACGATTTCTGCCGTTGCAAAAAAAGGGTGTTGGTGAGCAAGAACTGATCAAATTTACAGGACATTTCCAGGCCAACTCTTTGAAACCTTATTTGCAGTAGGACTCTGAACATCTTGAAATTGATTGAAAACTTCAGAGAAAAAGCACCAGATCATTCCTTGTACGAGTTCAAACATACCGAAAGTACATTGTAACCTTAAAATTTGAGCTCAAGCCCTAATAAGAATAAAGTCATAAAATTTAATTAATTAAAAAAAAGTGCAAGATTGTGAATAAATTTGTCTACTTGGTTACATAAGTTTCGGTTGCTCCGGTGACAACCTTCGGCCTTCGACGTCGCTCAGAACGGAGGTAGGGGTGGATCCCTCTTATTGATCTTCCGGACAAAATAGTAGACAACTTGTGTGGGCGCCAACTGAGTTTTCCACTTTGGCCTAGCACGACGAATTTCCCCCATAACCCAGTAAAACAAGGGATGAAAATAAAAGGCAAACCTCAGCTTATGTTCCTTATAATAACTAAAATAAAATACCTAATATCGTTAAGGGATATTTTACAATTATTAGCTAATGTGAACCCTAGTAAATGCCCCCCCACTTAAAGAAAATAGTGAGAAAAAAACCCAAATGATTAACAATTAAATTTCCAACATATCCCAGTTAATTGACCTTACGTAGTGGGAAATTAATATGGCTGTTCGAGTGTACCAATACAGATTCAATACAAACTTTCAATTATATGTTACCTGAAAAGTAGTGTAAAGTTTATAAAAAACAATTCCATATAAGGCGACACCGTAGTCAAGGCGTTGGTACCAAGGTAGAGACGCATGCGCAAGTGGATAAAATTATGAAAATTAGATTGTGAAAATTTACCGCAAAATATTAATTTCCACCATTACAATTGCATAATAAAATAAATCAGTAGAAACTATCTAGCTAATGTATATACATATTGGCGTAAAGCCTAAAGTAAAAATAAGTAAATAAACCAGAAAAACCCCCGATACCAGGTTACCCTCAATGTGGTCTTCTTCAAGAAGTTGTTGAAAAGTAGCAGCAAACTGCAGAAGACATCACTATCGATCTACCAGGTAAACTCCAAACATCCCGAAGTGTGTATCTGGCCCCACAGGTGAAGTGTGTATAATCTGGCCCCACAGGTGAAGTGTGTATCTTGAGGGTGGTAAGTATACCCTGGCCCCACCGGTGAACCCTTTTCCAAAAAGGGTCCAATACTCAAAATTTTCCTTACTGGATGGCTACCAACAAATAACGAACCAACAACAGGTGGCACACCTCCAATTTCAAAACTTCAACGTTGGCGATTTCAATCGTTTTAGTGCAATATATCCCCTATAAGGGTTTGTGA
Organism: Lochmaea crataegi; assembly: GCA_947563755.1. NCBI lineage: Eukaryota > Metazoa > Arthropoda > Insecta > Coleoptera > Chrysomelidae > Lochmaea > Lochmaea crataegi. Next base: position 3,242,025 of record OX387432.1, read on the forward strand.
AAACGGCTTCCAGAACAGGACGGAATTCTTCAACAATACGAACTCCCGTAGAACCAAAATACTAGCCGTATATTCCACAACTCATTCAGAACGAGAACCTATAAATCCCAGCAGGAGATGACTACCCAGTCAAAAATAAAATTCAGATTCAAGTTCCATGCATTTTTGGAAACCAACTATCAAGTAGGAGCACACACCGGAAAGAAGGGTGACTGACCCTTCCTCAACGTCAATACAGAATACTACCATAAAGAAACCTACCCGAAACATACATCCGAACTACACTGCTCACTACACCGAGCGTGTTCCGCGCAGATCAAGTCATGAAGTGCTACGCTTCCCTCCATGTAAGTCAATATGCATTCGCGAGTAAAACAGCCTACACTCCTGAGTAGCATCGGATAAACGCTCTAACAATTCCGTAAAACGGAGCGACAACATTTGTCTTTGGACCCATAACGTCACAGAGCAAACGCTCTATCTCTGCCGACATCGGCGCGACAAACTAAGTTGTCTGTGGACTCCTAAAGTCACAGAGCATTGCTCTATCTATGCTAACATCGGCGCGACAAACTAAGTTGTCTGTGGACTCTTAAAGTCACAGATCATTGCTCTATCTATGCTAACATCGGCGCGACAAACTAAGTTGTCTGTGGACTCTTAAAGTCACAGAGCATTGCTCTATCTATGCTAACATCGGCGCGACAAACTAAGTTGTCTGTGGACTCTTAAAGTCACAGAGCAAACGCTCTACCTATACCGACAACATCATCGCGACAAACTTAGTTGTCTGTGGACTCGTAAAGTCACAGAGCAAACGCTCTACCTATACCGACAACATCAGCGCGACAAACTTAGTTGTCTGTGGACTCGTAAAGTCACAGAGCAACGCCTAACATCAAGTACGACTACACTCAGCGGCATGACGAACGAACGCTTTTATCCAAGACACGACTGTCAACGCCAATTGTAATTGTCATCCAACAAATAATCACTTGTAAACATTGGGCAGAAAAATAAAGTATATTATAAACTATTCAAATAAATTTGAGCAATAGATAGTACCACAATACCCTCCTGTCAAAGTAAACAAAGCAAGATCAAGCACTCGGATTTAACATACAAAATATGGCGATAAACAGCTAATATATTTTAAGTAGATGTTCAAAATATATTCAAATGCCAACCTACACCGAAGATTTCTAAATAGTATGTCTTTACTCAAGCCAAAATATGGTAGATAAATGAAGAAAATATACCTTTAACTCAAAAGTAAAGTATGTCTTTATAGATCAGTAAGTTTTATGAAACCTAATTACTACTTTAAATGTTTTAGAACTCAAGTCAAGGAGTCAGTAATAATTTATAACTGAACCCTAATAAACTTTAGCGTTTATCAAGCTGAAGCGGACAAAGTATTTGGACTACTGTGGCTACACCCCAAAGGTGATATAATCAAAGCCAGAAACAAAATCAGTAGTCCCACGGTAACTAAAAACTAAAGTAAAATCCACAAGAGAGAAAACCCCTTACTACCCTTAATTATGAATTATAATTTAACAAACAAAAAGAAACAACTAACATGAATATATCTATACGGACATTTACCAAGTAGGCGCTAGTTTTATTATTTACCTTACCTAGCGACAAAATATAAAATTGTTGTCAAGATGTGAAGACAGGTATGGTTACAGCCTGCACCACTTCACCGGAAGGATGATGGCAGAGTAGTCCCTAAAACTCTGGGCTGACAGAAACTATTTAACTACTGAATTTCTTTGGTAGTGATCAAAAGATATTAGAAATATAGAGACAATATCGGTCAGGTAATTACTATATACAAATACTTAATATATACAATAGACGTAGTGACAAATTCAACCGTTACAGATTCCCCCCTTACTTCAAGAGAATTCACTCAGGTGAATTCTCACCAGCGCTAGCTGGCTTCAAGTCCTTGATATTCCAGGTACCACGGTCGTTACCCTTGTCATCCATCAGTACATATGTCCATGGTGAAACTCTTTTTTTAACTAAGTAAGGACCTACCCAACGAGGTGCCAATTTCTTGGTATAAAACTGCGCCGCGTCAGACAAAACAAAATTCTTACGCCAAACAAGTTGGTGGGGAAGCAACTCCTCTCGTCGCCGCCGGAGATTATACGTTCTCTCATTTTTCTGCGAAGCCTTGTCCAAGCGAGCCCTAACGTCCTTAAACAACGCGTCAAACGCTTTACTCTTCCCTGCATCGTCAACAGCAGAACTCCTATCCGAAGCGCAATCCCTAAGCCTATCCTTTAAAGCAAATTCATCACCTTTCAGAACCATATTCCTACCAAAATTGAGATAATAGGTAGTCTGTTTAGTGGACTCATTAAAAGCTGTTCGTAACGCACAAGTAACTTTAGCCAGATCAACGTCCCATTTCCGATGATTATCCGAAACATACATGGCTAACATAGTCTTCAAAGTTCTATTATACCTTTCCGTGGGATTCGCCTGAGGATGGTAATGGGCGTTGAAACGTACCGATACTCCATACTCCTTCATCAAAGCCGAGAACACTCTCGAAGTAAATTGAGGACCATTGTCGCAAATCAACAAACGTGGCACGCCAAACAACAAGAATACGCCCTCCTCGATTCTTTTTCCTACCAATTGCGTGGTAGAAGACCTCAAAGGAAAGGTAAGAGTAAATTTAGTGAACAAATCAACCACCACCAAAATGAACTTATGTCCAGCCATAGAACGAGGTAATGGTCCTATCAAGTCAGTAGAAATAATCTCCCATGGTCGAGTAGCTCTGGGCTGAGGTGTCATCTGCCCCTTCGGTCCACTTTGATCAACCTTGTGCGCCGCGCACACCACACAATTCCTAACAAAAGAAGCTACATCCGACCTAAGCTTAGGCCAATAAAACCTAGCACTGATACGTTTGAAGGTTTTTAGCACACCCATGTGTCCTGCTAAAGGCGGATCGTGCAGTTGTTGTATAACTCTCCATCTATCAGCCTTCGGAACAACCTCCTTCCAATCATCGGCAGCATCGCCTAAGGATCCAGAATTCGTGCGAACGTGCTTATACAACTTACCCTCGAGAACTCGCCACTGTGAATACTTGATCGGATACTTAGAGACTTTCTGAATCATTCCGACATACCAACGATCCTTAACGACTGAAACCTCACTGATCTGAATCTCCGGTATAGCCCTAGACAACGTGTCAGGAACGACGTGCTCTTTGCCCTTACGGTGAATGATCTTAAAGTCGTATTGCTGTAATCTTACGCTCCACCTCGCTAGACGACCTGCAGGATCCTTCAGATTCTGCAACCACACCAGAGAATAGTGGTCGGTGATAACCGAAAAAGGGACTCCTTCTAAGTACGGTCGTAACTTCTCCACTGCCCATAACACAGCCAGACATTCCCGTTCAGTAGTGGAATAGACCCTCTCCTGCCTACTCAATGACCGACTCAAATAACAAACAACGCGGTCTCCTTCAGGATGAGGTTGGACGAGAACAGCCCCAAGTCCATACCCACTAGCATCACAATGAACTTCAAACGGAAGATTGTAATCCGGACAGCTTAACACAGGAGCCTTTACCAAACATTCCTTAATCTTACTAAAAGAGGCTTCACACTCTGGTGTCCAGACGAACTTCCTACCCTTACGCAACAAAGCTGTGATTGGAGAAATCAAAGTAGAGAAATCAGGAATAAACCTGCGATACCACGAGAAAGTGCCAATTACACAACGCACATCCTTCACACATTTCGGAGGCGGTAACATCAACATAGCCTTGACCTTATCAGGATCCACATGAAGTCCAGTACTATCTACAACATAACCCAAGTACTTCAACTGAGGTCGACAGAAAAAACACTTATCCCAGTTGACGGTCAAACTGGCTTCACCAATCCGCCTAAAAACTTCCTCCAAAACGACAAGGTGTTCTTCAAAGGTTTGAGTAACAATAACCACATCATCGAGATAGGTAAAAACGTTGGGTTCCAAGTCGGGTCCAAGAACTTGATCGATAAGTCGTTGCCAAGTAGCTGGAGCATTATGGAGACCAAAAGGCATCCGTTTAAATTGAAATAGACCACGTCCCGGAACAGTAAAAGCGGTATAAGGCCTTGAAGACTCCGCCACCCTCACCTGCCAATAAGCAGACTTAATATCCAGGGTAGAAATATAGTGAGCATTCCGGAGCTTGTCCAATGTGTTGGAAATGTAGGGGAGAGGATAACTATCCCGTTCAGTGACAGCGTTTAATTTGCGATAATCCACGCAGAAGCGGAAAGTACCGTCCTTCTTTTTAACTAGTAAAATGGGAGAACTCCACGGACTGTTCGACCTCTCAACTACACCAAGACGAAGCATTTCCTCTAACTCCTTATCAATATGCCCCTGCATCACTGGGGAAACTGGATAATACCGTTGTTTAATGGGCGGGGAATGACAAACTATAGTATGTTCCGCAACATTCATACAACCAAGACTAGTTCCCAATATAACCTTATTATGCTCAATCACTGCATCCAAATGAGACTTCTGTAAGTCGCTTAGCAAAAATCTACTACGAAGATGATCTACAGTTGCAATCCCAACAGGTGACTCTGAAAAATGCCATTCATTGTGTCTCAAGTCTGGAACAACTCCCATGATTTTCCAAAAGTCTGCTCCCAAGATAAGCGTATGAGGGACGTCCAATACCACCAAGACAGAGATGATCTTCAATTGATCGCGGAGAGAAAATGGAACTAAACACTCACCAATAGACTCACACATCTGTCCATTCGCAACTCTGCAACTAGTTCTCTTAGTGGTGTCCACCTCTAAGCCTAAAGTCTGCAACAGTTTCCAACCAGTACTACCCAAAATCGTTCTCGTAGCTCCCGAATCCAAAAGTCCTAATACCTCAGACCCCAAAACATTCACCTTAAGATACGGCCTCTCATCGTTCACAGCATGATCTAAAATAAAATCAAGAATAGGTTGAACTTCGGTCGAACGTCTTACAGCGCTACCTCTTCGACCAGTTAAGAGCGCCTGTTCTCGTTTCCCTGGCTACACTTGGGATAGGTCCTCACAGTATAACCTTCTCGCTGACACTTAAAACATTTCAATTGCTTGGGAAGAACACATCCAATGGCTCGATGGCCAGGCTTCTTACAACGAAAGCAAATAACTGAAGACTTTTTATCGCCCGACAAATTCTCTACATCCAAGCGGTCTACGGACTGAGATGAATCAACCTCGACAAAAGCCAGATCCTTCTCCAAGACATTACCCCTACGAACACTGGGCTCGACATAACTATTAATAGCATCGCGCCTATCCTCCATACGACGACATACATGCCTCAACTCCTCAATAGTAGTAGGTAGTGGATCTCTTAAACGGTCTTGATAAAATGGGTGCAAATTCTTTACAATAATTGCCATCTTGGCCCCCTCAGGAACAAAACAACCTAACCTACTAAAATAACTTGACATGATCGCAAGATAAACTCCTATTGATTCTGACGAGTGCTGAGTCCTCTTCCTAAGCTCGTCGAACAAATCATCTGTATGATGAGCGGTCAAATACTCTCGTCTGAATTCATCCTTCAACTCGTTCCAAGAATGCACTCGCAGTCTGACATCCTTGTAGAATTGGTATGCCTTGTCCGAAAAAAAATCTACACCGGAACCAAACAACACATCGTCCGGAACATGACGAGCCATTTTAAGTTCTTCTACTCGTTCAAGAAAAGCTGTAATGGACAAAGATCTAGACGAACCAGAAAACTTTTCCAAACCCCACTTATGTGGTGGTACCATCTTGGAAAGGAAGCTATTTGATTCATTACACTGAGTGGTATTAATCGGTGGGTCATTTGCAACGGGAGACGAACTAGCGACATTCTGCACACCAGCCAAAAATTGTCCTGTCAGATTGCCAGTAATGACATCTAAAGCTGCTGGCACAACAACTTCAGCAGTAACACGAGTGGATATGGCGTTAAATCTATCATAGAGACCTATCAACTTAGTTAGCAACTCCGACCTCTTTGTTTCCTTCTCAGCATCCCCTGCAGCGTCCAATTGATCAAACCTATTCAACGCGTGAGATACCTTCGTCTGCAACTTCTGTGTGTCACTGACATTGGAACTGCCACTGTAACTAGCCAACAAAGTTTCGAGCTCTGTACATTTCCTAATAAGAGCAGCCTCATCTTCCTCAAATGGAAATGAGTATTTGGGATACCTGAAACTGTCACCAGATTTCTCCATACGAAGAGCCATAGAAAGCTGAGTACGCATCTCCTCCGCAGTTTGGATCTTAAGACCCCTAAACTTAAGCTCCCACTCAAGCTCCTCTTTCTCCAACCTATTAATAAACATTTTCCGAGCTATCTTGATGTCAATATCAACAACGAGTCAAGGATACGAGAAAAATTACAACAATATAATTACCCTCAGTTATAAAAAAAAAACGATATTTACAAGCTATGACGAGCAATACAACAGGGTTAGGGAAAATAATATAATATATAGTACACTTAATACACTACGACTACTATGCAATAATCAATTTATCAAAATGGTAACCATAAACTCAATATACTTGGTTTCACGAAGAACAGCCATATAACTACCAAAAAAACTATAGCAAGTCTAGCTTATGAACAAAAACATGCCCCCACTAAATAAAAAAGTGCCCCACGTTGGGCGCCAAAAATGTAACCTTAAAATTTGAGCTCAAGCCCGAATAAGAATAAAGTCATGAAATTTAATTAATTAAAAAAAAGTGCAAGATTGTGAATAAATTTGTCTACTTGGTTACATAAGTTTCGGTTGCTCCGGTGACAACCTTCGGCCTTCGACGTCGCTCAGAACGGAGGTAGGGGTGGATCCCTCTTATTGATCTTCCGGACAAAATAGTAGACAACTTGTGTGGGCGCCAACTGAGTTTTCCACTTTGGCCTAGCACGACGAATTTCCCCCGATAACCCAGTAAAACAAGGGATGAAAATAAAAGGCAAACCTCAGCTTATGTTCCTTATAATAACTAAAATAAAATACCTAGTATCGTTAAGGGATATTTTACAATTATTAGCTAATGTGAACCCTAGTAAATGCCCCCCCACTTAAAGAAAATAGTGAGAAAAAAAACCCAAATGATTAACAATTAAATTTCCAACATATCCCAGTTAATTGACCTTACGTAGTGGGAAATTAATATGGCTGTTCGAGTGTACCAATACAGATTCAATACAAACTTTCAATTATATGTTACCTGAAAAGTAGTGTAAAGTTTATAAAAAAACAATTCCATATAAGGCGACACCGTAGTCAAGGCGTTGGTACCAAGGCAGAGACGCATGCGCAAGTGGATAAAATTATGAAAATTAGATTGTGAAAATTTACCGCAAAATATTAATTTCCACCATTACAATTGCATAATAAAATAAATCAGTAGAAACTATTTAGCTAATGTATATACATATTGGCGTAAAGCCTAAAGTAAAAATAAGTAAATAAACCAGAAAAACCCCCGATACCAGGTTACCCTCAATGTGGTCTTCTTCAAGAAGTTGTTGAAAAGTAGCAGCAAACTGCAGAAGACATCACTATCGATCTACCAGGTAAACTCCAAACATCCCGAAGTGTGTATCTGGCCCCACAGGTGAAGTGTGTATAATCTGGCCCCACAGGTGAAGTGTGTATCTTGAGGGTGGTAAGTATACCCTGGCCCCACCGGTGAACCCTTTTCCAAAAAGGGTCCAATACTCAAAATTTTCCTTACTGGATGGCTACCAACAAATAACGAACCAACAACAGGTGGCACACCTCCAATTTCAAAACTTCAACGTTGGCGATTTCAATCGTTTTAGTGCAATATATCCCCTATAAGGGTTTGTGAAAACGGCTTCCAGAACAGGACGGAATTCTTCAACAATACGAACTCCCGTAGAACCAAAATACTAGCCGTATATTCCACAACTCATTCAGAACGAGAACCTATAAATCCCAGCAGGAGATGACTACCCAGTCAAAAATAAAATTCAGATTCAAGTTCCATGCATTTTTGGAAACCAACTATCAAGTAGGAGCACACACCGGAAAGAAGGGTGACTGACCCTTCCTCAACGTCAATACAGAATACTACCATAAAGAAACCTACCCGAAACATACATCCGAACTACACTGCTCACTACACCGAGCGTGTTCCGCGCAGATCAAGTCATGAAGTGCTACGCTTCCCTCCATGTAAGTCAATATGCATTCGCGAGTAAAACAGCCTACACTCCTGAGTAGCATCGAATAAACGCTCTAACAATTCCGTAAAACGGAGCGACAACATTTGTCTTTGGACCCATAACGTCACAGAGCAAACGCTCTATCTCTGCCGACAACATCGGCGCGACAAACTAAGTTGTCTGTGGACTCCTAAAGTCACAGAGCATTGCTCTATCTATGCTAACATCGGCGCGACAAACTAAGCTGTCTGTGGACTCTTAAAGTCACAGAGCAAACGCTCTACCTATACCGACAACATCAGCGCGACAAACTTAGTTGTCTGTGGACTCGTAAAGTCACAGAGCAAACGCTCTACCTATACCGACAACATCAGCGCGACAAACTTAGTTGTCTGTGGACTCGTAAAGTCACAGAGCAACGCCTAACATCAAGTACGACTACACTCAGCGGCATGACGAACGAACGCTTTTATCCAAGACACGACTGTCAACGCCAATTGTAATTGTCATCCAACAAATAATCACTTGTAAACATTGGGCAGAAAAATAAAGTATATTATAAACTATTCAAATAAATTTGAGCAATAGATAGTACCACAATACCCTCCTGTCAAAGTAAACAAAGCAAGATCAAGCACTCGGATTTAACATACAAAATATGGCGATAAACAGCTAATATATTTTAAGTAGATGTTCAAAATATATTCAAATGCCAACCTACACCGAAGATTTCTAAATAGTATGTCTTTACTCAAGCCAAAATATGGTAGATAAATGAAGAAAATATACCTTTAACTCAAAAGTAAAGTATGTCTTTATAGATCAGTAAGTTTTATGAAACCTAATTACTACTTTAAATGTTTTAGAACTCAAGTCAAGGAGTCAGTAATAATTTATAACTGAACCCTAATAAACTTTAGCGTTTATCAAGCTGAAGCGGACAAAGTATTTGGACTACTGTGGCTACACCCCAAAGGTGATATAATCAAAGCCAGAAACAAAATCAGTAGTCCCACGGTAACTAAAAACTAAAGTAAAATCCACAAGAGAGAAACCCCCTTACTACCCTTAATTATGAATTATAATTTAACAAACAAAAAGAAACAACTAACATGAATATATCTATATGGACATTTACCAAGTAGGCGCTAGTTTTATTATTTACCTTACCTAGCGACAAAATATAAAATTGTTGTCAAGATGTGAAGACAGGTATGGTTACAGCCTGCACCACTTCACCGGAAGGATGATGGCAGAGTAGTTCCTAAAACTCTGGGCTGACAGAAACTATTTAACTACTGAAGTTCTTTCGTAGTGATCAAATGATATTAGAAATATAGAGACAATATCGGTCAGGTAATTACTATATACAAATACTTAATATATACAATAGACGTAGTGACAAATTCAACCGTTACAACATGTTCTACAATCACATCATAATAAATAAATGAATAAAATTTTTTTTGTTTATGCTCTATTGTTGGATAAAAGTTCTCTAATTTTATTGTTTTTTTTCTTTTTCTGGTGAAATAGTCATGTCGAACACCACTCGAGAAAAAATTATGTAGGCAAAATTGTTCTCAGGGTTTCATTCAAGTTTGTTGATTTTCGGCAATTTTGCTCATGAAATATTTGTTAAAATGTCATTCGCGAAACTCAACAACAAAAATTACCAGAGTCTCCACTTCACCCAATTTAACACGTTTGAACCGTTTATTTGGTGGAGAAACAAGTGAAAAATTGTTTCTGAAAGGATTCCAGCTTCCAAGGACGTTGGCTGTTAAAAAATGCAATAGCAGCAGCATCAATTTAAATTTGGCATACTGGCATACACCAGCTGCACTTCGAATAATTTTATTTTTAATAGAATATCCTTCAATTCAAAGTGAAAAGAAGACAAGTCCTATCTTAATTGGATCCAAGTGACAATTTACGACCATACCTTCATTTACCAACAGTAGGTACCAAAATATCCATCCGGTTAACGTTATTTTTTTTGCGCGTCACGACTTGAAGAGAATTTATGTTGATTAAAATGGCGAAAATGTAATAGAAATCCCGGCGTTACGGGTGTTAAAACGTTGGAGTTTAAGCTTCCGAAAATGGATATACACAAGACTTTCTTTTTGCTCAAATTCCTAGTGGATTATTACGAGGGTCATTCCAAATGAACACTAGGGGATAACCAAAAAGTTGTATCATTTTATTCTATTTTTCAAAATATACCATCTATTTTATTACCATTCGCGCATGGCCTCATTCGGACCATGCGAGGGACAATCAGTGTTTTTTGATAAGCTGTTCTTATTTTGTCCCCACACTCAATTCTTTCCGAATTAGCTTTTTTCTTTCGTCAGGCCAATCAGTTCTGGGTTCTTCGATAGTATCCTTCTGATAAACTTTCCAATTGAAAATATTTTCCTGTTGAAAACGTCTTCTTATCTTTTACGCACTACATTCAAGCCTTCTTTTATTGCTGCAATCCATTCTATTGTTCCCGTTTCTTCTTTACTACGACTTACTGAATATTTCACAATTTGCTTTCATTCAATGTGTTCGTGAATCTTTGGGTCCATAAGTTTGATTGGGCATCGTATTTTTCTAACAATTTTTTTCCAATTTGCTCCAAGTTATTTTTAATATTTAAAAAACTAGTGTTTTGTGTAGTATTGTATTGTCGTGTCTGAGTTTAGTATACAGTGAAAGCTCTTTATTCGCGGAGTGTATGTTCCGTAAATATCCGGCAAATACACAAACAGTGAGTATGGAATGGTTATTCATATGTCATTATGGGGGATACGTTCCTAGGTGACAAAATAAAAAACAAATATATGAAAAAATCGATTTAATTGAAATTTTTGACCATATTGATTAATTATTATCTTCAGGCTTAGGCAATGCTTGAAGATTTTTTTCCTGCTTAGCAGTTTATAAAAGCTCCTTCAATTCAGACTGATATTCAGCAGTGGCATTAGCAATTTGCTTCGTTCCATAATGGATCAATTTTCATAAAGAAATCATAAAGTTCATTTGCCATTCTCAAACCTTCACCCAGATTGCTTGTTAAAGTCTCTTCTTCAGTGGTCTGTGAATTTAACATTTCCTCCAAGTCGGTTTCAGTCAAATCTTCATCTTGCAATACAAGCAACTCGTGAAAGTCACTTGTTTTCATCTGTTCGAATCCATATCGTCCTATTCCATTCGCAGTTTTGTCTATGCTTGCAGTCAAAGTTTGAATGTACACAGATTCTTCGAGATTTTCCGCAGTCAGAGGAGGCCACAGTTTTTTCCAGCATGACTTCAATGTGTATGGCTTCAATTCATCCAATGATTCTTTTGTGTTCACGATGCATTTTGCTATGTCAGATTTCTTCCAACATTCATATCAGAATCACATTCCATATTATCCAATATGATTTTGAAGGTTCGTCTAATGTAATAGATCTTAAAGGCCTGGAATATTCCTTGGTCCATAGGTTGAAGGGAGGTAAAAATGTCACTTTTATATTTGGATGCATAGTTTCAAGTTCGCGAGGATGACTTCGATAACAATTTTTTTAACTATCCTGGAAAACCAGGTAACAATAAAAGGAAGTCCCTAAGACCTATAAGTCTGATGTTGTTTGTACTGAAAACATTGGAAAAACTGGTAGGCATGTCCTATCTCTCTCACTATGAAACCTTTTAATGATAATCATATCATAAGGCAAATTCAATACCATAGTCAAATAAGGCATGCAACAGGCTCTGAACTTAGTAACGTAATAAACGGAAGAGGTGGGTTTAAATAAAAGTCCCTCCAAGTAGAACATGGTGCCTGACACAAAAAAAGGAGACTGATGGGATTGGGACCATTATTCCGTCAAGGTTCGGACATTGTAATTATGAGGTAGGAAGCTTTTATAAATCTGGGGATAATCATAGAAAGTCTTATTTCACCTTTTCCATCATGGGAACAATTAGAATATGGTTCATTCATTCATTCATATATTTGGGTTGTGCTCATCAGCCCAGGCACTTGCACTGAATCTTTGTACCATTTCCCATGTTATCTATTTTCATTCAAGAAGCTTCCTGTCTTCTATAAAGGCCACTAGTTTGACTGGAGGGATTTTCAGTAGTTGTGATGGTTGTATTAATTCCTCTCCAAAGTACTTGTAAGTTCTCGCAGAAGCAGAGTAGGTGAGAAGGTATTTCATCATCAAGTTCATATTTTCTGCATATATGTTCACTAGCTTTGCCCATTTTGTACAGATGTCTCCTCACGGTGCAGTGTCCAGTCAACAGATCGGTAACTATCTTCAAATGTCTTTACCCAGTTTCAGTAGCCTGGTTGAGAGTTTCTTGTCTACCTTGTTCAGTAAACTCTTTGTATGAAGGTGCCCTTGTGTCACCCTCCATTTGAATTGGTGTTCTCTATCTAGACAGTTCCCGATTTCCCCTCTTATGCAATATTTTGTGATTCCACAAAACGGTTATGGACCTATGAAGTCTCCTTTAGAGCCTTCCTTAGCTAACTGGTCTGCCATTTTATTACCTGCAATCCCCTCATGTGCTGGCACCCATATTAGAGACACTCTCTTGTCTCTTGTCAGCCTGTTGAGGGATTCTTTGAAGTTCTTCACCAGTATAGATCTAGTTGTTGGATTACTGATAGCCTGAAGCAGAGCCTGGCTGTCAGTGAATATTTTAATCTTTTGTCCGATATATCAGCGGCAATCGTCTCTGCTTGAAACATAGTCGCATGTCGACCAAGGCTAAAGAACATTGTCTTTCTAGGTCCTTTCCCTAGTGCCATGGTTTGTTTTGGAGCCATCGGTAAGCCAGATGATTTCTCCAGAATTACCATGGTGCATCACATGTTCCCTAGATTGGATGATGATATTCACTCGCTCAGTGAATATATTCTCTGGTGTCATGCTATCAAAACTCATGTGAAATATGGGTTCGTCTAGTAGTGTCCCAGTTGTATCAGTGTGTCCTTCTCGAACATTGTTCTGGGACCATAAGTCTCCCGATTTCTGCCTAAGAATTGCCATCATTGCCTCCGCCATGCCATCATTGCCTCCGCCATAAAAAGTTCTAGAGGAGAAAGTCCATAAGGGCTTCCATTGGTACCGTCCCCGTGCTGTTCATTACCCGGTAATACCAAGAAGGACTTGTCTTTGGATTGCAGTTAATATATTAACTGCAAGGACACTTCTTTCCTCCACCAGACTATTGTTCCCTAGTCGATCGTTGGCCTTATCACAGTTATGTAGAGCCAGTGAATCACCTCAAGTCGTATTCCCCAGGTTTTACCCATAACTCTTCTGCATAGCCAGAAAAGCCTAGTCACCCTAGTAGTAATTTTTTCCAGGTGTGCCTTCCAATTCAGTTTGGAATCAAGGGTCACTCCCAGATATTCAACTTCTTTGGATATTTCTAGATCTTCTCCGAACAACAGTACTCTTCTCGTCATAAAAGCAACTAGTTTTTTTTTGGATTAACTGAAAGGTCCTCTTTAAGGCACCATTCCTCCACAATTCGCAGTGCTTCAGTGCTTCCTGTGCGATATTCATAACCACCTCTGGGAATTTCCCATTGGTGACAATCACTATGTCGTCCGCAAAGCCCTGCGTCCATATGTCTTGATCATTCAACCTACATATCAAGTCATCCACAACTAAGTTCCACAAAAGTGGTGAAAGTACTCCACCTTGAGGACATCCTTTAGTTGTCCTAACGGTGTATGTTTTATCATGCATATTATGTGCTATTATTCTCCTATGCTCGAGCATATCATAGCATGTGGTGCTGTTAATCCCTCTTTTTTTAAGGGATCTGTTGAATGATGACATCGATGTGTTGTCAAAAGCACCTTCAATGTCTATAAATTCTGCAAGTGCTACTTCCTCATGATTCAGGCTCCTTTCGAGACCTGAGACCAAATTATGCAGGGTAGCTTCACCTGATTTCCCTGCTTGATAAGCCCATTGTAGTCTATGTAGAGGGATGCTCTATATGGAATATGGAATATTTGGAATATGGCTGCAAAAAACCTGGGCAAAAAATAGGAAGGTTTGGACCCACATCCATTAAGAACATCATAAGTGGAGTCATTTTAGATATTGAACCAGATTGTATTGCTACTGAGCTTTTCACATGTCCTAGATATAAGGTGTAGATATCTCAGGTCAAAGACTAGGGAAGGGCCAGGAGCAGGAGTCTATAGTTGGATGCGGAACAGAAGATATCCTTTCCCAATAGGATAACATATCTCTGTATTTTAAGTGGAGATTTATGTTATGTGTCAGAGTGAACAAATACAGGACTAAAACTAATAGGATAAACATAACCAGGTAGCCCTAGCTGTTTTGAATAGTCACAGGGTAACTTCAAGGCTGATAAAGGAATGCCGGAAAGAACTAAATAAACTGGCAGACCGTACTAAAGTGAGATTAGTGTGGGTGCCGGAACATAACGATATTTCTGGAAATGATGAACTTTAGAGAAGGAGTTCAGCAACAATATATGCTAGACCAGAACCAGTCCTTGGGACGACAAATAAAGAGGTCCGAATACAAATACAAAAATGGGCAGAAAGCCATCATCGAATACAGTGGAGGAACTCTCCAAAACAGGTACACAGTAAGTATTGTATATATTGCATGCGTTTAACGGGCCCAAGAACTACTGAATATCAGTAGGAATCGGCTTAGAATAATTTTAGCCTTGGTGGAAGACCACCTGCGTGAAATTGGACTGTAAAACGGGGATCTCAGAATGTGGCATTAACATCATATCTGGCTGTGAGGCCACCTGCAGCATATGGCACATATTCAATGGACCTATATCGTCTACTAGACAATACGGGGATGAATGGGTGGGTGGATTAAAAGTAGGAGGAAAGTACAATACGCCAACTAACTGTACCTACTGCTACCGAAATGAGTAGTTTCACGAAAATGTAAAACATTGCTATCAAAAAGGTTGGTGTTGGAAATTCATTTCCAACCGCTTTGCTTTCGCAATCTAAACATATTGGTTGGCGTACGATCGAGCTCTAGGACGTACCGGCAGAACGTCAGTACCATATAAGAGCTTGTT
Organism: Lochmaea crataegi; assembly: GCA_947563755.1. Lineage (NCBI taxonomy): Eukaryota > Metazoa > Arthropoda > Insecta > Coleoptera > Chrysomelidae > Lochmaea > Lochmaea crataegi. The sequence continues at coordinate 3,257,371 of OX387432.1, forward strand.
GTGAAAGGAGTATTGGTGTAGTTTGAGTATTCTAGATTGCTCTCTTGATTACTGTAATGTATTGCAAGTATAAAATTAACTATTCAATTAATATCAGTGCACAAAAGTGACAGGAGTGAAAGAAAAGGAGAACTGGTAACATCTTAACTTATTAATGAAATTAAATTATTGAACATCCATTGACTGTGACGCCGAATTAAGGTACTACTATACAGAGTTGTCAGATTGTGCTCGAATTCATTTACTTTTGTAAGAGGTATTGGTAGATGTTTGCGAATTATAGAGATAATATGATGACAATTGTATACCCCCAGGACTAATTGTATAATCTGTATCTGTAATTAATTGTTTGACTACTACTGTAGTATTAAAATTTGAGATTATTAGCCTAGTTTTTATTTTGAACGAGATTATTGTATTTCTCAGATAGTAGCTGAACTAGGAGTGTACAGAGCTGGAGCTGACGTTGAATTCAAAACAACAACCCCCATTTCTCCTACAGTTGGCCTTCGGGACTGGAAAATTGGCATCGTTCATTCCATCAAAATTCCTCTAGTTGATCGTATAACCAAATGTGGTCAAAACAGGCTGTTAAAGTATCGATTAGATGTTATGTTTGAGTTACTAATTTTCACATGATAAAGTGATGTTTTACCAGAATCAGAACCATTCGGAGTTCGGCCTTGAAATTTCAATACGTTATTTTGTACTAGGATGGCACCATTAAAAAGTCGAAGTCTGTTAATTATTTCATAATTAGACTTGTCTGAGCATACTTCCATTCCTTATTTTTGGATTCGTGGTCTATAAAATAACTAAGAATCTATTGCACCGCTACCGCTTAGAATCGGTCGGAATTACGAACTATTTTCCAGCATTCCCAGTGGTTGAACCATAGTAGGATATCATTTCAAAGTTCTTATCTTCTCATCTTAAACAAAAAAAAAACATTTTCATTAATGAATGAAGATGTTCTTGAAATTTTTGTTCAACAAAAACTTTTCAAATATTTATGTAATATTCACACCAATACCCTGTATAATGCAATTCATTCAACTGGAACTTAAAGTCTTCCCCTTGTAGTACACTGAACTGTTTTTACCAAGACTGGGCAAGTTGATAGTCATTTATCTTTTGTATTAATATTTTTTCGTAGAGAGGATGTTTTGGAGAGAATAAATTTCAATTTTTTGCTTGTACCGTGAGGGTAGCGGTAAAGGCATGAAAATAAAAGGGAGTTTTTTTGTCATGTTTGTGCATGTGTGCGGAGATTTGAAAATTTAATTTGAATGTCTTCGGAGCTAATGAATATTTACTGTCGGTTTTATAATTGAATTTATCTGATAACGCTAGGACGAGAAGGAAAAACTCGGAAAGGAAAACAAATTGTTCTATGAATTATAAAAAATCCTATACAGTGCGTCCATCTTTCACTAAACAAACGAATCTTGATTATTTGTTTCAAATAGGAGTTTTTCCCCGTAACATCGAGTGGTACTTAAAGTTATGTAAGTTATTATAAAATTGTAGCATTTATCTTAAGAATACAACAATTTGGTATTAACATTAATTTTTACCAGAAGCTGAGGTTTCTAATTTTCCACATCTTATACAATAGTTTTTGAATGCTGTACATGTTTCATGCAACCACATCCGACACATCTCACACTGAATCCAATCTGATTTTGATTTAGTCAAATGTCAGATAAGAAAGTATGTAGTGTTGTGGTATGAATAATTACTTCATTATAAATTTAAATATTGAATAATCATATAACTCAATTCATACTTGTACAACCAACTCTATCATTTGATATTCAGAATCATTTGTTTTCCATAGTAGAAAAATATAAAATATATTGAATAAGTCCGTCACAAGCCTAAAATAAACATATAAAAGTTAGAAACACTTAGAAAGAAAAAGAATAATATATAAAATTAGTTTTGATACACCCTGTATACTGAATAATTGAAGTCATACAATGACAAATAGTAAAACAGGAACACAAACTTTAAAATAAAAAATTAACAGAATACCAATTAAAAAAGTGATGATTGTAAAATTGAAATAGAAATAAATTGGACACCGCAATATAGAAAATTAGAACCTAAAATTGAAATATAGATGAAATAAAAATAATCATATTACTTAACATAAATAAACCATCAATATAATTTAAAATAGAAATAATAATTTAGTAACGAAATCTTTCAAAGACAGTCATTGGTAGAAATAATTTTAAAATAAAATCTAAGAGTGTTTGTTGAAAAAACAAAGGAAAAAATCAACAACGGGTTGAGATTTTGAGAAGGAAGGAGGAGGTTGTTCGAAGTAAGAAACTAAAATTGAAATTTATGCAGAAATATTCAAAAAGAAATAAGAATTTGTAAATATAAAGTTAACTAAACGAATATAAAGTGATTATAACAATAAATGAGTAAGTGAAAGGTAATACTTACCATAAAATATTTGTTGCTAAGTGAACACTGGTATAAGCCATATAATATACCCATATCCAAGGCCTATTATCAATAAATCACAAGTGAAAAGCAGAAAAATATTGAAACCGTTTATCCAGCACAGAAAAAACTTTACAAGTGACCCAGAATTTCGATCCAGGGCCACCGAACATTGAATTCTGTGTGACATTCAAGAGAAGAAAAGAAATGAATACTTTAATTACGAAAGACAATCAGGTATCATTTATCTATATAATTTAATGTTGAATTTATTTATAAAGTGTTCAAATTTAAAAAGTATCACATAAGATTATACTTACTGATAAAAATTTTCGAAAGAATCAAAAAGGTATTAACCATCATTGACTCCATTTTATCCTAGAACGTCGTCGAATGTCATTTTTTCACATATGAAATTAATCATCTTTTCTGTAGTTTTAAAACCATAGAAATATGAAACCATAGACTCTGATAAGTATAATCTTAATTTTGTTGTGAATGAGAGAGTGAATGAATTTTAGATAAGAAGTTAATTAAGCCGTTAAGCAGAATTAAACAATAAATCAAACGTTTCATTTGTTGAACATTTATTTAAAATTGAATGTGATTGTTTTTGTATCTATGATATATTTTACAATCAACACAGGCTATCAACGTTGGAAGCTTTTGAAGGTCAAAGGACAGAGTAGAGTAAAAAAAAGAAATATTTTGATAATTTCCGACTGAGCTAGATTGATATAAACAAGGATAAGTATTAAAACTAAAATAATAAATAAATAAAATTTAATTTATAAAAGGTATGGAATTGATTTAGACTACAATTCAAAAAACCATATCAGTAGACAGAAATTTGTATTTATACTACTAGGTATACACCTTTAAATCAAAAGGTAGCAGCTGCTGGTTACTCTTTTCGTAGCGTCTTTTCAAGGTTCTAGAGGATATTCCGTATATTCGAGAAATTTCATTGATCCTTTTTTTTGTCTCAATTCTTCCAAGGCAAGTGCTAAGCTATCTTCTTTCCAATTGATGTTGCGTGGCACCATTGTTTTCGATTTTATTTGCGAGGCATTCTACTTATCTAGAATAAATATTTAAAACAGTTGAGTAGATATTCATTTTATTCACAAAAAGTCAGAGTTACAGTAAATTCGAAAAAAGAACAACAAAATAAAATCCGTCTTTGCTTGTTAAAAATTTTTTAGTCGCTCTAGGGGCAACTATTCGCGAAAGTAAGAAGGGCGACTATCCTTTTTGATGCGGATAATTGCCCTTTTTATTTGCGATGAAACGTAATTTAAACTCTAAGGGCTTTTTCAGACGGTGCGACTGCGATGCGATTTTCCGTTTGCGACATCTCGTATCGCATTCGCAGAAAGCTTTCACACAAGACGATACAATTTCGACGTTACTGGGTACATCCACTTTTACAAGTAAGATACGTCGAAGGAGCTTTTTACACTATTTTTGAGAAATTGAGACAACATGGAGAGAAATTTTTTAACTACTTTCGAATGACAATATCAACGTTCGATTACTTACTTGCTCGTCTAAGAAGTAATATAAGTAGAGAAGATACTTTCATGAGAGACTGTATCCCGCCTACTGAAATGCTAGCAGTGACTTTAAGGTAAGAAGTAAATACTAGTGTATACAAAATAAGTTTTATTCCAAATCTCAAACATTAGTAAATGGAAAATAAAAATTTTACTCCAAAACTTAAAAATAAGTGAAATACAAAATACCTGGATAGCTAAATAATAGAATATTTCACAGTTGTGCAAAACTGTCTTGCGAATATGATTGGTGTACTTGGGCCCTAGTTTCGAATGAATGTGATGATGGTGGAGGTGAAAGTATCGGAAATGAATTATGCGAGTATGCAGGGGATGCGTAATTAGGTGGCGACTGGACAGATTCAGTATAGCGATATTTATTTTTGCTTCTTTGAATCAGTTGCAACACATTCTCGCGAAATTCAAGTTTTTCGTCCAGCGTCATACGTCTGACATACGGCAGAAGTGACGAAAAGAATGATTCATCCTCATCTGGCTGATGGTGTTCTTGCTGAGGTGTCTGTAAAGCCTGAATTAAAGCTTTACCTACTTCATCATCATCCGGCCTTTTACGTTTCTTATTTTTTGGTTGCACCAAGTGGCAACAGCGAATCGTGGAGCCTATTGCAGGATCTCGACGCTGTTCATTTCCGATGTTTTCATCTACAACTTCATCGTCTTGTGTTTCTTCACCTTGTTCCGCCGCTGGACTTGAAATGGTTTCTTCTTTTTCCAAAACTCTTGAAAGAAATTGTAAATTATCCCGGTAAAGATATTTTTTGTGTTTGCCTGGCCTGATCTTTTTTTAGGGACTTGCTAAATGCATCCCTAACATTCCTCCATTTGTCTATGACCATTTCCTCTGAAAATATCAAAAATTGCTCAAGAAAATACTAGGAATCTACAACCGTGCGGTAACACGGGGTTAGAAACCCTATTTTTAGTGTGGTAACTGTCACTTTAAGTTACGATAAGTGATATTTTTATCCCACTAGTGCATTAAAGAGGTAGTTACAGCACTAATAAGAGTGTGTGAAAACCTAACAATCACAACAATTTTGTGATGGACGTTTTGCACCAAGTTAAAGATTTTTTTAAATAACATTCGCTTTGAATTAAAATTCACGGTTGTGGATAGAATAGTATACATTACTCGTGTAATAAATTTTTTTAGCGCACTTAAGCGCACTTGTCTGCTGCTCGTTTTGCAAACTTCACTTTGTGTGCGCTAAACATCTACATACCTCACTTATTATGTAATATACTATTCATAATGCAAGCTATTATTCATGGATTAATATTTTTTTTGAGGTACCTGGCCAGTGGACATACTTTCACTGATTTACATTATACATACAGAATTGGCATATTAACTATAAGCCATATTGTAAGAGAAGTATGCGCTAAAATTTGGCACATTTTAAAGGAAAAATGTATACCGAAACCATCATTGGTTGAAAATATCCAAGGAATATGCCGAACGAGCTCATTTTCCACATTGCATCGGAGCTGTGGACGGCAAACACGTTCGAGTGTTTAAGTTCAAGGGCAGCGGATCAATGAATTTGAATTATAAACACTTTTTTTCGATTGTTCTTATGGCAATTGCTGATGCAGACTATCGTTTAATTTACGTTGATATAGGAGCATACGGTAAAGACTGCGACTCTTCAGTTTTCCAGCAAACTGTGTTTTGGAAAATTCTGAAAGGAGGGAAATTAGATATTCCACGACCAACCCCACTTGACGGAGCCGAAGATATTGATTTTCCGTATGTATTGTTAGGTGATGAAGCTTTTGCATTAACTACCAATATACTTCGACCCTATGGAGGACATAACCTCGACGACGCAAAAAGGATTTTCAATTATCGTTTGAGCCGCGCTCGAAGATATGTCGAATGTGCATTCGGCATTTTAAGCAACAAGTGGAGAATTTTTAATCGACCGCTCAACGTTTCCAAATCATTTGCGAAAGATATTGTCAAAGCCTGCATTATCCTTCACAATTTAGTTTGAGATAGAGATGGATTAACCTCTGATGACTTCTACACACCAAAAGGATTTATTAATCTACCTGTTACAAGAAATGTGAGGGGAGGAAGACGAACAAATGACATTAGAGAATGTTTCACACGTTACTTTTTAAGTTCTAATGGTTCATTACTTTGGCAAATGTCAAAAATATAAAACTTGTTAAATACATACAGAATAAGGCCGATCCACACCTATGAGTGTTCACCCTAAGTTTTGAGTCAGCATGCAATTAGGGGCCCTATTCTTGACTTTACAAATATCAATTTACAGAGCTGTTATTGTAACAATTTATATGAGACAATTCTTTTTAAACGTCAAAAAATAATAGTTCAATACTATTAAACGCTTTACAAAATTAGAAAAATTAATTTCCAAAGAGCAGACCGTCCACTAAGAAGCAACAACTTCTTCCCGGGCTATATGCCCCGATAGACATTGAATTACACTTCTAAAGTAAACGGGGTTGGTATATCTGTTAAGATAGAACCAACCATTCTGGTTTGCGATTAGAAGGAATAACATCACTTGTGGACCGCTTTCGGCGTATTGCGCCTCATCAGCACAAGGTAGATGCCATTCGTCCAGAAGCTCTGAAAGCATAATCCTGGACTAGAGACTACGTTGATACCACACCAATACATTAGCCTCAGTTAAGGAAATGCTAAGAGTGCGATATCAGCGAAATCTTTAGATCTAATCACAAACCAAAATTCTATATCCATACAGAATTTTGAGCTAGTACCCCATGTTATTGTAGCTGATGCAGCTTTTCCACTGTCAAACCACATTCTCCCTTAAGAAACATGAATAGAGAGCAGATGATTTTCAACTTTAGTTTGAGTAGAACTAGACGAGTGATAGAGAATACTTTTGGAATACTCGCAAATCGTTTCAGAGTCCTAATAAATATCATACCTTTGATTCCTGAAAAGGTGAGGCTTATAACACAAGCATGTTGTGATCTGCACAATTTTTTGAATAAAGAGACAGGTCATGCATCTTTGGCAAACTATCCTGAAGATATGGATCATCAATACAAATTTAGCTATGGACTTGATCCCCAAAATCATGGGAGGCATAGGAATGAAGCACGGAACATCAGAGAATAATTCAAAGGGTATTTCAATGGATGTGGTCGAGTAGAATGACAGGACAGAATTGTTTGATTATTTTGTTTTTGTGCTACAGTTTTTTTAATTAAAGTTGATTAAGTAAAAGTGGAATTTTAATTTTACTTTTCAAAACTCTATTAATACATTCAATGATTTTATTGCCAAAATAATAAGCTATATAATATTCATTAATTCTTAGCATCATATCTGATGCTTATCCGCAACTTTACCCTACAGAACTAGTTTAAGCCATTAATGCTTCGTCAGAAGAAAGCCATCAAAAATATTTTCACTCTATCCAGGCTATTTCCAACTGAAAAACTATATTTCCCTAATAGAATGATATATATCAAGTCATTGTACATATTTCAGACTTGCCTCTACATACATAAGCGCATCTTCAACAACTGCAACTCGAACATAAATTTCACTAGATCAAGTACATCATTACAACACAAGAAGCAGTGATAATTTAGGAACAGTAGCAATGAAGACCACAAGTGCCCAAAGAAGCCAAAGAAGCCTGCTTGCTGAAGGCATCAGGCTTTTGAACAAGCTGTCTATCTCACTAAAAACTATTCGAGTTGAGATATTCAAAAGATGCTTAAATCATTGAAGTTTTTTCAATGAATGAATGAAAAAGTAGTTTCTTGTTTTTTAAATATGATACTGCATATACTTGCATTACTCATAAGTTTGGCAGTATGGCTCAGTGCCTTTTACATGTGCTTATCAGGTTGGTAATCTGGTGTTGAGTTCTACCACTTCTCTTTCTTTTCTTAGTAAGGGATGGAGTGGTAGAGCACTCTTGAGATGAAGCTCTACTACAGTCCTCCCTAGATAAAGCTCCGCTGTAATCCTGTCGAGATGGAGCTCTATTGTAGTCCTCTCGAGATGGAGCCCCGGAGACATCCAGAGATTTCTCATGAATTGTTGGAGAAAATATTTCGAAAACCTCTTCTTTGCTCAATTGGGTGATATAACTTTAAAAAATTACTTCAGCCTCCTATAAACAAATTATTAGGGATATAGATTTGAAAAAAAAGTATAGGAGACTTCTCGATGTATTCTTCACTTCTCTCCATATTCGATTTGCCCTTTCCCACAACTGTAGCACCATCACTCTCCAAAACACCACAATTTGGGGGTATAGATGGAGTCAGTGGATGCTCCAGACAATTCACTTTTTCTAATTTTTTGCATTTCTGCCAGAAACTAAGTCCTCAAACTATGAATTTTTTTCTTTACACCATCTACATTCAGATTCGTAAGGTTTTTTTTATTTAACTCACTTGTGATGTTCTCGAGAGCTTTCTGCCTCATATTCCTATTATGGTAGTCGGCTAATTTCGTCATGTAGAGGCATGGGTTTTACTCATATAGAAGAATTAACGTTGATGTAGCCGCTCTTGACCAATCAAACCCAGACCTAAAACAATAATTTGTTATTTAACGTACTTGAAAGTTTGAATAATGAAACTTTCGACATGGTACCTTATTCATTTTTGAATATCTCAGCAAAAACAAATATAACTGAAATTATTATTTTAAAGAAATCTCTAACACGAACACAAATGGCGAAGCAAACAGATTAAGAAAGGCGTGACAAATGACACAACATCAGTCACCACAATCAGCAATCAGATGATATGTATCATTTCATTGGAAACAGTTAGTTGGTTGGTAACACAAAAGAAACTAGATTTCTTCCTAGAATTGCGCCTTGAATGCAATAGAAATGGCACCAAACCGATAAACTTGCAATTGCATCGAATTACAGAAGCTGATCAGCTAGGTCTCAACTGCGCTTGATTTCGATCAAAAAAACTTGCGTCTTGCATTACATTGCACGTTGTATTGCACCATGTCAAGCGGCCTTAACATAGTGTATTAAAACCGGGGCATGTATCCGTCCGGGGCAACTATCCGGCTTTTATTCAGATCTAAACGAGTTAAAACTTATTCTTTAAGGAATATTCGAAGTCGCAGGTGGTTGTTAGAAACCTTTTTTGGGATAAAATTCAACAAGAAATACAAGTTTTCACAGCATAATTGCTAAAATGTTAAGATTAGTTTGCCTATGATTTGAAAATACTGGGAGCAAATATAAATAATTTTTTCTAACGGAGAGTAGAGCAGCTTTTATGCTTTATTGAAAGCAAAAAAGAAGAGGTGTAGGCACTCACTCACTTTGTCAAATGAACTTCTAATTTCAATAATCTAAAAATCAACAAAAATTAACATGCTCTTTCGAATGATTTAAAACATTATGCCACAAACCTTTAATGGCTTGCGGAAAAATGACGAGAGCTTAGCTTCCAACCCAATATTTATCAAGGTTTTCTAAAATATTCTATTGAAAAGATAAGACAAGTCATGTACTGGATTGTTTTTGGAATATCAAAACTGCGAAGTGCTTTATACATTTAATGTATCGTTTGATATAGAAGTGAAAGTTAATAAATAACTAACAAGTAAATGATTAAAACCAAAACATATCCAACAATATCATCATTTTACCCTCATTTTTAAAGTTCGCTCTAAAAAAACAAATTAGGAGAAAACCTTCCAATTTTTGTAAACGTTTTTTCAAATATATATTCCGGATATGAAAACATAACAATAGTTCTACTTATAAATACGAAAAGCTTTATATCACTGCGCTATGAACACCTGACTCGTTTAACAAAAAAAAAACAGGTGCGATGATCATGAACGTATATATGCACAATGCTACATAAATTGATAATGTTGTACGATGCAAGAATACAAAAAAGCAGAGGCACGTACCATGTATAAACGGCACATAAGAATGAGATAAGGGTACAAAATATACCCAATCTAGTGAAAAGGTCACAGTTTATAAGTTGCCAAAAGATTAAAACAGTTCGAATATTTCCGAATTATATGCTTTGGAAGCTGTTGGTAAATAAAATATATACATGTGTGATGAATCCTGGATATATGAATGAGAAGAGATAATAAAATCTGCTGTACGAGATTGCGTAGGTGAGCCTACCTATTAGAATAGAACACGTGGAACGTTAGCTGCAAGCGGCATACAACCAATTGTTCTAGAAATTGTTCAATGAAATAAATGCTGTAATAGAATTTTGTGCGTTATGAATAATTTATTCTTCAGGAAGATCTCCTTTCCTCTCCAGATAACCAATCAAAAAAATCCCTCTTGGATTCCAAAAATACTGATTCCACAACCTTCTCTACTAAGTGTGTGCTCCTGACCAGCATGAACAACCAGCTTCAGTCCACTGAAATCGTTTCAGTTCTGGATTATGTTGCTTAATCTAAGTCTAATGCATAGTTATGGAACGAAGCACAAACTCGGTTTCATTCCTCTTCAAGAAATCCAAATTCCGTTGACGGATGTTTTTGATCCGTTTCTTGTGGCATTGTTAACGAATGCGGTAGAAAGAGCGTGGTTTGAAGTTACGATTTTCAAATAACATGAAGTTATGTTATAAAATTTTCAGAATGTGCAAATAGTGAACTAGTTTATCGTTTTTTGTAATACTTATTATAGTCACTTCTACTAATATTTCAATAGTTTTTCACAGAATCAAATTTCGGAGCGGTCGAGCTTTTCTACCTCCAGGGCAAATTGATTTGTTCAGATTATGACATTGTAAGGCACAACTATACTTAAGAAAATACAGAATATTACTGGAAGAAGATTACTAGTAGAGATAAACATCCAAATTCTTGATAGTGTCAATTTATGTAATAGCAAAGTTTCACCAAGCTTAGGGAAAAAAAGGGGAGCGGTCGTCGGACCGCCGACAGAAGCTTGCTTCTTATGCACAATAGAATGACCATTTTTGACCATTATTCGAAAATTTTGACCATTTTTCTAAAATTTTGACGATTATTGACCATTTTTTCAAAATTTTTGACAATTTTTCATAATTTTTACAATTATTGACCATTTTTGACAATTTTTTGACCAATTAAGACAGTTTTGACAATTATTGATCATTTTTGACCATTTTTCAAAAAATTTGACCATTTTTCCAAATTTTAACAATTATTGACCATTTTTGACAATTTTAATCATTTTTGTCAGGTTCTGACAATTATTGACCATTTTTGCCAATTTTTCAAAAATTTTGACAATTTTCAATAATTATCGACCATTTTTTCAAAAATTTTGACAATTTTTGACCATTTCTGACAATTATTGACCAATTTTGAGTTTCGACAATTATCGATCATTTTTGACAATTTTTCACAAATTTTGACCATTTTTCCAAATTTTAACAATTATTGACCATTTTTGAGCATTCTTTACAGGTTTTTCAAAAATTTTGACAATTTTCAACAATTATTGACCATTTTTGACAGTTTTGTTATAATTATTGACCATTTTTTCAAAATTTTGACAATTTTTCAAAATTTTAAAAATTATCGACCATTCCTGAGAGTTTCTGACCATTATTGACCATTTTAGTAAGTTTTTTTACAATTATTGACCATTTTTTCAAAACATTTTAACAATTTTTGACCATTTTTTGAACTTTTAACTATTATTGACCATTTTTGACAGTTTCTGACCATTATTGATCATTTTTGACAACTTTCGAAAATTTTGACAATTATAGTAAATTTTTCAAAATATTTAACAATTGAATTAATACAGTTTCCTGTAAAATTGTCGTATTTAGTAAAGCGTTTTAACAACAGATGTCGAAGAATAAAAATATATTATTCTACGCTTCACAACTAGTTTTGAAAAATATTTTTCAAAAACAGTGACCGTTCAACGAAGAAGAAACAACTACTTCCCGGGTTACATGCCCCGACAGATATTGAATTACACTTCTAAGTCAAACGGGGTTGGTAAATCTACAAGATTTAAACCAACCATTCTGGTTTGCAACTAGAAGGGATAACACAACTTGTAGACCGGTTTCGGCGTATTGCGCCTCATCAGTACAAGGTATATGTTATCGTCCGAGAGTTAATCTCGGACTGAAATGTGACTATAATCAACAACGGTACATATTGTCCAGTTACGGAAATATTTTTGTTGCGAAAATAGCGACATCTCACCTCTAAGTCACAAACCAAAATTCGAACGAGACAACAAATCACGTGGATTTGAAACAAAAATGAATTAATACAGTTTCCTGTAAAATTGTCGTATTTAGTAAAGCGTTTTAACAACAGATGTCGAAGAATAAAAATATATTATTCTACGCTTCACAACTAGTTTTGAAAAATATTTTTCAAAAACAGTGACCGTTCAACGAAGAAGAAACAACTACTTCCCGGGCTACATGCCCCGACAGATATTGAATTACACTTCTAAGTCAAACGGGGTTGGTAAATCTACAAGATTGAAACCAACCATTCTGGTTTGCAACTAGAAGGGATAACACAACTTGTAGACCGGTTTCGGCGTATTGCGCCTCATCAGTACAAGGTATATGTTATCGTCCGAGAGTTAATCTCTAGTTGTGAAGCGTAGAATAATATATTTTTATTCTTCGACATCTGTTGTTAAAACGTTTTACTAAATACGACAATTTTACAGGAAACTGTATTAATTCATTTTTGTTTCAAATCCACGTGATTTGTTGTCTCGTTCGAATTTTGGTTTGTGACTTAGAGGTGAGATGTCGCTATTTTCGCAACAAAAATATTTCCGTAACTGGACAATATGTACCGTTGTTGATTATAGTCACATTTCAGTCCGAGATTAACTCTCGGACGATAACATATACCTTGTACTGATGAGGCGCAATACGCCGAAACCGGTCTACAAGTTGTGTTATCCCTTCTAGTTGCAAACCAGAATGGTTGGTTTCAATCTTGTAGATTTACCAACCCCGTTTGACTTAGAAGTGTAATTCAATATCTGTCGGGGCATGTAGCCCGGGAAGTAGTTGTTTCTTCTTCGTTGAACGGTCACTGTTTTTGAAAAATATTTTTCAAAACTAGTTGTGAAGCGTAGAATAATATATTTTTATTCTTCGACATCTGTTGTTAAAACGCTTTACTAAATACGACAATTTTACAGGAAACTGTATTAATTCATTTTTGTTTCAAATCCACGTGATTTGTTGTCTCGTTCGAATTTTGGTTTGTGACTTAGAGGTGAGATGTCGCTATTTTCGCAACAAAAATATTTCCGTAACTGGACAATATGTACCGTTGTTGATTATAGTCACATTTCAGTCCGAGATTAACTCTCGGACGATAACATATACCTTGTACTGATGAGGCGCAATACGCCGAAACCGGTCTACAAGTTGTGTTATCCCTTCTAGTTGCAAACCAGAATGGTTGGTTTAAATCTTGTAGTTTTACCAACCCCGTTTGACTTAGAAGTGTAATTCAATATCTGTCGGGGCATGTAGCCCGGGAAGTAGTTGTTTCTTCTTCGTTGAACGGTCACTGTTTTTGAAAAATATTTTTCAAAACTAGTTGTGAAGCGTAGAATAATATATTTTTATTCTTCGACATCTGTTGTTAAAACGCTTTACTAAATACGACAATTTTACAGGAAACTGTATTAATTCATTTTTGTTTCAAATCCACGTGATTTGTTGTCTCGTTCGAATTTTGGTTTGTGACTTAGAGGTGAGATGTCGCTATTTTCGCAACAAAAATATTTTCGTAACTGGACAATATGTACCGTTGTTGATTATAGTCACATTTCAGTCCGAGATTAACTCTCGGACGATAACATATACCTTGTACTGATGAGGCGCAATACGCCGAAACCGGTCTACAAGTTGTGTTATCCCTTCTAGTTGCAAACCAGAATGGTTGGTTTAAATCTTGTAGATTTACCAACCCCGTTTGACTTAGAAGTGTAATTCAATATCTGTCGGGGCATGTAGCCCGGGAAGTAGTTGTTTCTTCTTCGTTGAACGGTCACTGTTTTTGAAAAATATTTTTCAAAACTAGTTGTGAAGCGTAGAATAATATATTTTTATTCTTCGACATCTATTTAACAATTTTCGATCATTTTTCAAAATTTTAACAATTATTGACTATTTTTGGACATTTTTCGAAATATTTAACAATTTTTGATAATTGTTGACAGCTTTTGACAATTTTTGACAGATTCTGACAATTATTGACCATTTTTGACAATTTTTCAAAAATTTTCACATTTTTTACAATTATTGACCATTTTTAACAGTCTTTTAGAATAATTGACCATTTTTTCAAAATTTTGACAGTTTTTGACAATTTTTGACAATTATTGACCATTCTTGATTTTTGTGCCATGAAGGAGAAATGTAGTCTAAAGAAAAACTCATTACACACTTATATGCGAGGTTTCGTAACTCTCCGGGCAGAGGAACGAAATATTTTAAGGAACACTTGTAGTTTGCCAACTCTTTTTTCTGTTCCAAGGTGAAGACTAACCTGGGTTTATAACCCATGACAGGAATCTTCCAGTTCTTAATTATGTAACAAATCGATGTATCGTCATGTAGTTTCAAATTCTCTTGCCACTCTCTCAATCATGACAGAATCTGAACAATATCTCGGAGGTTCACCTCCTTGTCTTATTCTAGCCTATCTGGATCAACAATAATCAAATTATGTATTAACCCAATTATTCCTGAAAACAACAATATATATTTTCATTCACTGTCATGCAAAATTATATTTACGTCATAGCAGTACATTATTGTGCTTTTAAACCCTAGATGCCATCTACATAATGGATTACTTTGTGCCCGCGCAGGCATTAAGGCGCAAAAAAAGTTTGACTCATGATTCATTGCCTGGGTCTCTAGTTTCTGTAGGGAAAGGCGAGATCCAGATGGTACGCCTGCCAACATCCTTGAAACCCTATTTTTTGATGATATGCTGTCCTCTAAATATTCTTCAGAAACTGTGGTATACTCTTCTATCGCCCCAGCGTAGTCATACTTGGTATGACATAAAAGTTTGTATGCACCAGGGGTACTAATAGATATAATATATCCTCGGGCAACTTACGAACGGCTTTGTAAGACTATCGTCCTCAGGGCATAAACATCTACTAAGTACCCTTGATAAATAAATAACTATTATATTTTATATATAACGCCCGCTAAAAAATAAATTGTACGTCTAGTTATTTATTTAAAATAAAAACGTGGACATTTAACTTTTGTTTCAATACGATTAGGAAGGCCTTAGTTGGCTGAGGATTTACATAATGATGGGTCATGATTCGGAATTTAAAATAGGTGGAAATAATACCGGGAGAGAAAATGTTTATTCAGCTATTATATTTTATTCTTTATTTTTATTTTTAAGTTGTATTTATGATAATACTATATCAACGCTAAACAATGGTGACGTTTCGATCACGTTAATTCCAAACAAAGAAACTCACAATCGCGTATTATAATAATCGTTGCTTATATAAATCTTTATAACCTTTTTAAATTTAATTAAGATAAGAGCGGACTATGGAAAACTATCCATCTATAGATTTGGCGGTATTCATATATTTAGGAAAGTAAACTGAAATGCATCCATTTTTGAACCACTACTATGACAAAAACTACTAAGAGATGGTCAACGTCCAAATTTATCATATCCCCCCAAAGTAGTCCGAAATAATACCCAACGGATGATCAAATTGTCAAATCATCTTCATTAATTCATTCGTTTGGGTTGTGCTCATCAGTCCCAGGCACTTGAACTGAATCTTTGTACCGTTTCTCATATTATCTACTTCCACTCAGAAGCTTCACTAAATATGCCACTAGTTTGACAGTTGGGGGATTTTGAGTAGGTCGAAACATCTTTTAAACGCTTTTTCAGAGGGATACTACTGAGGGTGGTGCAGGGGTACAGGACAGAGAGTGGACTGGCAGCAGCGGTGCTGGCAAGGACCTACCCATTGGACGTGATGGCTAGAGCCAGGAATAAACGCTGGAGGGGTGCGACCAGAGAGGAAGAACAGGAATGTATGGAGGAGGAAATGGAGAGAAGGTAGGAGGAGTATGAGGGCGCGCTAAAATGAGCGATTGAGAATAAGAGAGATTGGATGGACCGGAAATTTGGGGAGGTGAACTACTTCTTGACACACGTGTCCACTGGACATGGGTCGAGAGTAGGGTACCTCCACAAGATTGGAAAAAGAGAGACTGGAGTGTGCGAGAGGGGTGAAGTGGAGGATGATGTGGGGCATGTGTTTAGATACTGGAGAAACGAGGAAGTGCTGAAGAAGTTGGAGAGGAAACTAGGGGAGGCGGTGTATTAGGAGAACATGGTGGGGAGGAGGAGTGGATGGAGGTAAGTGCCGTAGAAAGCATGGTTAGGGGGAGAGAAGCACTCGATGTGACTTGAGAGGCAGGAGTGAAAGTTAGGGAGAAGACGACGGTGTGAACGGAGAGTGTGCGAGGGACCGCCGCCCGTCTCGAAGTAGGCTAGTGTAGTGATTCCGAGGCGGGAGTAACCGCGAGTTTGAGGTGGGTTTGGTTGGTAGGCATCCCCCTGGGGATGAGTCCAACACTGTTTGGGTCCTGGACCCATTCGAACATGAGTTTCCCATCTCGACAAGAAAAAAAAATGTAGTATATGCTTAGTTAGTTTACTTTCACTCAGAAGGTTTACTAATTTTATTACAATTTAATAAATAAAATTCTGTTAAGAGTGAAGATGGATCGTTTGATTCGTCCCGAGAAATTCAACACTGATCCATACTCTCCCACATTTTCCAAAGAATTGAAACATTGGATCCATCTGTTCCAAAAATTTTTGGCATCTGCTGTCACTTTGACAGAAAAATACTCTGAAGAAGAAAACAAGGCAATATGCTGTATATGAACACATATCTGAGTGTTCTTCTCATGAGGAGGCACTGAACATCCTGGGAAAAATTTATATTAAGAAACTCAATCAAATATACTCTAGCCACGTACTTGCAACTCGTATGCATCAGCATTGTGAAACTATTGATATGTACGCTAAATTTTAAATTCTCTTAGTAAAGACTGTTGTTCGTGGCTTAATGTCTCCAACAAATACTACTGGTAAATAAAACAATAACATCAAACTCTCAATCAAGCGAAATCTTCAGAAGCGGCTCAGCTTCACTCAAGTGTCTACGAAGAACTACCTGGATAACCTTCGTTAAACGCTTCTACGCCTGACCATCCTCCAGATTATAAGCAAGATATTGAGGAGCTACAAATTTGTCTAAAATCCACTAATCTGTTCTTCTTCTGTTGACATAGATGGCATCTTCGAATTAAATGTCCTGCGGAGGATTCTGCTGGCTCTACCTGTAAGAAAAAAGGATACTGGGCCTCCGTATGTCAATCATCCAAAATAGAACAGTCCAACAGAGATACTATTACATCTGCTATAGGAAATTCAATTACAGCTGCTTTGCATCCTAGTCTATCTAAGTCTACAATTAAAATTTTGGTCGATGGCGTTTATAATGATACTTTGGTGGATACTGGTAGTTCAGAGAGCTTTATAAGTTCTAACATC
Organism: Lochmaea crataegi; assembly: GCA_947563755.1. Classification (NCBI taxonomy): domain Eukaryota; kingdom Metazoa; phylum Arthropoda; class Insecta; order Coleoptera; family Chrysomelidae; genus Lochmaea; species Lochmaea crataegi. The sequence goes on from OX387432.1 coordinate 3,275,011, forward strand.
GTTCGATCCAGAAATATTAAAACTTTTTCTCTCACTGTCTTCGTTTTCATGGCCTTTTCTTCATTCACTTTCAAAATACTATGATATTCTTTAGTCAACCTTAAATTCTATGGACACAACCATACTAAGGTTAAGTTATCAATTCTTGACAATCTATGTTCTGATATTATATTAGGTTTTAAGTAAACACTCGTCTTCGGAGTTGAAGTTAGGTGGGAAAAAATCTCCTCTTCGCATTTCTAGTTTAGTGGCTGCTAAAGTTCCCGAAGCCAGTCTTTTCGAAAATATGTCTCCTCATTGTCGTCCTATTGCTACCAAATCTGGAAGATATTCTCATTGTGATGCCTTTTGACCCAATATAATAATATAATAATAAATATTTAAAATAAGAATTAAATTCCCTTGATCTCATTTCAACAAAACGTTCGAACATTTCATTATTATATACATATAAATTAAGAAGGTTATTGAATAGAAAGTCAAGTTCAAAGCGTGAAGTAAGACAAAACGGTAACATGTTTATTTGTTTTATTTGAACTTGACTGGTTATATAAATATGCATTCAATATTTACTATAGGAGAAGTTGATTTAGAATAAGTCATGAAGAACATTCTATATTGTTGAATGGTCAGAGATCAGTAATCTTTAACCATTAAATATAAGTATGCTATACGGCTAGGTACTTATGTATATCATTAGCCTTAGTAAGTAGTGTAATGTATTATAGTAAATAAATCAAACATATCTCAGTACTAGAAGTAGTTGTTCCATTCCCTTGAGATGATCCTCCAAGTGACCCGCAACACTACCGATTCAGAGGCCTTTCCACACCTCTAGTCTACCAACGTATCCATTGGAGACGCATCCATTACATGGCGATCCTGCCATGCCTTTCATCCATTACAACATACTGATGAAAAATTTAACGAATCTGTAATGAAAAATCTTTTACAGGAATTATTGAAGAAAGTTGTCTTAATTACTTCCAAGAGCAATCATAAAAAAAGAATGGTAGTTGATTACTCCAAAACGGTAGAAAAATTCACGTTTCTAGATGGATTTCCACTTCCCAGAATAGATCAAATGATTCAGAGTATATCTCAATATACACTTTTGATCTTCAGAGCACCTATCATCACATTCCTATCAAGTCTTCTGATAAACAGTTCACTGCTTTTGAAGCTTGTGGTCAGATTTACCAGTATACTAGAATACCTTATGGAGTAACAAATGGTGTTGTTGGATTTCAACGAGTAATCAATAGTAGAAATTCAAGAGGATCTTGAATAAACATTTGCTTATTTAGATAACATTACCTGTTCCCGCGTAACTCAAAAATTAAATGGAAAAGAAAAGTGGACTGTATTTAAATGATAAAAAGAAACTTACCGATCTGCTGTTGTTGAAACTTTCTAGTCTGCTCTTTCTACACTCCAGAATAGGGGGGTTGGAGAGCAAAGATGGAAAAAAAGGAGTATCAGGGGGAGTAACAACCCCGAGCAGGTAATTTGATATCAACCGAATGAAATTTTAAATCTTACATTTGCTTAGAGTAACTTTTCGGGCGACCGTATATTGAAATATCGCTTCGAAGTAGACTTTGTTCGGTACTACCTTGATTATTTTCAGCAGAAATAATTCTGGGCACATTACCGTATTGTCGAACTTATTTCCTTTAATTTCTTTGATTATGAAAATAGCGCAAACAATTACCATTTGTGGCAAAACTCAGGAGGAGCATGATTTTAACTTGGACAAAGTCATCAAAACTGCACAAAAGTACAGGCTCAAGATCAATGACTCTGAATCAATATTCTACTCTAAAACAATCAAACTTTTATTAAGCCTCTCATGGAACTTTCAGAACCCAATGATCTTCCATCTTTAGGTTTGTTTTCTCATTATTCTCAGTGGATAGTATGTTTTTCAGAAAAAGTGCATTCCTTAACACACTCAGAATTGCCTCTTTCCGAAACTGCAAGAAAATCGTTCAATCTTCTTAAGCAAGATCTAGCTTCGGCAATCCTAACGTCCATAAATGAACATAAAATGTTAACTGTAGATACTGAAGCATCCGATTTTGCAACAGCTGCGACTCTTTCCCAGTCTGTCAAGCCAGTGGCCTTCTTTTCAAGGAGTCTTACTGGTAGTGAATAGAGTCATTCATCTGTCGAAAAGGAAGCTTATGGAGACATCTGTTATTGCCTAACTATTTTCAGTTGATTACTGATCAAAGAAGCGTATCTTTCATGTTTGATAACAGGGCGTATGAAAAGGTTAAAAATGATTAAATCTTACGCTGGCGTCTCCCTTCAAATACGATATTGTTTTTCGTCCTGGTGTTTTAAATCGAGCTGCTGACGCCTTGAGTCAAGTTAGTTCTTCCACAATTAGTATATTTGAGCTTTCTGAAATGCATGTATCACTATATGTCATCCTGGTATTATTCGTATTCATGTACCGCTGGATCAGGTCAAAGAATGTACCTATTTCACTTCTTGAAGAAGTTCGTAAAGTAGCAGGTTCTTGTCGCATATGCAATGAAATTAAACCCAAATTGTATAAAGTACACAGTAAACTCATCAAATCTACAATACCATTCGAGAGACTTATATAGATTTTAAATGACCCCTTCCAACTTCTTTAGGAAAACCTTATATGCTTACGGTTGTTGACGAATTCTCCAGATTCCCGCTTGCATTTCCTTGTTCTAGTACTACTTCTTCTGAAGTTATAGAGCAACTCTTCCTCCTATTCGGCACACCTTCTTATATACACACTGATCAAGGTTCCCCCTTTATGTCCCGTGAAACTAAGTCATTCTTAGAACTTCTGGACGAGAGAAGCAAAGCTAATCCATACAATCCCCATGGAAATGGTCAGTGCGAACGCTACAATAGTATTTTATGGAAAATGATTAGATTGGTTCTTCAGTCTCGTAATCTTCAGATGAAACTGCCTGAAGCTCTTCACTCTATCCGATCACTACTATGCACAACCACTAACTCTACACCTCACAAAAGTATGTTCACCTATCCAAGACGCTCAATGAGCGGTACCTCTCTTTCGACTTGGCTAAGTCCTGGTCCCGTTTTAATGAAACAATTTAATCGGACAAGCAAGAATGATCCCATGGTTGGAAAAGTAGAGCTTGTTCATTTGAATTCTCAATATGTACGTTTATTTGATGGAAGAGAAACAACCGTATCTCTGAGACATCTAGCTCCTCTTCACGATTATGACACTCTACTAGTTTCAGAACAACTTCCAAAAAGATCCACTGTTTTCAAGATCCACGGACTAGTGTTGACGATGCTGTAACACCTCCTAGTCGTTTAGTTTACCATCAAATGTCCGAAGCGGATACTTCACTTCGCGAGCAGGATCACGATAATAGTAGACCTACTAGAGCAAGAAAACCTCCTGTATTCCTGGAGGATTACATTCATCAACTGAGGCGGGAAGAATGTAGTATATAGTTGGTTCACTTTCACTTGGTCTTAAATTGTTACTATGGATATTTTTTTCATGTTTATTTTAGTCGTCATGTTTAATAAAACCTATCTTAAGATTTACTAATTTTATTACAAAAATCCATAAGTGTTTTTTCTACAAATTTCACCCATTTCAACGAATTGACTCTCTCAAACGCCGCATAACTGTCAGATAACAATCTTTATTAACTGTTTCACTTTCTGTCAAGAATTCTCATTAAACGACATCGCAATAATTGGGAAAAAATATAAACATCATATCCACGTTTCGGGTCGGTGGGAAGGCGCCATTTCGAATGGTTTTGACTGGTTTTCATGTCAAACTCGTAAGCCCATACCTCATCACATCCACAGTTATAGTTCTTTTCACGATCTAAGAAACTGACTAGACTTAACTTAGGCTTGAGATGCAATGAAACCATAAAACCACAAAATAAAGTATTTATAATAAGAATGACCCAAAAATCTTATAGAGTTTTCAGGTAATAATTTATTATTCGCCAACAACAAAATAAATACGATCCTGTCACGGCTAATATTTTTATGGCTTTATTGCATGTCCCATCTCCGGTCAGGTCAGTTTCTCAGATCATGAAAAGAAGTATACCTAGGGTCAGAATTGTCTTGCTCTATCTTGCCTTTAGTAACGATTGCGCGGTTGATTTTTTGCAGAAAATTCAGGTCAATTGGTTTGGTTTTGTAGGTGACTTTGCTGAAAAATCTAAATCATTATGCATTATTGATTTTGGGATCATCATGATTTTAAATAGTCCACTCTGCATAATAAGCAAAAAAATTGACAGAAAATAATTTCATCAATTGACCTTCTCCAAGTACGTCATCGTGACGAATTTCTGTCACCGGACAACCTTCACACTGAATTCTAATATAACCAGTGAAAATTGCTATTTCCATCCATCTTTCTGAAGGTAGTCCGTGATCAGCTGACAGTATGGCGCGGTATGACGTCACTTGGAAACGATCTATTGAATTTATCATTTTCTTCATGTCCGTGGAGTTTGGTAATATATCAGTTATTCCAGTATTTCACATAACAGAAATTCACTAAATGATTCCTGAGTAAATCCAATAAGAATTTGAAATTCACATGCTGCATCTCCAGGTAGGTCATACACGGAACTACTTAAGTTTTAATACACCGTATAAAACATAAAATTTTAGAGAACACTATTTTAGCTCATAAAAGAGAGATGAGGAGTGAATATTGAATTTGTTTGCATTCCCCAGAGGCATTTAGTAATAAAAAGGGCTCTTTTCATTATCGTAAAATTCCAAAAAAATAATAATAAAAAACTCGTTTTCACGCATAGCTTGCATCACACTTTAATAAGCTTCGGGAATAAAACAATGGCGAGTTTATTGCGATTGCGGTAAATTTTTACGCACAGAAATTTGGTAGAGGGCAAATAAATTCCCTTTATTTTAACGTTGTTGTTTGAATTGACTTGACAAAAGTATTACGTTTATAAATTGCCATTTATATTCCAGGTATTTACATCTACTACAAAATAAATTATTTCAATAAATTTCATTCGACATTGTAACATGCCATTCGGCATGCTACGTTGTTTCTTTTATAAATATTGTTTCCTGTTGATTTTATCTGCTCATTAATCACTTTTTTTTTATTCGGTTGTTTAACGTCGATCTATTTCTGCAACTGAGGCTAATCACCGACGCCGGGAGCACTCTACCCCTAAACGGAAATTTTGCCGAATCCACTAGTGTTCCAACCAGTGGTAGGGATCTTTATCGAGCCCAACATCCATGGACTCGGTACCTCGGTTTAACTTCTCATCCTATCTACATTATACCTCGTGCTCATTGGTATAATGCCCGCGAGCTGTGATATGCTAATCACCATAGTAGTGCACCCTAGTAGGTGCACCCCAGTAGTCTAAAGTGTTTTGCTGCAGGCTGTACGGGCGGTGTATCGACGGTGTTTCCCCAGTGGTCACCCATCCAACCTCGCTCGACTCTGCTTGGATGTACTGTATACATTTTGAGTTTCCTGCGTGAAACCGGTTTAGGGTTTTTTGACACCAATTGAGTCTAATTTTTTTCTGTTCTTCCGTCATCAAATGGGGTAGCCAACAAGAAATTTTTTACAGATAATTTTTTATGTGAAATTTTTTGAATTCTTTCTGGTCTTTAAGATGCCCAATGATGCTCCAATTTCACGATATGTGACATATCGATCTTCTTGGATCAGCTCACGTACAGCAACGACGTTTCCCTGGATAATTGCCGTTCTTGGTGGACATTTTCTTGGATCGTCGTTAAGATTAATCCGTCCACGTTAAAATTCTCCATACCAGCGAGAAATTGTAGACTGATGTGGTGCTCCATTGACGGAAACAGAAACCAACTCAGCAGTGCATCCTTGTTGAGACAACTGTCTTCGAAAATTGTGAAAAATTATTGCGTGAAATTTTGCTCGGCTTAATTTCATTTTTCGACTGACTCATCACCTTTGAAATTTCAGATTAGGTACAGCTTTAACCGAAGCGGTTTGAAACTTTGGCGTTGAGTTAACTAAACATGACAGTTAATTTTAACATTTGATATTTGTTGACAGGCGTCAACTATGTTGTTATATGCTGTTGATATGTAACGCTAAAAATCGACTATGTTTGTTTTATGTCATATGTCATGTCATCAATGTATACAGAATACCACTTCCCTTTCTTTTTTCCAATATGTCTAAGTGTAATGTAATACAGATATATTAAATAAATGAAGTTTCACGAGTATTCGAGTAATCATTCACATAAACCATCATAAGCAACACTCGAAAGACAACCCCCATATGGAGGTTTTTAATGGTATTCACTCTCCAAAACTGAGTTTATAGATGCACTGTCGTTCGGAAACTTCCCTTCGAAATTCCATGTTTTGGTGAATTTTCAAAACCAATTGAAGGTAGGCGCAACGGACATAATAAAAAAAAGAAAGCAATAGATGAAAAGTTAGAAGCGCCCTGAGAAAAATCAACCTACTTACACTTAAAAAATACACTAATTATTTTAAGGCAAATCTCCGAACACGTTTATCGACGAAGGAGCTGATCTTGAGAGGGGTTGTTTGCAGCTCTTAGCGGAATTGGCAGCTTTAGAAATAGAAAAACCTGCAAACTGGAACATACAAGAACAGGAACTGCTTGGCTAAAACTTGCCTTAAATTTGTCAAAAACGTGCCGGCAGCAGAGCAGAGCAGCTGATTATTCACCACATAATAAATTATAGCCTTCGTGGTGGTTGTTTGAGTAAAAAAATACTTTCAAATTTCGAAGGTCCAAAGACAAAAATAAAAGGGGTTTCATGAAAATTAACGTTCAATTCTGGAGTGGCCACAGCCACATGAAAACTGCATGTTTAGAAATTTTGTAAAAATTCAGAACAAAGTGATTGGGCTGTTTGGGTGTACCAAGATGAACCACAACCGACGAAAGTTATCAGTTCCAAAAAGATGGTGGCGACATTTGTCTCAAAAGCGAGTCATATAGCAACAATTCCTCTGCAAGATCAAAGAACGACGAATTATCCTCCACAAAGACAATGCAAGTTCCCACTCAGCTCGAAAAACAATTGAGTTCCTGAAGCAAGAAAACATCGAATTGCTGGACCATCTTCCATACAGTCCCGACCTAAGTCCTAACGTCAAAGGTTCCAGTTCCATAATATGCGGTCAATGCCTTCAAAAACTCTATTTTTGATGTACCAGCAGATGAGTGGAATAATTGCTTCCAGAATTGGTTCCAAAGGATGCAAAAATACATCTCTCTTCGTGGAGAATACTTTTGAAAAACAATAGTGTTTAAAAGTTATCTACTGTTTATTTCTAGCTTTATATGCAAAATATAAAATACAACCCTCGTATCAGAGGTAGGCAGACTTAAAATGTTCAAAATCATGTTTGGATCAGAAAATCAAGATGCAAATTGATTGCAAGATCAAAATTTGATTAACCATGAGATTAAAACATGGTTGGACTTGCCATGGATCAATTATATACAGAGTGGTTCAGGTTAAACCTCCACCCCTCTCATCTATGATAGAAATTGATATAAGGTGAATGTCCGTACTATCGGCCATGTTCCATTTTTCGGCCACTTCGCCTAATATTTCCATATAATAAGAAATTCAGATGAATTCCACCGAGAAAAATATATTTAATCGTTGAATTTGACATTCCACTATCGATCGCACTGCGCATGCATGTTTTTGAATGACTACACATGGTTTTCGTGCTCAAGCTCAGTCGCACTGTAATCGCCGTGGTGTATAGTACTGATTTTGTTAGTCAGCTAAGCTAGAGAAACGATTCATTTTATACTAAGAGTACTTTTTTTAGGAAATATTGGGTGACCGATGTTATGGACACAAATTTGTAATCCGTCCCAATTATCGTCATACCGGTCGGTGATTGGGACAATGTACCAATAATGAACATCATGTCAAAACTTCATCATAACAAACAAATAAATCATAAAATTCAAGCTAATACGTTCGTTTATGTGTTTTTTTTTCATGTGATCAATTATCGACAGGTCAATTTCCAAATTATAAGTTCTATAAACTGATATCAAATCACCGGCCGATAAAACGGACAATAGCTGGGACACATTTGATTTCACCTGTTGTTTTCATAATATTGATAGGTTTTTTTGGTGAAAAAATCCACTATATGGTAGGAAGATGGTTAATTTTCATGTGATATTATTTAGTGAAGATTATTTGGGACCTTTCTATTTCAGGTATCGATATTCAAACAATTCAATATGTCAAAAAGATTGAAATATTCAGAAACAAATTGCTGGTTGCTATGGAAGCAGCAAGAAATGAAATGTCTATTCGAAAAGCAAGCATTACTTTCCAGAAGTACTCTGATGGATAAGTTAAGTGGCAGAGTTCCAACTAAAAGAAGAATTGGACCGAGTACTATTTTGAGCTCTTAAGAAGAGTGCTATTTGGTAAAGAGGCTATTGAGCTGTTCGAAAGCAAGATTTCCAGTTACCAAAGCATATTTGACTGATAGTGTTCAGCTTCTGATGAGAGAACTGAAAAGGGAAAATCCATTTCCTGATGATAGACCTTCACGACATTGGCATGAGGCATTCATGAAGAGACATCCAGAAATAGTTCATAAAGTTTCGCAAAATAGATGTTCATGTGACGAAGAAATTTCCAGAGGATGTCGGTGTGTGGGTAAGGGAGAGGAACGGGATGAAAATGGCGGTGGTGAGGGCGGAATGGGAAAAAGCGGTAGCCTTGTTGAAAAAAAAGGAGATTAGATTGGGGTGGAACAGGGTAAATATTATAGAGGGTAGAGAGGATGACAGATGCTTTGGATGTGGGATAAAGGGCCATAAAGTAGCAGGGTGTAAGGTGAAGGTAGTCAAGGAGAGGAGTAAGTGTTGGCTTTGTAAGAGCGAGGATCACATGGCGAGAGACTGTCGGCAGGCCTTCCTTTGTAGGGTATGTGGGGATAGGGGACACAAGCCAGGGGAGATAGAATGTAGTAGGGGAAGGAAATAAGTAGAAGGAGACGATGGAAAAGGTGAAGGAAAAAATGGGAGGGACCCTCTGGACCCCTCAGAGGGGACGAGTCTGGCCAAATAGGAGGAAGGGGACAGCATTGCGCGGGAAGGAGGAATGTAGGGGATGTATGGAGAGTGTTATAAATAAATTTAGGGAAATGCAGGATAGCGCATGATATATTGGATGAAGTGATTTTTAGGAGGGAAGTGGATGTAGTGTGTGGATCCGAGGTGAATGCTAGATATTTGGGAAAGCAGGGATGGATTATGGACGATACAGGAGAAGCAGGAATATGAGTGGTGGGGGATTGATTGAGGGCAGATGAAGTGAGGAAGGGAAATGGATGGGTGATAGTGCGAATGGGAGACATGGTGGTGTACAGTGTGTATATAAGCCCAAATGTCAGCCTGGAAGAATATGAGAGGAGCATGACAGGATTAGAGGACGATCTGAGGGTGTCAAAAGGAAAAAGGAGGATCATAAGGAGAATGGTGGCAGGGGACTTCAATGCGAAGAATACTATAATACTATATGGGGGGGGGAAGAAAACGGACAGGAGAGGGGAGATCCTTGAGGAAGTGTTAACATCCAACGGGTTGGTGGTGCCCACCTTCGCGAGGGGTGACGGGGGTTCATCATTCATTGATATAACAGCATGTGATGAATGGCTGTGGGAAAGAGTGTTTAGTTGGGGGGTGCTGGAGGATGAGGAAAGCTTGAGCTTACATAGGTATGTGGAGACGGATATAAGGAAAGAGAGAAAGGATTCAGTGGAAGAGTGGGAATGGAAGTGGACGAAAGCCGAGGCAGAGAGTATGAGGAAGGAAGTAAGAGAAGAGATAGGAAGGGGACTTGGACATGATGCAGATGAATTGTACAATGTGATACAGGGCTGCAAAAGAGAGGGAAAGAGGGGCAATAGGCGTGAGCGGAGGGCCAATTACTGGTAGAATGAGGAAATAGAGGAGCTGTGAAGGGAGTGTAAGAAAGAACGAAGACGGATGCTGAGAGGAAGAGGAAGGATAGAGGGAAGAGGGAGATATAAAGAGAAGAAGGAACTGGAGCGTAGAGTGGAGAGGGAAAAAAGAGGGAAGTGGGAAGAGTTACTGGGGGAATTGGAAAACAATCCATGGGGAAAGGCGTGTGAGATAGCAGTGAATAGGATGGGTGGAGATAGGAACGAGGTTCTAGAGGAGGATTGGGAGAAGGAGATTATAGAGAAATTGTTTAAAGGGGGAGAAGGAGGAGTGGGTGGCAGAATTCAGGAAATCCAAGATACAAGGGGGGTAGTGAAAATGAGGGGGATAAGGCCGATAGAGAAGTGGGAGGTAGAGGATTGGGGGAGAAACATTAAAGTGAGAAAAGCCCCAGGGATAGATGGCCTGAGTGGTGATATGGTGAAGAGGCTGTTGGATGATAATAGGGAGTACTTCTGGGAACTATTCAACAGGGTGCTGAGGGATGCAAGGATGCAAGGATGATACTAATGAAGAAGGCGGGTAGAGAGGGGAAGCGGGCGGGGGACTATAGGCCTATCAGCCTGCTGTGTGGTATGGGTAAATTGATGGAGGGGATAATAAGGGATATGATTGAGGAGGAAGTTGGTAGGAATGGGGGTTTTAGGGTAAACCAGCACGGGTTCACGAAGGGGAAATCTTGCATCTCGGCACTGAGCAAGGTGATGGGTTTGGTGGAAAGAGCTAGGGAGGGCAGATGGAGGAAGAAGAAATTGGCCCTACTCGTGTTCTTCGACGTCGGGAACGCGTTCAACAGTGTCAGCAAACGGGCAGTGTTGAGCGCGTTGCTGAGGCTTAGAGTGGAGCAGGGGTTGGTTAATCTGGTGGAGGACTACCTGACGGGGCGTGTGATTGAAGACACTAGAGGGAGGAGATATGAGATGGAGGCTGGAGTGGGAAATGGAGAGAAGGTGGGAGGAGTATGAGGGCGCGCTAAAAGGAGCGATTGGTAATAGGAGAGATTGGATGGACCGGAAATTCGGGGAGGTGAACAACTTCTTGACACAAGTGCTCACTGGACATGGGTCGAGAGTAGGGTACCTCCACAAGATTGGGAAACGAGAGACTGGTGTGTGCGAGAGGTGTGAAGTGGAGGATGATGTGGGGCATGTGTTTAGATGCTGGAGGAACGAGGAAGTGCTGAAGAAGTTGGAGAGGAAACTAGGGGAGGCGGTATACTGGGAAAACATGGTGGAGATAATGTTGAGGGGGGAGGAGGAATGGATGGAGGTGAGTGGATTAGTAGAGAGCAAGGTAAGGGAGGGAGAAGGACTCGATATGGCATGAGAGGCAGGAGTGATAGGAGGGAGAAGATGACGGTGTGAGCGGAGAGTGTGCGAGGGACCGCCGCCTGTCTCGAAGTATGCTAGGGTAGTGATTCCGAGGCGGGGGTAACGGCGAGTTTGAAGTGGGTTTGGTTGGTAGGCATCTCCTTGGGGATGAGTCCAGCACTGTTTGGACCCATTCGAACATGAGTTTCCCATCTCGGCCCGAAAAAAAAAAAAAAAAAAAAAAAAAAAAAAGAGGATGTCGGTGTAGAAAATGATAGTACATACGTGAACCTACCATCTTTGAACTTGGGCAATTTCAACGACATCAATGTATCAGCTGAAGGTTTAAACCTAGACATTCTTCTTGAGAATCCTATTTTATTTGATGTGGACGATCAATCACCTCAGCCTGAAATTTCCGGAAAGAAATGTTTTGACCTTATCAGTTCTGAAAGCCCAGAAATGTCTACAATAGTCAATGATCCTGATAGTATTCCCACAAGTTTAACGGAATACCACTATAGAAAAGTCAATGAGAGAACTCCCTCTCCATTAGAATCCATTCCAACATCAATTATAGCGTCACATAACGATTCCGATCAAGAAAATATTCCAACACCATTCAAGAAAGTACTTTTCTGGAAACCAAAAATTAGCGAACGGGGAAAAGTGAAGCGGAAGCCGAAGGAAAAAATCCCTGCAGTTGCTGCTTCTGAGAAATGGAAAGAATTCAATAGTTGGAAGGAAGCGAAGAAGAAGAAGAAGAAGAAGAAAAAAGAAAACGAAAGCAACAGATATTGAAAAAAATAAACAGGAGGAACAAACAATACTCTGAAAACGGTCTGAAAAAAAGACTAATGAAAAAAACTAAAACCTCAACGAATCCAAATAACAGAAAAAAAACTTTCTCTCTCTTCCGATACTTAAATCGAAGATGTTGTAACCAAATCTGTTGATTCGGGGACATTGGAGACTACGTAATTGTCACGTATGATGATTCAAATTTTCCTGGCCTAATTATTGGTATCATTAATGAAAATGAAAAGGAATTTGTTGTAAAAACGATTACTGAAAGTGGCTCTAACTGGAGATGGCCAAATGAGGACGATATTCTTCATTATCGAATAAATCAAGTAATAACTAAAATTTGAAAACCAAAACTCCTGAATAAAAGAGGGGTGTACGAGATTTTGGAAATGCAGAAATAAAACTTTTTCACCAGTATTGAATACCAAAATGTTTTTAGATATTTTGTTTCATTATTAAAGAATTCCTGATCCTGATGTCATGGAAAAAGCGGGCGATAGTTTGGACGTAAGTATGACGATGACTGGGACAGAATGTTTTATGTCTGGTCGATAATACGGACATATGCGTTTTTTACATTATTTTTCGAATATTCAAGTTTCTTTTAATTATAAAATTGATTTCATATAACGTACCTTTAAATAAATAGTCAAATTGCCAAATATGTAAAAATTTTCGAAAAATTGTCAAAAATGGTCAATAATTGTCAAAGACGGTCAATAATGGTCAAAATTCGTCAACATAGGTCAATAATTGTTAAAATTTTTGGAATATTGTCAAAATTTTTTAAATATGGTTAATAATTGCCAAATATTTTCAAAAATTTGGAAAAATGGTCAATAATTGTCAAAAATTGTCAAAATTTTTGAAAAATGGTCAATAATTATGAAAAACTGTAAAAATGCTCAAAAATTGTCTAAAATGGTCAATAATTGTTAAAACTTGGAAAAATGGTCTAAAATGGTCTAAAATGGTCAAAATTTTGGAAAAATTGTCAAAAATGATCAATATTTGTCAAAACTGTCAAAATTGGTCAATAATTATCAAAAATCATCAATAATTATTAAAATTCGAAAAAATTGTCAAAATTTTGAAAAAATAATCAATAATTGCCAAATATGTTAAAATTTTTGAAAAAATGTCAAAAATGGTAAAGAGACGGTCAATAATAGTCAAAATTCGTCAAAACTGTCAAAAATGGTCAAAAATTGTCAAAATTTTTGAAAAATGGTGAAAAATTCACGAAAAATGGTTATTCTATTGTGCATAAGAAGCAAGCTTCTGTCGGCGGTCCGACGACCGCTTACTTTTTTTTTAATGAAAATGTGAGTAGTTTTTTGCACCACTCGGTATTACATGAATATTTGACCGTCAAACTAAATTTTAGGTAGCCCAATTTTAATGGGATTATTTTCAAACAATCAATGGAAAACATCTTCATATATTCTCTAAGTATACCAACATAAAATATAAATATTCTCGTGCTGTACTATTGATTTTTCTTTTCATACATTCGGTTGCGGTCAAACCCAATGAACTTATTTACAAACTAATGTGATACGTCAAGGACAAAATATATTGCACCAAATCGAACTGCAATGAACTTATTTACTGTTTAAAATAGATTTATTGTTGTTTCGCCCAAAACGTCTTCAAATACAAAATAAATGGGATTAACTGTAATATCTAACATGTACTACCAAACCTTTGTAATATAAAAACTTGGGTCATAAATTTCAGTTACTCAACTGTGATTTCAACAAATATTGACTTTTGGTTCTTGTTACCTTGTTTGAAGAGCCGAGCCACAGTTTACGGATAATTATTAATAAACACGAACCTAAACAGGCCAAATCAGTCCTGAAATTTTTCTTCATAAGCGATAAGGAATTTTTAAAATTTGAACCGTCCCCCATTGGCTAAGTGAACCTACTCATCACCGACAAACCTAACGGCCAAACTTATCGCATAACAGCTGTGAAGCTACGAGACGTGAGTGCGTACAAATGCAAGTCCCAGGTCTGACCCGTTCAGCAACCACACAGTACAATAGAATGTGATTAGCTGAACTAGCTTCTTCCAGGCGGAGTCGACACTTGGTGTTATCCACTAGTGTTATTCTACCGAAATGATGTATGTATGTAAATTGGAGTGACGTTCACTGAGACCTAAGAGATCTATTGTGCCCCCTTACTTCTACTCAGTTTCTGAGGAAAGTCTCAGAGACTAGTAGCTCCTTGAGTCCCATTTCCCGGAGGAATTTTAGGATATCTGCAGGCTGCAACTTAGGTATATGTCCCTCTTCTATCCAGTAATCTCCAAGGTGTTGTGCCCTAGGATTATGAATAGCTGTGCAATTCGCAACTATGTGGATGGATGTTTCTTCTTCCATGCCACAGAATCTACATTCTTCTTCCTCCACTATTTTGAGCGATCTCAGATGCCCATTCAGGCGACAATGTCCCGTTAGGATCACTGTTAAAACTCTTAGTGCAGTTTTACTTTGACTTATGCATTCATTTGATCTCAACAGTTTGTAATCACCCAGAAGAATCTTTGATTGTCTCAGTCCTACTATCTTTCCAATCGTCAAATCTTCTCTTTTCTTCGGCTTTGCCTATTTCTTCCAATATTATATTGGAGCTGATACCGCAAAAGGGTTCCGGCCCCCAAAAGGGAGTTCCAGTTCCCCTCTTTGCTAGTTTATCTGCTATTTCATTTCCTTCTATCCCAGTGTGTCCTGGAATTCACAGTAAGGTGACTATTCGCTATTTCAAAAGTCTAGACGCCCCCTGGCGGATAAATCGTAAACCTACTTTGTGAGTAATCGCAAATTATTTTCTGTTGGCTTCTTATGTGGAGGTTGATATTTGATTCTTTTATTTGTATTTGTGAAATTGTGTCTTGTTATCAAAGTGTAGAAACACGTTTGTAGAAGAAGAATTCTTGAGTAGCTCAAGTTTTAAAGGTATTCAAAGGCATTTTCTCAATTTTCAAATACTATAATTATCAGTTCTCTTCATTTTTAGGTTAGAAATTTTTTCTTGTTCGAACAAAAATAGGATTGCTGTTGTTGAGGTCTTGAGTATCTGGGTTTCGTAAGGTAAGATCTCGGGTAAGATGTTTAAAAACTTTTATTGACTTGTTGAATTTTAGGCTGAAACAACTAAAAAGGAAAAATGAATTAACAAAGTAGAAAAAAAAAACACATTACACAATGCTAACTGCTGTGTCTACAAGTGTTCCTCAAGAAAAAATAAAAATAGGGCTTTGCACTTTCATGCCTTTCCCAAGAAAGATGCATCCACAGTCCATGTCACTAATGCTTTTGGCATACTTGAGGAAATGGATCGAAGGAAAGCATGGACAAAGGTTTTATTAATGGGGAAGCCAGTTATCAACTCAATGCGAGTTTGTTCTCTTCATTTCCAAGAAAGCGATTATCTTGCCAAAGGTCAGTTGAAATCAAATTTTCAGCAAAAGGTGATATTTAAATGACTGTTTTCTTGTACATAGGTGCAGCTCTAATTAGCATGAACCGTCCTAGACTTAAAGCTACAGCAGTTACATCCTGCAATTTACCCAAAATACAGCACACAAGAAAGTTGCAACATGCTAATGATTTTCAACGAAAACAAAGGTTTGAAATGCGAAGTATCCTAAGAGATTTGAATACCAATCCACAAACTATCTCTGAGGCCTCACATTCTCATGATGTTGAACATGGTGAAGAAATCGAACACAAGCCTCTGGAATTTGCTGACTTGACAAAAAAAGAACAGTGTGTTGTGCAATCTTTGTTGGACTTGCAATTTGCAGAAAATAAAACTTTGGTGAAATCATTCGAACATAAGGAGGTTCAAGTGACAAGTGGTGATTTGATTATTAGTTTCACTAGCACAATTCAATCTAATGCCCAATTGAATTCATTAACTGGAATTCCACATTTTGAAATGCTGAAAAATTTAACCAAATTAATTTCTGATCTATATCCTGACAAGAAAATTCATAAATTAACTGTGAAAGATACAATAGTTCTTGTATTTATGAAACTAAAAATGGCTGTCAGATTGAATGTATTATCTTTTCTGTTTAAACTTGCTCAAAGTACAGTCAGAATTGTATTCAGTGAGTACATAGCTTATCTAGCCAATATCTTGAGAGATTGTATACGATGGCCAAGTTCAGATGAAATATCAATGAACTTGCCCCTTTGCTTTGAAAAATTCAGAAATGTAAGAGTGGTACTTGATTGTAGTGAGATACCAGTGCAAAGATCAAAATGTTTATCATGCCGAATAAGAACTTATTCTCATTATAAAGGGGGACAAACAATCAAGTTTATGACAGGTTTTAGTCCATCTGGGCATATAACTTTCGTTTCAGCTTGTTATGGTGGAAGGTGCTCAGATAAAGCTATATTCGAGCAGAGCAATTTAATTAAAAAACTAGAACCTTTCAAAGATTCTGTCATGGTTGATAAGGGTTTTCTGATTGAGAATATTTGTCATAAACATTCTGTCAGTTTAATTAGGCCTATTTTCTTACGACATAAAAAACAATTTACCAAACAGGAAGCTGATCTGAATGTTGCTATATCTAAGGCTCGAGTACATATTGAAAGAGCAAACCAGCGAATGAAGATTTTTGAAATATTAAGAGTTCCTCTGCCATGGACTTTGCTCAAAGATGTGGATGACATAATTACAGTCATAAGTGCCATGGAGAACCTGCAAACCACTATACTAGATGATGACAAATTCATGAGGAATTAATATTCATTGATGCACAAATACCCTGCATTTTTTCATCTTTCAATTGATCAATTATTATTTTAGTTGTGAGTTGAGTTCATATTACAATATTAATTTGTTTGATGAGATTTTCTAATATACTTTTGTAGATTTTTGATAATTAATCAAGTTCCCTATAATTATAAGGAAATTATTTTTTTATAGGTATGTGGTGATGAGTGATAAATTTTATCTAAATAAATCCAAATACTTCAGTTTTGTCTTTTTTTCATAAATCTTCACTTGTATCATCTGCATTGCAACATTAATATATTAATGAAATTGATATAAAATATATTCATAACATTTGGATATTCATTTCAAGACTATAATACTTTTGTATTTTACTGCATGTATGCGTTATTATAAATTTTCACAAATTACAGGTATTCTTTTTTTGATGTTTTTTAAAGATGGGTGATTTAGGAAAGCTTTTTTGGAGTCTTTAAGACTATATTTTCATAATGGTAATGAATGTTTTCATTTATGTGATACTTTTTCCAAAATAAACTCAAAAGTACTCTAGCTCCTGTTTATTTTCACATATAACATGGAACATGTGGTTAAAATAATTCAAAGAAATTGTTTCTATTAATTGTCTGGAAAAATCTTCATCGAATGGTACAATTATATTTATAAAAGATCTTGAATATGTTGAATATAATATAAAATCACATTGGGTCAAGTTCATCAGGGCCATGCCCAATTGTACTTGTCCATAATAGGCGTGTTTCTTCTTCAGCTTATATTACCAACAAAAGGATATTTAATTTCAAGCAGCCTATATGGTCTTCCTTCTTCCATAACAATACCATCAGGTGAGTACCCTAACCATGGATATGGCTGGCAAATAATGAACCCAGGTTCAATTACATTCACTCCCAAATTTTCCTTGTACTTGTTAAGAGCTTCTTTCTCATGGTGGATACCATGTTGTACAAATTTATTTGTGAACCCTTTTGGAAAGAAGTAGTTCAAGCTTTTGTTATTCCAATCCATTTGTCTATAAGTGAATATTGAATAGCAGCGGGAACCTGAAAAACACCTTCTATCATCTCTACGTTTGATATTTTTATTAAATATTTATACCTGTTAACCTATACTTCCGATGAATTTTCCAACCTTCACTTCCACTACAACAACTGACAATTATTTCTGACATGTCTACATTACAGAGAGTTGAATAAAAGTTTTTTTTTTCATGTGTGACACCAGAGGATTAAGCCAATTTGGAGGTAGGACTTCCACACCAACTTTTGTTGTCACTGTTCGACGCCCTTGTCTGTAAATAAAGAAATTTTTATAAGCAATGTTTTTTTTAGTCTTATTGTTCTGGTCAAATACTCACATATGCTTACTCAGTGCAGAATAGGGATGACTGGATATCAATAAAGACGAACATCTTTCTTTCTCTTCCTGTGAAAGTGGCCTACAAAGTTTCCTCGCAGCCATCTTCTTGATACAAGTTAGGCTAATTGGTTGGGCCTCGTAATCCTCCTCAACTGCCTTCTTGTGAGTCCTCCAATAGCACTCCACATCAGTGCTTGACAATGTCTCAAGTGATAAAACATCTCCCCTGCAATCAATAACACAATCTGAATTAATAAGTCCATTTCAAGTTAAGAAAAAAATTACCTTGTACATTTCAAAAGTGTGGCTGAAATGTGTTTGCATTTTCCTGAAGCTTCAGCTTTGCAGGTACATGAAAATGAAAGTATTTTCCATGTTTCTGTTGGAAAATCAGTCTCTAACCATCCAGAGACTTCATGAGGTTTTCCAGTTAGAAGCGCACTGGTTTGGAGGCAAAGTGCCATGAGTCTAATGGCTGAGTAAACACAAATTCCACAAAGAATCAAATGCCTACTGTTTAGGACTTGTTCGCCCTCCACGAAGCACCTACTGTCATGTGTTGCATCCAAATATGCAAATACAGTAGTCAAACTCAAATATACCTCCTGGTTTTCCATGACTGTTGATAACTGAAAAGGATCTGATTTGATTCCTATTTTAAACGATTGCAAAACGTTATATTACCTCACAGTTTCTTATTTTCCTTCACACACTATAATGAATTGTCCAAAACACACACAAAAATCCAAAATATACCACTTTTTTATAGTTCGCAAACAACTAAAACATACAACTCAACAATGAAGCCCGTATACAAACTGACGCCATAAACAAAGAGATTACTCACAATCCTCCATATTTGTTTACGTCTCGCAGCGCCCTCATCGGTGGTCGAAATCGCGAATATTGTTCTCGCCTAGTTCATTTAGTTTGCCTAGGCATTCCCACACCATTTTGAAACTGATAACACAAGAGCTCAGTGCTTTAATGGCTGCTTGACTATCCTACATTATGATAATTCTTTGTCTTCCATATACTTTCTATACCCAAATGATAGTCAAGCCTGTAGCCTTTTTCCACCAGACCACAAAGCCATATATGTGATCATAGGTATGATCATAGACCTGATCACATACAGCCAGAAGGTCTGTCTGGATTTCCTTCACAAATTGAAAGATTGAGTACTCTTGTCTTGGTTTTTTTTAGTGGTATTTCGAATATTTATAGTATTGTTTCTAGATATCGAAGAATAAAAATATATTATTCCAACGCTTTGATAAAGTTTTGAAAAATAATTTTTCCAAAAACAGTGACCGTTCAACGAAGAAGAAACAACTACTTCCCGGGCTACATGCCCCGACAGACATTGAATTACACTTCTAAGTCAAACGCTTGACAAGGGGGTAAAATAGATGTAGATAAGATACACGATATTGCATATTTCTGAAAAATAATAACGACACATGACTTACAACAGTGAAATCTACTAACAAAACAAACAGCATAAGTGAAGGTGATGCGCAATGTCGTACAGGGCGAGAATAAACTAATTTGATTGTGACGTCATAATTTGCAAATCGATTAAATTACGGATTCCAGATTTCGTACACGTTATTTGTGATTTTAGGACAATAATTAGGTGTAATATAAAGACGTTATAATGATAAAATCGGGTTTTAAATTTGTTTATTAATAATAATGTTTTTTTGCTCATAACTTCGGACCTGATCGATATTTTTTGACGTGCCAAGTCTAGTTTTGTAGATCTTTTGAAGAGAAAAACGGTCTGTACGTTTTTCCTGTAAAATTTAAGGGTAAAAAGATATGCACGAAAAACGTAATTTTTACTGAAATCACACCATTCTTACCTCGTTAAACAATTTTCCGTAACGACTTCAGAGATCGGAGTGAGTGCATCTTATTCTATATCAATTTTGCCCTCTTGTCAAGCAAAATTATCCACCAGGAGGGAAACATTGCTCACAACTTTATATTTCCTGGACAAATTGGCTTGATTTGAATGTCTGCTTCAGAATGCAGATCGTCCAGTAGTAAGTCCCACAAAAGAGGGAAAAGAACGCCACCCTTAGAACAACTTCTATCGGCGAAGGAGTTGATTTTCTCACCCTCAAGGGTGGAGATCAACACTCTATCTGATAACATAGTCGTAATCCAGTTGCAAACAGCGGGTGCTTCTACTTTTCCTATTCTGGCCACCACCTGTCACAGAGATTGGGAAATCGCATTATTGGAGGTATCAATATTTAAGAAGGTGAATAGTTCAATTTTTTTATTGTCTAGCTAGTCATTTATTTACTTCGCTAGACTGTGTATAACGTCATTTCCGTAGATCCCCCTACCTGGTATGCATGATGTCTAGGATTAAGTGGAAAATTCGTCAATAATGTCCCTTTAACATATATAAGTCCAATACTTCCAGGAGTTTTGAGAATGATCACAGCAACAATTCTGGTAAGGAATTTTCTAGCTTTCCCATCTTAGGTATGATAACTACCCCAGTCACTCTCCAGCTCGTTGGAATAAAGAAGCAGTATCAATCGAATGTTGGTTTTGTGATGTCCGCTGTTCAAATCATCACACAACTATTGTAGTATACAATAAACGCCACTATGTATAAAGGGTGACTTGATAGATATGGGAATGTTATATCTGTCTCGTTTCCCGATCCTGACAAGTATTAAATAAAATACTATTTCTAGTGATTAATCCGTTATTTATATTTGAGTATGGTACAGGTTTATTTAAAATGTCCATTAATAGAAACACTAATTTTATAGATTTGATGAACTCCTCCAATTTTCCATTCGGCTCAAATAATTGGAGAATCTACCATTATGTTAAAGAAAAATATTTTTCACGAGTTGTATCACGACAACCATAAAAAAGATATATATCGAACATCAAGTAAATAAATAAATATGCTGCAGTTTTGTAAAATATCTCGAACATATATTATAGCAGTTTTCGAGAATCAACTTAAAATATAGCCTCTAAAGAAGTAGTTTATGGGATTTTCAGCAACTCAAAGCTTGGCAAGACATGTTGGAACTGATATTTCTTGTTTCGTGATTGTATAAGACTTTAGACAAATAAAAGAGGTCATTTCTACAAACTAGACTATAAATAGGAAAATTGATATATGTCCGTAGATCTCTTTCGCTCTTCCGCATAATATATTTTAAGAACTGTTTCTGATTTAAGAACTGAAGATCTCAATGATGTCATTTCTCTTTAGAGTTATTCAATTATTATCACTCCAGTTCACACAATGAGAAAAGTCTCCTTCTCCTTCATATAACTATTTGGGACAAAAATTAAATGTAATTTGGGAAAATGCAATTCTTATAATTTATTGTTTTTAAAAAATTTTGGCTCAGTTGTTTTGTAAGTGAAGGAATGATAATGGTCAATTTTCATCTATGGTTTCAAATAATTTCAAAACCATTCATTTTAAAATGATAAACAATTACATTTGATAAGGCTAATAATACCTAAGCTTTAATATTTGTAAAATCATATCTTACCCTTTTTTCTATTCATATATATTAAGTCAATCACAAGATAGGTCACTTACTATTTGGTCTAGCCAAAATATTAAACATCAAGTAGGTATCACATAAAATGTAACTTCTGTCATTCTGACGATGATATGTCAATATCGAAATAATTATCAATATCCTTTAATCATTTTCATAATTTTTTTAATTAAATAGTGGAATTAATTAGAAACATTTAGTTTCATTTATAACATTAATTACATTTGAGATCTTCGTATCAAGCCCTTTCATTTGACATGTCACAAGGTACAGTTTACAGAACTTTTGTTTATAGTCAGAGGTTTCCAGTCCTCCACTCATCAACTAATGGGATTTTTGAGCTCTTACATTGGATTCGATTACAAGAGGGTCGATTGGCCCGGTTAGTCTTACCTCACAGCGACATATAAGATCTTTTATGTATACCCCACATTTTTACTTCAATCCAAAAAATCTGGGATTTTGAGAAAGCCTATATAACATCAGCTATGGATCTAGGCCTGTAGCCTGATCAGGCTTTAAATAGACCTGTTACAGGTATTTGAGGCGTTGACGGACAATTTGCATGTACCACTGTCCTCTTTGCCCATCTTACAGATATGTTATCGGAGTTAGCAGTGTTCAGTGAAAATCACTGTGAATACTCTGAGATCAGATAATTTAGCGTAGTGAGCAAAAAGTCGGTACAACATTTTGCCTGTCTTTGTCCTTGATTTTCTGACTTCTCCACGATGTGGCTTTTCAAGACACCACAAAATGGTACAGGTCCGATAAAAGAAGTAAGAGCTTCTCCTTTTGCGAGACCATCAGCAATCTCATTTCCGACAATTCCTTTACGCCATGGAACACATAATGAAGTTAATTTGCTAATAGTTACTCTAGTATTACGACTTATAGCCCATATTTCTTTTCCTTCGTTTGTGTTTGACCACCCATTAGTATGATAAGTGAGGGCCCCTCCCATAATTAGAGCAAAAAAGACACTTTATGCATATGTTGCGTACACTATTTTTTCTACAAGCAAGCAGCAAAAAAATGTGTTATTTAGGTTGCTCTAAATGGACTAAAAATGGCGTCGATTTGAATATTTATGTTTGTCATGGCTACGTTCATAAACTTACTCAGAGTAAGGATAGTTTACTCCGAAGCGTTCATAAATTTACTCTACCAGTATAGAGTATGCTTTTATAAACGTTCAGAAGCCTACCCGGAGTAAACTCTGCATACTCCGCTTTTTAATGGAGTATTATATACTCTGACAGTTATGACAGTTTGGCTTATACAGTAGTTCAGTTCAGATTACTGCCAGGTTATTTTTATTGATAAATTGATATTATTGGATTATTAATATTCAACTCATCCATGGTTAATTAATTTCTATTTTCGAAATGAACAATATAACCCCAAATTCATACACAACACAATGACATTTGATTTGCCTCCGGCCGGTGTAGCCTCTGAACGGTTACTCTGAGTAACCATCAAACATACTTTTCTAATCACGTGATCATACTCTTCTCTGCTCACTCGAGTAAGTTTATGAACGCAGCCCATGATGACAAAATGCTGAGTAAAATGTCAGATGAGTGCAATCTGCAGAGCCATTATCGGAAATGTTTAAAATTAGCGTTAAAAATACATATTTTATGTACGAAAATCGATTAAAAAAATGTCACTTTTAATAATGATTTTAGAAAAACGTTATTGTCAATGGTTGAAGAGAATAATATATAAATTTCAACTATACTACTCAAATACTCAATTTCTAAAAGTTATACAATCCTTGGTGATAATCCTATAAATATTCTTTTATATCTATTGTGATTTGCATAGAAAATGTAACATCTCATCGTTAGATTTCGACATATTGTCTCTGAAACACTTCCTCTTGAACATTATAATGTGATTTTCTTCGAATGGTTCCTTATAAATATAATACGCAGTGGTTTGTAACAGATGCGACAAACTGCTATGTCGTGCCTTCGCCATTACTCTTATCGGTTTTTATTGGTCTGCCATAGACGATTCGTAGTATGAATATTGTCTTACAACGAATATTGGTCGGTAATATTCTACCGTATTGCGTTCATGAAATGATATTTAGTTTCGTTAGTGTTCAAAAAAATTAATGTACCTTTAGAAAAACTATTTAATACTGGTTTTATTTCAAATATTTCAGTACCCGTTATAATTTGGGAGATTTTTTATAGAAAGTCCATTTTAGGGATGGATTATGCACGATACAGGAGAGGCAGAAATAAGAGTGGTGGGGGGTGGACTGAGGGCGGATGAAGTGAGGAAGAAAAACAGATGGGTGGTAGTGCCAATGGGAGACATGGTGGTGTGTATAGAAGCTCAAATGTCAGCCTGGAAGGATATGAGAGGAGCATGACAGGATTGGAGGACGATCTGAGGGTGGCAAAAGGAAGAAAGAGGATCATAAGGATAATGGTGACAGAGGGGACTTCAATGCTAAGAATACTATATGGGGGGGAAGAAAACGGTCAGGAGGAAGTGTTGACATCCAATGGGTTGATGGTGCTACTGCCCACCTTCGAAAGAGGGGCAAAAGGCGTTTGCGGAGGGCGAATTACTGGTGGAATGAGGAAATAGAGGAACCGTGGAAGGGGTATAGGAAAGAACGAAGACGGATGCTAAGGGAAGAGGAAGGATAGATGGAGGAGGAGAATACAAAGAGAAGAAGAAGGAACTGGAGCGTAGGGTGAAGAGGGAAAAAAGGGGGAAGTGGAAATCCATGGGGAAAGGTATATGAGATAGCGGTGAAGAAGTTGGTTGGAAATAGGAACGAGGTGCTAGAGGAAGATTGAGAGGAGGAGATTATAGGGAAATTGTTCACAGGGGGAGGAGGAGGAGTGGAGGGGGATAAGGCCAGTAGAGAAGGGGAAAGTAGTGGAGGGAGGGGAACATCAAAGTGAGGAAAGCACCAGGGATAGATAACCTGTGGGGTGATATGACGAAGATTATGTTGGATGACAATGGGGATTACTTCTGTTAACTATTAAACAGGGTGCTGAGGGAGGAAGAGTTTCCTGAAGGGTGGAAGGTGGCCAGGGTCATACTGCAGAAGAAGGCGGGTAGAGAGAAGGAGCGAGCGGGGGACTACAGGCCCATCAGCGTGCTGAGTGGTATGTGTAAATTGATGGAGGGGACAATAAAGGATAGGCTTGAGGAGAAAGTTGGTAGGAATAGGGGTTCTGGGGTAAACCAGCACGAGTTTACGAAGGGTAAATCATGCATCTTGGCGCTGGACAGAGTGATGAGCTTGGTGGAAAGGGCTAAGGAGGGCAGCTGGAGGAACAAGAAATTGGCCCTACTCGTGTTCTTCGACGTCGGGAACGCGTTTAGCAGTGTCAGCAAATGGGCAGTGCTGAGCGCGTTGCTGAGGCTTGGAGTGGGACAGGGGTTGGTTAACCTGGTGGAGCACTCTACCTGACGGGGCGCGTGATTGTAGACTCTAGAGCGAGGAGGTTTGAGACAGATGCTGGAGTACCCCAGGGCTCGGTTCTTGGACCGACGCTATGGAAGTGTATGTTTGATGTGGTTCGTGGGATAGTATGTGAAGACGGATGTGAGATAACGGTATATGCGGACGATGTGTGCCTGGTATGTACGGCAAAGGGAGAGGCGGAGATGGAAATAAAGGCGGAGAGAAGGTGTAGGAAGATTGTGGAGAAGATAGAGCGGTGTGGACTGGAAATGGCGGAAGATAAGACGGTGGGGTTGCTAGCGAAGGGACCGAGCAAGTCGAGAGAATGATGAGAGGGTGATGGTGAAGGGAAGGAGAATTCGTATGAAGGAGTCTGTGAAATACCTAGGGGTGTGGTTGGATACCCAATTATCCTTCAAAACGCACATGTTAAAGGCGACAGAGAAGGAGAAAGTGAGGGCAGCATGGATGGGGGGATTGATGTGTAATGTGAAAGGGCCGGGAGAGTGAAGAGGAGGGTAATTGGTAGGACGGTAGAGCAGAGTATGATGTACGGTGTGGGGTGAATGCGAGGGCTAGGCCACTACTGCCAGTGCAGAGAGGGATACTGCTGAGGGTGGTGCAGGGGTACAAGACAGTGGGTGGACTGGCAGCAGCGGTGCTGGCAAGTTCCTACCCATTGGACGTGATGGCTAGAACCAGGAATAAACGCTGGAGGGGTGCGACCAGAGAGGAAGTACAGGAATGAATGAAAAAGGAAATGGAGAGAAGGTGGGAGAAGTATGAGGGCGCGCTAAAAGGAGCGATTGCGAATAGGAGATATTGGACTTCTTGACACAGGTGTTCTCTGAACATGGGTCGAGAGTAGGGTATCTCCACAAGATTGGGAAGAAAGAGATTGGTGAGTGCGAGAGGTGCGAAGTGGAGGATGATGTGGGGCATGTGTTTAGATGCTGAAGGAGTTAGAGAAGAAACTAGGGAACTAGGGGTCGGTGTATTGCGAGAACATGGAGGAGATAATATTGAGGGGGGAGGAGGAATGGATGGTGGTGAGTGGCGTAGTAGAGAGCATGGTTAGGGGGAGAGAAAGGATCGATATGGCATGAGTGGTAGGAGTGATAGTTAGGAAGAAGACGAAGATGTGAGCGGAGAGTGTGCGAAGGACCGCCGCCCGTCCGACAGTGTACCAGATAACCTGCAAATAGGAATTAAAAATAAAGATGTAATTAAGTAAGACAAAATATCTAATTTTTATTTTTCGCAAATTATCTAAGCTAATGCAACGGAAAACTCTAATGATAGTATACTATTTATTATTCCCTAGTATTCGTAGTTATGGATTTATGGCTTGGTTAGTGCCTATCAAACGCAAATGACTCTACTACAAAGATTGCAATATAAATTATTAAAAATATCCAATAAAAATTGTTTTATGTATGAAAAAATTCCGTGCAACATCGAACAAAAGTTTGCCTTTGAGTCTATACTATACTATTATGAAACTTTTTCAAAAGAGTATACTCAATCGGCAAGAGTCACTAGATTTAAGAGTATTCAGCTACCAAAAAGATCAAAAACAGTTAGTAGAAAAAGATGTTATGTTAACGCAATTCTTATTTTAAACAGTCTTCCTATTGCTCTTAAAACTATTATTGACATAAACAAAAGGAAAAAAGAACTGAAAAAATGGATAATCGAGAATATTTATTAACGTAAAATAATTAATTAATATAAAGTAAACAAAACTAAACAAAAATGATTATGAAAACAAAAGGAGAGCACTCAAAAATGCAAATAATCAAAGGCAAATAGATTTGAATTATTTATTTAGTTATAAGGCTAGTTTTAATCTTAGTTTTAAGTAACCAGTCCGACGAACAGGTAACTGTGATTATATGTATACTGGTTAAATAAATAAATTGAACAAGTTACATGGTAAATTACGATCAAACTTCGCGTTGGTATAGAAAAGTTATGCAAACGATAAAAAAAATTCATTAATTACCGGGACTTTCCTGACAGAATGTATATTTTATAGTATTTGTGAATTGGGCATTCGTTTTAAGATTGTCAAGTAAGAGCTATGCCGTGATTTGTGATAATTTGGTTAATTCCTACATTAGCAATAAAAATGAAAATATTATGAATAATAAAAAAAGTTAAAATTGAATAAACGAAATTAATATTAATGTAAGCACAATTCAAAAACAATAAAAAGAAGAATAAACACAATAGTATTTTCAACTGAAACCGAACACGCGAAGCAAAGAAAATTAATATAGAGTCACGAAATCTAAGAATGTGTGCGTGTATTTTCTATTGTACGAGTTTCTTTCTTTATAATATAAGCAAGTTTTTTTTCTTAATAACTGCGGCAAACTTGTAATGTTTATCTTATATCGGTCGAGCTATAGTTATGTAAATTGTACAATAAGATCTTGGCGTGTGAGTAATTCTATGGTGAAAGTCATAGTGATTATTGCTGAAGCCAAATTCCTCATAAAATTTGTCGTTAAATAAATGTTTCAATCATTATAACCATGCAAACTATTTGAGAATTTTTGGATTAAGAAGAGTTTCCATTATTGTTTTCTTCACCAGGGGCGTACCTACCACCGTATTATTGATACAGGACCCTTATGCTACAAGTGCCCCCACTTGTGAACGCTAAAATTCTAAAATTCGTAAAATGTTAATCTCTGTTCCTAAGGCACTGCAGCATGAAATAATAACTTACAGAATGCAAGTACATTATTTAGTAATCTATTGAACGGACTGAGCGAAATAAGAAATCAATATTCACTTCAATTCACTCAGTGAATCCAGAGATCTAGCGAAAGAGTGGGCAACATATTTCAAAGTCAATAAGTATTATTGATCTTTGAATATATTGATTTCTCAAACTAAACAAATATTTCAGAGCCAGTGTAATCTAAGGTAATACGTTTGAAGTGTTACAACCACAGAAACTTTTATCATTTTCAAAAGAAATAATAAAAACAAAAGTTTAAAAAATGACTGACAAATATACCTAATGAAGACTAATCGGACCAGTCAGTAATTGGTTTGAATATTTTTTAGTTTTTTTAACGGTCCCTAAAGCAGGAATATCGAGCTGCATAACGTCTACCGCACGAATGGCTTTGCTGGACCTCCACTTTCAAATTTGTTACGGCGCATCGTCACCTTATTTTACCAGATACCTGTCCTACTGTACCTACAAAGATATTTTTGAAGGGTATCCTAGAATTTTGAGCATTAACAGCTATGTTATTTCAAAGGAATCACCCTATTGATAAAAGAAAAAAGATTATTCTACTCTCCAAATCCCTTAAAAAGGTTTCGTATTCCTATCTCTAATATTTCTGAAATATCATTAAGTATGCATAGAATGCTCCTCATCACTGATTTTGCAATAAAATGGTTACCATTCTAATTTTTAAACAGAATGCTGCGTAATTTTTTCTTTGCTTTTGCCGATACAGGAATAAATAAAATATATCACAAGTTAAAATCCCTAACATTAGAAATTCTGAAACACTTCTAACTTTCTAAATTAATAAAAATCATCTGGAGTCATTTGAATTTTATTGTATTTCTGTTGTATTAAAACTTTCGTGACTGGCTTTTATAGTACTTTTATGGTTGTTTGTAAATGCATGGAAATAGTTGAAGATATTGCTTGCGCTTATCAGTCGTAAACTCACTTCTTTCTTAGAAGCCATACTAGATACGTTTTATGTTTAGACGTTCGTATAAACGAAATTATTTGGGAATTGAACTTTATTGTACCTGTATACTTTAAATTGTGTTTTCACACTGTCTTCGATTTTCTAAGATTGCTAGAATTATATAAAAAAAATCTGAAACACCGACACCCAAGGAGCTAAAAATTTAACACTGTCTATTGAATAAACACCAGCAACTGCGCAATGTAGAGTATCAATTTTATAGTATAATATAACAAATTTTGAAAAGTTTCTTGTTTAGTGCTAGTGCTTATTTATAGACATTTCCAATTAATTTTGGAAGATTACTTTTTGATTTTTCTAGTCTTAAAAATTGACCACAGATCACCTACAGATAGATAGGCGTATGTCCCGAATCCGGCATTATGCACCCGGCCGTTTTGCGCTCCTACCTGAAATCGACCGTTTCGCGCTCCTCTAGAGTAAACTCTGCCCTTTTACCTGAGGACGGCCGGTTTCTGCCCCGATAAGTAGGTAGCTACTAGATTTTGGTATATTTTCGTAGAAATGGGATACTCCGAGTATTATTGTAAAACAATCTTTCCTTCGCACTTCCTCCAGACTTAGGACTGGCAAAGATTATTCATATAAAATCGAATGTTTTTTGTTTCGAAAGCTATACCGAGAATATTATTTAGGATGACAAAAAAAATATTTCGTTGGTCTTATTTGGAAGCAATGCAAATAGTATACTGGTATCATATTTATTTCATTTGTGGTGCTTATTCTCCGATATCTATTGGTAAAACGCTTTACTAAATACGACAATGTTACAGAAAACTGTTGTAACGTGTCTATCGACCTGTTTCGATTTTACAGAATAAATCCTTTCAATTAGCGCTCGTCGTCACTGGCCACTTCCAATTATAGTTCTGTGATCCCAAATTCTTCAACCCTGACCATAAGACAATTGACGTCTGCCAACGAACGCTTCTATTTTTTCCAACGCCACGAGGGACACCCCTTTCCGTTACCGACTGCCTACGGCGAAAGACCATCTTTCGTTATCTTTCATATTTTAAGTATCTTATGAATTTTGCTGTGGTAAGTTCAAAATCATAATTTATAATTTATAAGCTTCTTCTAAAGTACTGTCTGATATAATTTTTGTATGCATTCTTTATTTTTTTACAAAGATAGACGAAATTAAATTTAACACGTGGTCATAAACTGTTCTTTTATACTAATATGGTAGTTTTAAACCAAATATTCTTTTATAATTCACTGTTTTACTTTTGTGCAAACATTTGCAAGCTTTTTTAGTTGCGAAATAACTTTTTTCATTATAAAATAACATTTTTATAATCTGTTAACCTATAAAATATTCTTTCATACCGCCAGTGCCGGCTTCATATATTTCTCAAGCACGATATTTTTTCATATAACTAAATACCTTTCTGCTATGATTAGTTTCTTTCGGATCATTAATATATTTTTTAATTTAGCCGATAATTGCTATTTTTACTGTTTTAACATGGGACATATAATGTTGGAAAGCTTTCAGTAAGTTGAACATTTTTTACTTTCAAACAACTGCCTTCCTTTTTTTAACCTGAAAAGCTGACCAACATAATGTGCCATTACATTCAAGTTCCTACATATCCCTGATCCACCTGTACTTGTAGGTAAGCACATCCCCTAGGCAAGGATACAACCCGAGGATATAACCCCAAGATCTAGGCTATAATAATAAGCCCTAGGCAAGGATATAACCCAAGGATAGAACCCCAGGATACAACCCTAGACCAAAATACCGCCCCAGACCAGGACACAGCAGTTCAGATCAAGACTATCTACCTATCTTCTTCGAGATCTTCTTAAGACATCGTAGAGGCAAGACCTTCTTCAGGAAACAACCGTTTCATAAGCTAAGTACCTAAGTACAAATTTTTCCTCACTGTTCATTTCCTGTGGCAGTATAAATGTATGAATTTTTTGAATTCTTTTTTATTTTTTTTTATAAATTCTCAACTATAAAAGTTGAGGGAGATATCGCCCGGGGTAATTTTCAGTCACTTTTTTTATTATTAACATTTATCTAAATTCTACAAGGCATTTCTACCTTTTCCGCCTTGGTTTTTTTAGTACTTTTTATCAACGTCAAAAAGGTAGTGACGCCCTCAACTTTTACAACCTTCCTGTTATACTTGTGCAGCATAAACTTGGGACCGAATCACCCTTGAGGGGAGTCTCTAGCCGGAGCCCTTCAAGCTGGCGTCTCTTACCGTTACAAATTGGCGCCCTGTAAGGTTACAGCCATTCACCGTTACACCGTAATAA
The DNA here is from genome assembly GCA_947563755.1 of Lochmaea crataegi. Taxonomy (NCBI): domain Eukaryota; kingdom Metazoa; phylum Arthropoda; class Insecta; order Coleoptera; family Chrysomelidae; genus Lochmaea; species Lochmaea crataegi. The sequence continues at coordinate 3,306,338 of OX387432.1, forward strand.
TCAATTAAATGTCAAAAAATTTACCATATTCCCTGAAGTGACATTTTAATTTGATATAGAAAATTACACAGTAAATAAATCGTTTTACACGTTTTTCAATGACCAATAGAAAAAACAATAAATATTACCTGAAGCTTAACAACAATACAATTGATAAGAAATAAATTGAGTACCTAAGCAATATTGAAGAACCTCAAAACAAATGAGAACTTGATCAGATTTTTAAATGATGTCAAATCATGATCCAACTAGAAGTTATTAATTGTTATAAATATTCTACAGGGAAAAAAATAATATCAGGGGAGAGTGCATGTTTGAAGAAAAACAAACAATATTGAAATTGTGTTTATTTAACCCTTTATAATGAAATACAGAAAAAGACGCATAAATAGTTAAACATAATACAATGAAGTTGTAAAACACAAAAATATTATAGAATAAACAATAATAAATCAAAGAAATACTGGAATGGAACTGAAATATTTTTTATCTTTTGGTTGAACTTTTTTTTCCAGGTTTTTTATGAGAGCAATTATTTTGTGGAAGTCCTTTCTGGTCTCTGATCGGCTTCTACAAATAACAAAAGTAATATAGGTGAATAATAGTATATTGTGTCACAAGGACGGAAGATGAGCTTTAGCAGCCCAAGACTATTAGATGCACGAGCGAGCGTAGCGAAGCGAGGGATGCTGATAGATAAGGGCTGCTTAAGCGTTTCCTGCATGTGTGACACACAACTGTTCTTCGCCTACCGAATAAACCAAAAACTATGAAGATATAACAAAAAACTTTGACATACATTGACGTTTAATTAAAAAATTCACGTTAAACGTCAAAGTACTCAAATGACAGATAGAGAAAAGCTTAAAAAATCTTGGCGTTATGAATTTTCAGCCCTTGGGCTACTAAACAATACTCTCCGCCCTATTTTTGGTATTCATTTGATTGATTTTCCGGTGAGGTAGGCGAAAAATGTATTTGAATATATAGGTATTCACATTAGGTAAGAAATCCTTCCAGAAAAAATGTATTTTATGGAATTTTTTTTTAAATTCCAAGTCAAAATTAATATACATGATACATCAAGATTAACAGGACGGAGGCTTATAGCGAGACGGTGAAGATTTGTGTCACTTTAGTAGCACACATTATTTTGGAATATACAGATATATCAATTTTTTTTAATGAGAATCCTAAAAGATGCCCACTTATTATAACAAATTTATTCCTACGTCCTCATAGTTGGGCGTTCGTTGAATGCACTCCATTATTGAGTATCAAACAAACCTTTACAGGGTGTTCAAAATTTACAATTTCATTAATAGATCATTCAATATGTTATCTGGGATTTTAAATGCTCCCTCATGTATTTTAGTTATTTCCATAAAATAGTCTCTCCCGATTGGTGTGAGTAGTTTTGTCAAAAAACTATAACTTGACAAAAGAAAATGGCTCATGAGCAAGAAAAATCCTGAACTTCAATGAATTTTTTTAGAATATTTTTATATGTCAAAAAATTATACTTACATACGTGAAAAATTTTTCACAATATGTATCGAAAAGGATAATTTCTTCCATCTACTGAAAAATCGTTGAAACGACCCTTTCAGTTGGAATATAACGCAAACGTCCTTTAAACGACTTACTATATTTCCACAATTTGATGTCACCCAGTCAAAATACGAGCATTTTCTGATGATTTAGTCGATTTAATCTGAACGCGTTAGCCAGAGATTTTATCAATTCTGTTCGTGGTTTACGACTATGAGTGCACAATTAATTTTCGTAAATTGTAATAAATGGAAAATGGCTAATCGGTGCGGTCAGATTTTATGAGATATCCTCTACTGATCACAATTGCAATATCATACTTTATTTACCACTAAAAGTATACACTAGGTTCACAAAACCACGCAAAAATATACGGGGTAAATACTAACTTAAAAAAACTTATTTTTAAGTAAAACACTCTGTATCTTTTTCTATATGAAATTCACAACGATCAATGTTCATATAGCAATCGCATCTCTAGAGCTAAAAATTCATCCACAGAAACTTCGTCTGTTATGAATGATTTAAGGAAGAGAACTTGTTCATAAAACTTTGTTGATCTCGACCCAGGAAAACTTAACAATTATTTCGTAATCGTAAGCAGGAATATTAGCTTTAATACATATATGTTCTTCAGGAAGAATCACTGATAGTTTTTTCCCAAGCCCAGTAGATGGATTTGAACTAGTGCAAACCATATTCAACATTCAGTACGGATCTTACTGTGACATAGAGGGCTTATCTGCTAACATATTTTTAAATATGTCTGATGTAGTTTCATCTTCTTTGATGAGTGAATCATTTGGAAATGGACCATCCCCTAAATTTCTTCTTCCCACGCACTGCTCTCCCCTTCCTCCCATTTGACCAGACTCGTACCCTCTGAGGGGTCCAGAGAGTCCCTCCCATTTTTTCCTTTCCCTTTTCCATCGTCTTCATCTACTTCCTTCCTTCTACTACTACATTCCACTCCCCTGGCTTATGACCCCTTTCCTCTCATACCTTACAAAGGAAGGCCAGCCGACAGTCTCTGGCCATGTGATCCTCCCTCTTACATAGCCAGCACTTACTCCTCTCCTTAACTTCCTTCACCTTTTACCCTGCTACTTTGTGCCCCTTCACCCCACATCCAAAGCATCTGCTGTCCTCTCAACCCTCTACAATAGTTACCCTGTTCCACCCCAATCTAATCTCCCTTTTCCCAGTAAAGCTTTTTCTCAATCCGCCTTCACCACAGCCAATTTCATCCCGTTCCTCTCCCTTACCTCACCCCTTCATCTTTCATCCACGGGTCTCTCCCTACCATCTTCATGGTTTTTGTTCCCTTTCCCGCTTCCACCACCCTAGTTCCTTTCACCCTTTCCACCTCCTCCAGAATTCCCCGCACCACAACCCCCTTCTTTGCCTCTATAATTACCTCCCTATTTCTTGAGACTCTGAGTCTATCCACCCACTTCCTTTTTTTCTTCCCCAACCCCTTCTTCTCTCGATCCCCTCCTGATCGACTTCCCCAATATCTTTCAGGATTATCGCCCCATTCCTACCCTCCTTTTCCTTTTCCCCGCCTCTATTGATTGTTACCTCCACCACCTCTCCGTCACCTCTCACCCACTCCACCATCTTCTTCAGCACCTCCAACTCTACCTGATCAAGCTTGTGGAGTCCAATGCTGTCCCCTCTCACCATTTCCCCAAACAGCCGACTCATCAGCTCGAACTCCTTTTTTTCATTCTTCATTATTCATTCTTCTTCTTCTTACTCAGACTTCTACAAATACAGTTAGAATACTCATTCCATATCCCGGATTTTCTACCAAAGGAGGGCTTATTTAAGTTACATTCACATATTAGTAGGTGAAAATGGCGTTATCGCTTTAAATTAATAATTTTTGTTACGCCACTGAGTAAAGCCGACCGGACCACAGGCTATACACTACCAACAGTACAAATTGAAATATAATCGATGGGATCATGTTTTATCGCGAGTCACGATTATTTTCAACCACTTTTTTTTGTTTCGAAGGAATCATCACGATAATAATGTCTTCATCTGCTTAAAGTTCACTCTTATCTCCCTCGTTGAAATGGCTTTATTGTCATCTTGCAGATTTTTCGTAAGCTGTAACGAATAAATAATAATCCGAAGTAGTTTATAACGTGCATGATTTGTTTGAAAAGTCCATTTAAAAGTATTTTTCGGTAACAATCAAATGATTCATTTGTCATAGTGACATAAGTAAAAGTCGCCAAGTTGCTCTTTATTTAGAAGAAATTTCAAGTTGACACGTATCAGTGTATTTTTCAACAAAACACAAAAAAATGGTTAACGTGTTGCATGAATCTGCTTCATCAGTAAGAATGGTTTACAAGTGTTTGAGGGTGGTCGTATCAGCGATCAACGCAGTGGACGTCCAAAAACAGCAACCACACCAGAAAGATCCAAGTTTGACTAACCGAGAACTGCCGTAGGCACTTTAGATGGGTCAGAACTGTATATTTCACATGAAACATTACATTGGCAGAGGCATCAATCCAACCATCACTGGCTTGATATATGCCATGTTCATGAAAAGAGCAGCCCCTACATTCCTTCAGGATGAGATCATCAAACGACTACCAACAAGGTGGGGTGCTATCCTTCCTACTTGGGTCATTCTTGATTGATGACTTGCTTAGTGCTCTCTAGAGAAGAGGGGTATAACTGAAAGTGTATGCAGACGAACTTGTCATCATGGCCAAGTCAGGAAGGGTAGTATATAATATTCCCCAAAAGACGTTGCACTATGTTCACAGTTGGTTCCAACGGTAACAGAACTTTGTCAGTCCCGGCAAAACTATAATAGTTCCCTTCACTAGGAAAAGGAAATTGGAGGAACTTTCCACTTCACTACTATGATGAGGTTATTCCATTTGCACCGGGAGTAAGCTATGTAGGGATTATCCTAGATGAAAAACTTACATGGAACGCTCACTTGGAAGAAATTATCCATCAGGCTAGATTATCCTTGCGAACATGTCGTAGAATCTCTGGAAAATCTTGGGGATTGTGACCCAAACAAATCTATTGGTTATATGTGATGACTGTTAGACCGATGATAATATATGAAGCTATCGCTCATCACCAGTCAACGGACCTCCTCTCTATTTCTGGAAAGAGATGCATATGGAATTGTGAATGTTTCCAAATGCACAAAACAGATACGAAACGTAGCAGATTGCTGATGGATACTTAGAGTCACAGTATTCTGGAAATGACTTCCGACCTAATGCCTCTAACAGAAAACTACTACCTGCCTTATACCGTCTTTATCATGAATATATATAAATGGACCCTCCAATTTAGGTATTACCTCACTTTAGGAAATGGTGGGGATAAATATCTGGACAGCAAGAGAATATTCAGAGCTCTGGCATAATTTACCGGAATTGGCAAGATCTACGTTTTCTAGCAGGTCTCTTAACGGGCCATTGTCATCTTATTTATCATTGGATAAGACTTGGACTGTCAATGTCAGAAGATTATGATCAGCAAAGTATATACTTTTTGCCTGTCCAGCTAAGGTTCAAATCAGGTATCTGATGTTTGTCAGGGTCAGAACCAATTTTAGAGTTGCACAAGTTTGACTTGAATGTTTGAGATTGACTTGAGTTTGACTTGAAATTAAGTCAAACTCAAGTCAATCTTTCTGACAAATAATTCAAGTCAAATCAAACTGGACAATGGTTACAGGTTTGAAAATTCAAACTGTTTGTCAAACTAGTTTTAAAGAGTTTCAAAAATAATTTGTTGAGTAGATATACCTTAAATGGGTAAAATATTTATGTTAGATATGGTAAGTAGGTACAACAAATACATTATTTTAATCAACTCCAACTTGTCACCTCAAAATTCTTCGTGCAAAGTAAAGTTCTTACAAATTGAGTGAAAGCAACAATATATTAGATAGTAACCTCTTCCTGCGATCCTTGTGTGATATTTGTTAAGGATTCTTGTTGAAGCCACGAATTTAAACACATTAATGTTCTAATAGCCTGGTCATTTAATCGGTTTCGTTTTTTGTGACTGTCAAAGAAGCTCTCGAAAAATAGCATTCTATGCAGGCTGATGCTGGGGTGGCAAGAAAGTCTCGCAATTTTTGATAAAGTTGGAAATACAATTTCCTGCCGTTTCCACCACTAGTATGTCCTCGGTACTGTCAGCTCGTGATTCAGCTGCGTATTTGTCGATTTCGTATCTCCATGAATTTTCGTTTCTATTTATTTTTGGAGATGACTGGAAAAGTCCAAACAAGTCTAAATCAAAATCGGTAACTTTATCAGACTTTTTTTCGGACACGCTCACTGTACATTCAGTTTGGGTTTGGGGTGACTCTTTGTCAGTGTAAGGTGAATAATAATTTTCTTTATAACTTTATTCAAATTTCTTCATGGCTTCATCTTATTAGGATTTTCCCCATGTCGTAAAAGAAAACGTTTCAATTTTATGACCAGGATCCAGAATCAAAACGATACAATACATCCAGTTAGTCCTACTTTAATGCTTAACAATTTTATCGCGGGCTGCCTGAAGGGCAAGAATTATTTTTGCATCAAGATCGTCTCTATTTTCTTTATTATCTAGTTGTAGTTCGTCGAGTAGCATATTGATCCCAATGAACACCATAGGAAGGGTAGAATATTTGATCGCATTTCCAATGTAGAGTTCCATCTGGTTTTTACCTCCAGTTTGGAAATGGCCACGTCTAAATTTAATGAGTCGCAAAATTTTGCGAAGTTTAATCTTAACATTTCGGAGTTTTTAAGTTTTTCACAAACTACCTTAACCTTTGCAATTGTTGCAGTATTTTCAAATATTATACTTTCGTTATCACTAGTATCAGAGTCTTCGTCTTCGTCGTCAGACGTTAACTCGAAACACTTTCATTAAATCTCGAGCAGCTAAGTCAAGAATATGTACAAAACACACGTAATGCTTATTCGCACCATCAAAATTTTCTATTATGTTTCCCAATTCTTTTAAAAAAGTGAAATTACTATTAGTGTTGTCAGTAGTAATACCTTGAATGGAGTGTGTAATATTGAATTTAGCCGTTATATTAAAAAACAAAGTTGCCATTGAAACGCCAGTATGTTGTCCTTTTGCGGGTACAAAATCTAATAAAAAAGAATGTAATGTCCAGTTACTATCAATAAAATGAACGGCTACTCCATAGTAGCCCTTCATCGAATGGGAACACCATCCATCCATCGTAAACGAAATTTTTGAGTCACAAGCATTTAAAAGTATCTTTACTGAATTTTTCAAAACATCAAATTTTGAAAATATTCGTGACTTCAACTGGTTTCTTGAAGGGACAATTAAGTTTGGATTAATATGTAGTTGTATAATTGGTAGGTTATATCATCTTCAAAGAAGTTAAATGGCAAATATTTTTTACAGTGTACTCCACTAATAGATCCATAAATTTATTTTTCTTCTTCTTATTTTATTAGAATTGGAAATAAACACGTTGCGCAATATGATATTCAAACTTCAAACTGTTTGAAGAAGTTTGATTTCAAGTCAAACCTAAAGATACAGAAATCAAGTCAAGTCAAACTTTTTTACATAAAAAGTTTGATTTTCAAGTCAAGTCAAGTTTGTTGAGAAAAATCAAACTAGATTGACTTGATGCATCTCTAACCAATTTGGTAAACCGTTCCAGAACTTCTCGTATTGACCGTGATTTGAAACAAGGACGATTACAATTGACTGAAGGTTAAGTTCAAAACAGATGGAAAGCGCACGTTTAGTCAAAACAGATGGAAAGCGCACGATCAGAATCATCAGTTTTTATTAAAATTTGTACGAAAAAAGCCAGGTTTAGCATGGAAAGAAGTTTCTATCATTAAGAAAATGCACCTGCCTACAAAAAAGTGTTTTGATCATGGCCAATGAATCAATGAACGAATTTCTTGGGTATCCACCGTATTCACAAGATATGGCTGCTTGCGATTACCATCTTTTCATATACCTGAACAATTCTTCCGTGTAAAGCCTTTTTCGTCGAAGAGCCCTTCACAAGGGTTGATGAGTATTCCGCAGAGATTCTGGAAGCTCTGCTCCATTGAAGGAATGGAATAAAATTATTAGATGACGTTAAATTAAGTATATTTATCCACAGCGAATGACCCACCCAAACAAAACTCTGTTAAACAAAGATTGTCTGGAAATTTCTGCTCACCTTCAGTAGATATAAAAATACTTTTGGACATACCTCATCTCCATATATTTCTGGAAAGCGATGCTAGATGGACAACATATAAAATTGCGCATATTTTCAAAAGCACAAAACAGACTTATACGGAGCGTAGCAGATTGCTGGTGGACACTGAAAGTCACAATATTCTGGGAATAACCTGGGACAGAAAGAACTACCAAGAGCAGATACACAGCTCAAAAACACCCTCAGCTGGTGCAGAAGTGTACGGTCGCAAACCTAGGATAGAAATATCAACCTCCTTAGGATCCAATGCAACTGTATTCCAGAGGGAAATTTGGAAGAGTGTGTCCAAACTAGTGTAAGACTCAAGCAGGTATGACCTACGTTGTCTAACAGACCTCTCAACAAGCCACTGTTGTCTGAATCATCATATGGCAAGACTTGGGCTGTGCCATCTTTGTTTAGATGATGAAACAGCAAAGCATGTACTTTGTGCCTGAGGCGGGTAGATATTTGACGTTTCGCAGGGTCCTTCACTCGCCCACATTCCTGCAAAATCATTCACCAAATAAACTTTGGTCTAGATTCACAATTAGTCCCAGTAGGTGGCGGTGCAATCGGGTTAATACTGAACTTTTCCTAAACGGTTGGTCCGATTTTTATGAAATTATGTGTGTTTGAGTAAGAAACTGGATGGTTTAGACTCACAATTAGTCCCAGTAGGTGGCCTTGCAATCGGGTTCATAATCAACAACTCCTAAACAGTTTGTCCGATTTTCATGAAATTTTGTGTGGGTGAGTAAGTAACTGGAGGGTTTAGACTCACAATTAGTCCCAGTAGGTGGCGGTGCAATCGGGTCAATACTGAACTTTTCCTAAACGGTTGGTCCGATTTTTATGAAATTATGTGTGTTTGAGTAAGTAACTGGATGGTTTAGATTCACAATTAGTCCCAGTAGGTGGCGCTGCACTCGTGTTAATACTGAACTTCTCCTAAACGGTTGGTCCGATTTTGTTGACTTTTTGCAAAGGAGTTTTTTTGGTACGATAATTTAAATTTCTAGTTTAATCTATAATTGTGTATGTTTATACGAATCAAACTAACATTAATTATGACCCACCCTATATAACACCATATCTACCGTTTTTTTGTTGTTGTGTACATGCCAAATACATTTGCAAGCATACATTCTAGCATTTACTTTGGCTAGGCTCCAAAACAACTAATGCATTGTATACGGATTTAATTCAAACATCAAAACCGTGAGTTGAATGTAAAGTATTACTGTCGCATACACACACACCGAACATCTTCAAATGTTTATTTTCATACTTTTTATTATTATAAATACATTAGTGCATTACCATTTTTTGTTAATGGCAATGGCGTACACGGAAAACGAGGGTAGTGCGCGCGTTGCGGCGTGTCTAACTAACACAAACTGTTGTGATTTTTATTTTTCTCCGTAATGTATTATATATTTTACCACTAGGTTTTATATAACTCGTTATTGACTTTCCGACCCTTTCTATTACCGCATTGATTATTTTCCGTTATTACCGTTATAATGTATTTTAGTATAAGTCCGAGGTACGCAAATCCGAATTCTACCATATACGATTTATTAATTTCCGATATTTAAATTTTCCAACTAAAAGGACGTACGGTATATACACTATTTTAATTAAAACTGAAAGCCTTCTGGTATATGTAAAAATTTTTGTTGTAAGTAGATAAATTTTGCGTTTAATTCCCTTACCACTACTAAGGTCGAAAAGTGTAGGTAGGAATTTGGATATAAATTGGTGAACATTTCATAGGACAAGGGTTTGTCAATCTGCTCTCGACTTTCTGCCGTTTCTGCAATTGTGAAAAATTTGTGTATTCCGGTGTTGAAGCTTTATTTAAAAGGGGAAATTATTTTTCAAATATTCTGTATATTCGAAACTTTCCGTACCGCCGCCCTAGCTGGGATACCCCCAATGTTCCTCAAGGACTCTGCATGCAGGGTGTTTCAAGTGGGATTGGGCCCCTGCGGGAGAGAGTCCCACACTCCAGGGGAATGGCAGAACTAGTACCCAGGGCCTGAGAGCAGGTTTCCACCCATAAAAAAAAAAGTTGGATTAGGCTAGAAAAATATAGGAAAAATAAGGAGATGTATCAAGCTGATAAGAAGCGATGGCGATTTCACTTTGATCTGTGTTAGTTGGTTGGGAAGCGATATTACTTAGTGGAATTTTCAAATTTTCTAAAAAGGGGAAACAGTTTCTGAAAACCAAAGTCCTATTATATTAGCGGTATGTTCAAAATTTTAATTGGAATTACACCTGCGGCAATCATTTTCTTTGTCAGCAGTGTTTATAGAGGCCGAACAACTGAGGAGGTAATTCTTTTTAAAGAATTAGTTGATGTGTGCTATTCAGAGAAAAAAATTGTTTAACATCCTCAATGATCAAATTGAATGGTTTATTATCATCCATATAAATAATAAATATCAACCAAACTTATCTCAAAACAAACCATCTTTCTAAAATCATCTTCTCTCAAAATTTAAAAAAATGGATCAACTGTAATACAGCGCCAGCTATCAGAAAAATAGGTGTATGTTCATGATCCTCATCATGTTTATATCTTCTTTGCCACGATCATGAAATCGAAAATATTCAGCAACTAATTCAAGTGGCTAAATATCTAATGGCTGAATATGATATTAGGTACAAGTTTTATGACTAAGAGGTAGCAGGCCAAAGCTTATGTCAGTCATATTACATGAAAACGTCAAAAGATATAATAATTGTGGAATTGTGGAAAGAATTTAAAAGAAATTTATATCAATATAGGTGTTTTTTTAATGTGTGTGTGAGAGCAATATGGTAAAATGCAATTTTAATGTATCTAACATTGTGTAGCAGTTATAATGGATGTTTATAAAGCAGTTATGATATGACAATAAAACCAGTGCAGTACTGACCTGAACACATCTTTAAAAATTCATAACTCATTTTAGGTAAGAGAGCGCAAATTTCATCAATGTCATGTTCGTGTTCAGCGACCTCGAATTAATTAAAAAAAAATATTTCATCAAATTCCGCGTTGGTTAACTAAACTTGATTTTTTCCAAAAGCGGAAAAATTAAAATTTTACAATTTGGAAGAGAAATCAAAATTGAAAGCGAAGGAGCATGTGATGCTATATAATCAAGAAAATCTAATATTTTTAAATGTAATCCAAATTCGAGAATAAAAATCCACTTAATCATATAAGAATTTATGGACATATTTTGGTTGAATAGTGAAAGTAGTAGAAGAGGTATATTTCCAAATAAAAACATCTTTTTAAAAGTGAACTTCGGACTAGTTAGAATTTAAAAGAAAATTATTTTTGATAGTGACAGTGGTAAAACGTTAAAAAGTGATTCAAGCGTTATAAATAGGAAAATAATATCGTTCAATCTAAAATCTATGAAATTTGAAAATATAAAAATTAGTATTAGCATTAAAGTAAACATCGACATACAGTTAACGAAATAAAAAGCATAATAATAAAATTCAATTTGATTATCATATAAATTTAATTTTTTTTTCATTTATTCATAAATAGAAATTATCCATATTAAATTAAATTACATACCGGGTTCACCTTTAAAATTACATAGGGTTTGTCATAATGAATAATTTCAAATTAAAATAAACTACATAAAATTTCATTTAAAAAAATATATATTTTCATATTCAAAAATTCAAAATTGTTAAATAATAATATAATCACATAGAAATATGTATCTGTATTTTTTTTGTTCATGAACCTGCTCCTGCAAAATGATTAATTTTATAATAAAATAAATTTAAAAAATTAAAGTATTTTTATTTATATGTAGTGGTGAAATATTAATAATATTTTAAATTCATTACAATATTTTGCATTATCATACAGTCCCACACTAACAAATTTTTTAAAATATTTTGAAATATACAAGGTGGTTACCGTTTGTAGAAAAAAATCTAATGTAGTACTTTTTAAATTTAACGCCTTGTATATTATTATATATTTATATTCCTGTCGATAAAAACTTCAGTGCAGTGATGGTACTTTGAGCAGGTGCTGCGAAGTTATTCATATTTTTAGAAAATTTATTAAAAAATCAGTATTGCAGAAATATTACACCTAAAAAAAATTTTTTGGAAAATTACTCGGAGACGGCTGAGATATGAAGGAAACATACACCTACCATAAAAATCGCGCATCGTGTCTCCATATTGTACAGGGTGCTTCCCGTTGGAGTACCAATAGACTGCGTTTCAAATGATAATAACTTTATCTCCTGAAATGGGATGTTCTGTGAATTTTTTCTTTAAACCTTTAGATTTTAGTTTCAAATTGGTTCAGGCAGCGAAGTAGGTACGGGTTACTCATGCAATAGTCTACACACTCTTTTTTCAGGAAAACTAAAATAGGTAAGACTTACAATTTATGAAAGGTGCTTAAAATGTCTTTCATTTTGATTTATACATTATCTTGCTCTTGGTTGAATAGATTTACGTACATCACTTAGCATTGCATGCGAAACGTTTTTAAATTTTGCTATTCCATATTTTGTTTCGTAGTAACTTTTTATTTGAATGGAGTGTCTTCAACAAAGCCCCAAAAGAAAAAAAAAAGCAGTGTAAACTCCGGACATATCGTGGGCTAATTTGTAGGTCCCTTTCCATTCCAGCGTTTCTAAAAATTTTTATTTAACCAATTCAACGATCTTATGAAACGTGACCTCGTCGAAGCTTTATTTAAAAAGAATTTTTTGGGATTCTCAATTATATTGATCATAGCCTTACATTCGTTGTCATCTATAATAGCTTCAGCCCCCGTGAATGCTATTTATACTTTACGTTTTCCTTTCTATCGCATCTAGTCTTTGAATTCTCAAAAGTATACTTTTCTGGATTACGTTTGTTTGAGTATCTTTGACGATTTACTTTATTACTTACCTGAACAATTTTTTGATGGTACGCTCATGGGACTTACTCTATTGATGGATATATCACTCCCCCCCAACTTGTTTCAATATCAACTGTTAATAAATTCACCTATTTTTATTTAGTTGTTTGAAGATTTTTTTTAATAAAATAAAACCTCAAGATACAATTTTGCTAAAGTCCAAAATTGAAATTATTTGTCTAAAAGTGTTTCAACTCATCTGTTTCTGTCATAAAACCACGTTTTTTAAAACGGCATAAAGAAAACCGAAACGGGCCACATAACTTCGTGTACTTACTACATAATGGAGTTTACTTTCAGAACTTCATGAAGTTTTCATTATTCTCTGTAAGTAGACAAAGTACGGATAAATTTCAGCGAAATTTCAGTTTAGTCGTAAAAAATAAATACTAAATTATTAATAAGAAAGGGTCCGGCGTTTGTATGTCTTCATATTTATTTTATCCATGGGTAGGCAGAAAGTTATTTCGTTATATTGTTAAATAATATTATTAAACAATGGTTATACAGATAAAATAGTTAGTAGGGTATAAAAAAGTTAGTAAAAAGGATGCACTTGTACTAGCTAAATTTGACCACGGTGATGAGCACTGGAGATTCAGTTCACTAATAATTTCTAGAGCTCTGATTCTTAGAGGTCTAGTAATAGTGGGTCTGCTTGCATAATCGTTTTCATGGGAATTGATAAAAATATGGTTTCTATGAGATCTTTTTTAATGACATTTTGTATGTCAGTATCGCATCATCTCTTCTCAAGAAAAGAGGGGCCAATCCACTTTCACAATACAAACTGGACAATGGTGTCGTGCGAAAGGCGCCCAGGCACAAATGAAGTCTCATGTTATGAACAGCATCCAGTTTCTCCAACAGAGATTTTCTTGCTGAAGAGTATACAATACAGCCATAGTCAATTTTTGCCAGAATAAGACTTTGGTACACATTGAGGAGAATATTAGTCTCTGAACCCCAACTAGTTGAAACCAGACAATTAAAAAGATTCAAGGTGGACCTGTGGTGGACCCAAAAGTTTCTATATTGGTACTTTCCACCGAAGTTGAGAGTCAAAATGTAATCCCAAGAACTTGTAGGAGCTCCAGCACGGCAAACCTACTCCTCCCAAAAATAGTACAGGATCATAGTGTGGTCTCCTCTTTCGAAAGAAGTGTATACATCCAGTCTTGCTACTGGATAGAGTAAAACCAAGCTGCATTGCATTACTGTCAATTTTATTCCATCAATCGTGCTTCCTGTATAAAGTACACACAAATCGTCTACATACATAGAATCCTTGATCTCTTGGGAAACATAATTGAAAATGGAATTGATTGATATTGCGAAAAGAGCGCACCTTAATGTAGATCCCTGAGGCACTCCGTTTTCTAAGACAGATGGGTTTGAAATACTAGCACCAACACGGACCCGAAAAGAACGTTCATAAAAAAGATTGGATAAACTTTGGCAAATTTCCTCTCAACCCTCAGTGATGCAGGGAACGTAGAATTCCATACCGCCAAGTCATGTCAAAAGCCTTTTCAATACGGTGTGTTTATTATTCCGGAAATCGTCCTGGATACTATTCTCAAGGAATGGCTGACTTGTGTTTTCTGTATCCCATCTGCTCTTCCACTAATAACTGTTTCTGTTCCAAGAACCATATTAACCGCTAACTGATAATACTCTCTAAAAGCTTCCCTAAGCAATTAGAAAGGCTGATAGGACGGTAGCTGGAGACCAGCGATGAGTCTTTTCTCGTCTTGAGTACAGGAACAATGAGTACCTCTTTTCACTCCACCGGGTATGTACCTGTCATCCATAGTCGATTGTATATTTTTCACATTCTAAGTTTTTGTGTTTTAGGAAGATGTTTCAATATTTCGTAGCTTATTCTACCTGGTCCTGGTGCAGACTTTTTTGCTTTGCTTAACGCTTTGTCGAGCTCTCCCGGAGATATTGATGAGTTGTATGATTCACTGGAGAAAGACTCAAAATGTAGTGCAATTTCCATTTCTGACTTTCTCTCCCGAAATTGTATACAATAGTTGTTTGAGTCAATAACTTCAGTGAATTGTGTAGCAATATCAGAATTCAGAATCATCAACGATTTCATCGCCAGATTCAGATCTTAAGCAGCTAATTGTGTTGAAAGATCTTCTACCCATAATTGATCTCACTTTCCTCCAGACTTCTGTGGGTAAGGTGTCTGAATTTATGGAAGAGACATAATTTTCCCATGACGGCTTTTTACTTTAGCTCTTTAGCTTCAGCTCTCATCCTTTTGAATTCACTTAGGTTTTCTTGTGTGGGTCTTCGTGAAAATTATTGAAAGCAGTCAATAGCATTTGTAATTTCCTCATTCCACCATGGCAGGATGTAGAAATGGAGAACTATCGATAGTCCCGACCATCGATATTTATCGATTGTCCTATTTTTACTATCGATTATTATCGATAGTTTTACATCGGTAAAGTTGATATCTGACTACTCTATCACTCTGTTGTTAACCTTGTTCAATTTTAATTTGGAGCGTTATTGTTAGCGTTAGCTTTTAGGTATTATTAATTTGTGTCTGATTTTTTAAATATTAAAATTTGAACAAAAAATTTTAAAAATGCTCAATAATTGTCAAAAACTGTCAAAATTTTGAAAAAATGGTTAATAATTGCCAAACATTTTCAAAAATTGTCAAAATTTCGAAAAATGGTAAGTAATTGTCTAAAATGGTCAATGATTGTCAAAATTTTGAAAAAAGGTCAATTATTTGACAAAATTCCGAAAAATGGTCAATAATTGTCTAAAATGGTCAAAAATGGTCAAAAATGGTCAAAAATGGTCAAAAATGGTCAAAAATGATCAATAATAGTCAAAGTTTTGAAAAATGATCAATAATTGTCAAAAATAGTCGATAGATTTCAAAAATGGTTAAAAATTCTCCAAGTGGTCAAATATGGTCACAAATTGTCAAAAATGATCAATAATTGTCAAAAATAATGAAATATGGTAAAAAATTGTCAATAATTGTCAAAAATGGTCAATAATTGTTAAAATTATGAAAAATGGTCAAAAATTGTCAAAAACGGTCAATAACTGACAAAAATTTTCAAAAATGGTTAAAAATGGTCAAATATGGTCACAAATTGTCAAAAATGATCAATAATTGTCAAAATTTTGAAAAATGTTCAATAATTGTCAAAAATTTTGGAAAATGGTCAAAATTTTTGAAAAATTATCAAAAATAGTCAATAATTGTCAAAAACTGTCAAAAATGGTCAATAATTGTCAAAGATGGTCAATATCTGTTAAAATTTTGAAAAATGGTCATAAATAGTCAATAATTGTTAAAATTTTCGAAAAATTGTCAATAATTGTCAAAAATTATCATTAATTGTTAGAATTTTGAAAAATGGTCAAAAATTGTCAAAATTTTGAAAAAATGGTCGATAATTTTAGAAAACCGTCAAAAATTGTTAAAATTTTTGAAAAATAGTCAAAAATGGTGTAATAAGAAAAAAAGCTTTACAATATTCCGAGGGTTGCGAATCTTACCGAATCCGTCTTAGATTCTGACAGTTTAAAATAATGATTGTAATCACACGTCATATACTCTCTCCCGTCTCTCTCTCTTTCTCTCTCCCATCTCTCGCTCTGTCCCATCTTTCTCTCTCTCCCATCTCTTTTTCTCTTCCATATCTCTCTGTCTCTCCCATCCCTCTCTCTCACTTATCTTTCTCTCTCTCTCTCCCATCTCTCTCTCTTTCCTATATCTCTCTCTCCCTCTCTCCCATCTTCCTTTCTCTCTCTCATCTTTCTTTTTCTCTATCCTTTCTCTTTCTCTTTCTTTCTCTCCCTTCTCTCTCATCTTTCACTCCCATCTCTCTCTCTCTCTCATCATTTTCTCCCATCTCTCTCTTCCATCTCTCTTTCTCCCCCCCCCCCATCCTTCTCCTCCTCATCTCTCTTTCTCTATCTTTCTTTCTCTCTCTCTCTTTCTTTGTCTCTCTCTCTCTCTCTCTTTCTTCGTCTCTCTCTCTCTCTCTCCCATTTCTCTATCTCATCTCTCTCTCTTTCATTTTTTGATCGCATTTTTATTCCATATCAGCTTTCAAAATATATGTTCTTCACCTATCGATTTTTTTCGATAGTCAAAAATATCGATAATTATCGATATACCATCGATAGTTCTCCAATCCTAGCACGATGGTAGTGACTTGCCTTTCGCGAGTGACGGGTATAGACATATGGCATGCTTCTTGAATGTCTCGAGTGACAGATTCCACTCTCTGTTCTGATTGCATAAAAGCGATTGAAACATGTCTCAATTGGTTTTTGAATAGATCCACCGAGATGGTATGGATGAAACTTGGCGAGCAATACCCGTGGATACAACAATTGGAAAAGGATCTGAATTGTGGAGATCATCTAGAACATTTCATGAATATTTGCAGGCTAGCAGGGGCGATTTTAAGTCAGATCAACCGTGGCGAAGTTACTAGATCGTGCAGCCAGGTGTATAGGTGAGCCATCATTGAGAAGGGTGACTTCTCTGGACTGTTGTAGGTCTATGGGCTATCACATCAGCAATGCCGTGTTCTAATTTGACACTTGCTTGAGATATTCTGACGTATGTAATATCATATCTGAATTATATATTGTGTAAAGTATATTAGTAAAATAGTTTATTGATAATATTTATTCTTTCTCCCGTCGTTCCACCCAACAAATGGTAGCAGAGCGTGGTTACTGGTATAAAAAAATATAGTCGGTGAAACTGAATTTTTTTCGAAATGATCACGTCGACAGCAACCGCTTCGTCGTCGTACCATCGCATCGAAGCCCTAACAAAAGAAAACTACGATACATGGTGTCTACAAGCGCAAGCAGTGCTAATCAAAAATGGCCTGTGGGAATACGCAAGTGGAGAGATATCCGAACCGATTTCAACCAGCGACGAGACGGAAAAAAAAGAATTTCTTAAAAAAGATCTACTAACTCGGTCAGAATTATTATTACTTATTTCACCATCAGAGTTGAAACAAATAAAAGGCTGCAAGACTTCGTACGAGCTTTGGCAGAAACTGAAAAGCATTTATCAAAGTACGGGCCCCGCAAGAAAAGCAACACTGCTGAAGCATCTCATACTGAAAAAGTATGATAACGGTGACGTACGCGAACATCTAAATGACTTCATGAATACTGTCGATAAATTAGCAGATATGGACATTTCTCTAAATTCAGATCTGCTGAGTATCATGTTGATATACAGCTTACCCGCTTCATATGAAAATTTCAGAATAGCGGTAAAATCTAGAGATACACTACCAAAGCCCGAACTGCTGAAAATTAAAATTATAGAAGAAAGCGAAGCTAGAGATAATCAAGATCTGAGAAAGGAAAGAAGAGAAGGTGCGTTCTATTCCAAAAAGAAGCTGAAATACTGCCAGAAATGTAAGAAACAGGGACATAATACTGATGAATGCTGGAGTAAGAAAAATAAACGTCAACAAAATCAAACATTCCAGAAAAGAGAAGAGAAAAACTTCATATAACGCCCACTTGTTTGTCAATTACCTCTGCAGATACCTGGTGCCTTGACAGTGGTTGCACGTCCCATATGTGTGCACAGGAAGAACATTTTGTGAACATGAATTCTAAAACTGGAACTTTGCGGTTAGCGTCTAAAAATCACATTACTAAAGTTGCCTAGCCTGGCAACAAACCTGATGTCAGTCGCAAAGATCACTGAAAAAGGAAACACCATATTGTTCACAAAATATAAGACATACATTAAAAACCAAAAAGGTGAAGTAACTCTAACTGCTACAAAAGAAAACGGCCTGTACTACACAAAGGAAGAAAAAGCAAATATAGCAAAAACTGTTAACAATATTGAAATTTGGCATCGTAAACTTGGACATATTAATGAGAATGACTTAAAGTTAGCTGCAAACAAGAACCTAATTAAAGGATTGGTACTAGAAAAAGGAAATTTACCGGACTGCGAAGTATGCATTAAAGGAAAGATGGCTAGACTACCATTTTCATCCCTAGACGGACCACAGTCTACACAAGCTCTGGAAATTGTGCATAGTGACGTCTGCGGACCAGTCAACACTGAGACTCTAGCCGGATCAAAATATTTCCTGACATTTCTGAACGACTACACTAAATATTGTTATGTCTACTTCATATCGCACAAAAGCGAAGTTTTTGAGAAATTCAAAGAATACAAAAGTAAAGTTGAAAAATTTCACAACAAACCGATAAAAAGCTTACAATCTGATAACGGAAAGGAATACTACAATATAGAATTTGATAACTTCCTGAAACAAAATGGAATCAAGAGAAGGCTCACATCACCTTACACACCTCAACAGAACGGCCAAAGCGAACGCAAATATAGGTCTCTTCTTGATAGAGCACGGTGTTTGATGATCGAAGGTAACATACCTCAAAAAATGTGGGCCGAGGCGGTATACACAGCGAATTATCTCATTAACAGGAGCCCAGCTAAAGCCCTGAAAGGTTGTACACCATATGAAAAATGGACCGGCCGTACTCTCTGGAAATCACCTACAGATATTTGGGTGTAAAGCTTTCGTCCTAAACAATAATAAAAAAGGCAAATTTACACCAAAATCTGTAGAAGGAGTTTTCATGGGCTATGCACAGCTAGCAAAAGGTTATCGCATTTATATTCCTGAAAAACAAAGTATTATAATAAGCAGAGACGTAAAATTTATTGATAAAATGTATTATAAGGGTGGAGACCGTACCGAAGAAAACTATGAAGAGTTTTTAAAGGAGCTTGAAGAACAAGAACACATCACACCTGACAAAGAAAATAAGGTTAATAAAAATACCGACATAAAGGGGAAGAAACAACAAAGAAAGAAGAACAAAGACTAACCTATCATAGAAGTCGAGTTCTCATCAAAACCTACCCCTGAAAATGAAGTTATACCTCCTGAGCGAGAATCTGAAAATAATGAGCTTGAAGTCAACGAAGAGCCTGAAATCCGAGAAGGTATAAGTCATGAACCATTGAACATAAGAAGTTGTATGAACGAAGAGCCAAGACCCCGAAGAGAAAGTAAAATTCCGAATTGGCATCATGATTATGAGATGACAAATACAGTTTCATGTTCTGGTGAGAATCAAGACCCATTAAATGTAGACGTAGATGAACTTACATTTATATGTTCATTCATTCATTCATTCATAAATTGGGTTGTGCTCATCAGCCCAGGCACTTGATCTGAATCTTTGTACCATATCCCATGTTATCTACTTCCATTCCTGTAGCTTCGTGTCTTCTATAAAGGTCACTAGTTTGACTGGAGGGATTTTCAGTAGTTGTGATGGTTGTATAACTTCCTCTCCAAAGTGCTTCCGTCTAAGTTCTTGTAAGTCCTCGCAGAAGCAGAGTATGTGAGTAGGTGTTTCATCATCAAGTTCACATTTTCTGCACATAGGTTCACTAACTTTGCCCATATTGTACAGATGTTTCCTCAAGGTGCAGTGTCCAGTCACCAGGTCGGTAACTGTCTTCAAATGTCTCTTACCCAGTTTCAGTAGCCTGGTTGAGAGTTCCTTGTCTACCTTGTTCAGTAAACTCTTTGTATGAAGGTGCCCTCGTGTCACCCTCCATTTGAATTGGTGTTCCCTATCTAGCCAGTTCCCGATTTCCCCTCTTATGCAATCTTTTGTGATTCCACAAAACGGTTCCGGACCTATGAAGTCTCCTTTAGAGCCTTCTTTAGCTAACTGGTCCGCCATTTCATTACCTGCAATACCCTCATGTGCCGGCACCCATATTAGAGACACTTTGTTGTCTCTTGCCAGCCTGTTGAGGGATTCTTTGCAGTTTTTCACCAGTCTAGACCTAGTTGTAGGATTACTGATAGCCTTAAGCAGAGCCTGGCTGTAAGTGAATATTTCAATTTTTTGTCCGGTATATCCTCTTCTGATGTTTTCATCAATACAGGCTATAGCGGCAATCGTCTCTGCTTGAAACACAGTCGTATATCGACCAAGGCTAAAGAACATTCTCTTTCTAGGTCCTTTTATACCAGCCCCAGTGCCATGGTTTGTTTTGGAGCCATCGGTGAACCAGATTTCTCCAGAATTACCTGGGTGCATCACCTGTTCCCTAGATGGGATGATGATATTCACTCGCTCAGTGAATATATTCTCTGGTGTCATGCTATCAAAACTCATGTGAAATATGGGTTCGTCTAGTAATGTCCCAGTTGTATCAGTGTGTCCTTCTCGAACATTGTTCGGGGACCATAAGTTTCCCGATTTCAGCCTAAGAATTGCCATCATTGCCTCCGCCCTTATAAAAAGTTCTAGAGGAGGAAGTCCAATAAGGGCTTCCATTGATGCCGTCCCCGTGCTGTTCATTGCCCCGGTAATACCAAGAAGCGCTTGTCTTTGGATTGCAGTTAACATATTAACTGCAGAGGACACTTCTGTCCTCCTCCACCAGACTATTGTTCCATAGGTGATCGTTGGCCTTATCACAGTTGTGTAGAGCCAGTGAACCACCTCAGGTCGTATTCCCCAGGTTTTGCCCATAACTCTTCTGCATTGCCAGAAAAGCCTAGTCGCCCTGGTAGTAATTTTTTCCAGGTGTGCCTTCCAATTCAGTTTGGAATCAAGGGTCACTCCCAGATATTTGACTTCTTTGGATATTTCTAGTTCTTCTCCGAACAACAGTACTCTACCCTGCGGGAGAACTCTTCTATTCGTAAAAGCAACTAGTTTTTTTTTTTTTGGATTAACTGAAAGGTCCTCTGTAAGGCACCATTCCTCCACAATTCGCAGTGCTTCCTGTAGGACATTCATAACCACCTCCGGGAATTTCCCATTGGTGACAATCACTATGTCGTCCGCAAAGCCCTGCGTCCATATGCCTTGATCATTCAACCTACAGATCAAGTCATCCTTGAGGACATCCTTTGGTTGTCCTAACAGTGTATGTTTTATCATGCATATGTGCTGTTATTCTCCTATGCTCAAGCATGGATACTATCCATTTGCATGTGGTACTGTTGATCCCTCTGTTTTTAAGGGATCTGTTAATTGATGACATCGATGTGTTGTCAAAAGCACCTTCGATGTCTAGAAATGCTGCAAGGGCTACTTCCTTATGATTCAGGCTCCTTTCGAGACCTGAGACCAAATTATGCAGGGCAGCTTCACCTGATTTCCCTGCTTGATAAGCCCATTGTAGTCTATGTAAAGGGATGCTCTTAAGCGCTCCTTCTTGTAAATACATTTGTAAGACTTTTTCCATGGTTTTCACCATGAATGATGTCAGACTGATTGGTCGGTAGGATTTAGCCTGGGTGTACGTTTCTTTTCCTGGTTTAGGAATAAACACCACCTTTGACTCTCTCCATGCAATTGGTATATACCCTAGAGCATGGCTGCTTCGAAGTATCAGAACTAAAGGACCCATTATGATGTCTAGTCCCTCTTGCAGAAGCTTGGGGAATATGCCATCTGGTCCTGGAGTTTTGTAGGGGTCAAATGAGTTCACGGCCAATCTGATAAGATGGGGTCTGAATATCTTATTCGTGAGTTCCCAGTCCTCTTTGGTTGCCTTTGTTTTGGTAACAGGCATGTTGTCAGAGCTTGACTCTATCTTTACCGAACCTGGAAAGTGCACACTGAGGAGATGCTCTAGAGCCTCTGCCTCAGTTTTTGAAAACTTTCCGCTCGGCAACTGAATAGAGCCAAGTTTGTTAGAAGTATCCCTTTTGAGAATCCTGTTGATTCTGACGCTGTCAGGGACACCTTGCATGTCCTCACAGAATTCTCTCCAGGACTTCTCCTTGGATTCTTTTATTTTTTTATTGTATGTACCTAGTTTAGCCTTATACGCTTCCCAGTTACCCGTTTTTTTCGCTTTGTTGAAAAAGCGTCTTGTTTCTTTCCTTAGCGATGTCAGCTCTTTATTCCACCAGACGGCTTGTCTAGAAGAGCGACTCTCCTTTATCGGACAGTTGTTATGATAAGAGGTCAGTGTACACTTTTGCAGCCATACGGCTGCTCCCTCTAAATCCTCAGCAGTTTTTGGTCTGCCTGAGTGTGAACGGATTTTAGAAAGCAGGTCCTCTTTATAAGATACCCAGTCAGTGCTCTTAGGATCCCTGTATGTTCTAATAACCGATTTTTCTACGTTAATTTCATAGTATATTTGGGCATGATCAGATAAAGATGGTTCATCCGATACATGCCACTTGCGAATCATCTCCCTGACACGTAAAGTGCAAAGAGTTACATCTATCAATGATTCCCCCCTCGATGTTCTGAATGTAGGCGTATTACCCACATTCGCAATATCAAGTTCAGTAGTACATAGATAGTCAAATAGTTTCTTACCTCTGGCGTTGTTGTCTTTGCTGCCCCAACTGCTATGGTGTGCGTTGGTATCAGCCCCTACAATGACATCCAGATTATGTCTCTTTGAGTATTCCATCAGGTTCTCCATGTTAGTCCCCGGTAGTGGTTCTTCTGAATCGATGGGAAGATACAGAGACACTATTATTGTCTCTAGTACTACCCCATCTTTTTCGAGTATAATCTTTGCTGCCACCATGTCACCCGTGCATAGTTCCATAATCGGCATCAAGTTGTATTCGGATCTATAGCAAATACAAGTTCTTATTTTAGTACGATCAGTTCCCATTATCAGTCCCATTCCCCTAATATTAAGCCCCAGTATCTTACCTTTGTTTATCCAAGGTTCTTGAATTAGAACGATGTCTATGTTTTCAGCCACCACTCTTTGTTGTAGAACAGCGGTGGCTGCCTTTTTGTGCTGCAAGTTAACTTGTAGCACCTTGAAGGTCCTTAGAGGTTGATGGTACAGGTTCTCGATCAGTCCCTGTTTCCTCCTCGGTTGAGTTTTCCAGGGTTTTAAAACTGGCCCGCTGGAATAGATAGTACGGTCTCCATTGAGCCCGCACCAGTCCTTTCATGGACTCCTCGTCAATCCGGAGACTCACATGCAGTCCCCTGTCGGATGACTTGGAGCCAAGGATCATCCAGCGATCAATCTTCAGCCCTGGATTCTGTTTCTCGAGCCTCCTCAACCCCACTTTCAGATCCTCTTTTTTAGTCTCGGGAAGTAGGGCGAGGACTCGTTGCTGCTTTGGAAGTTCATCACTCTTGATGAGCTTCCAGTTGGTTTTTTGTGACAAATAGTCGCTCGTTATAATGAAGGACTCCTCATTGTCACAGATTAGCCCGTAGTAGCCGTCCATGTATCGACTGGCTTCAAACCTAGGCGCCTTCTGCACCTCGTCGATCATGTCAGTTAGGTTCTCTTTGATAGACCCCACCTGATCTTCAGAGACAACTGTCTCTGGGAAGTTTTTTGGGACCACAGCTGCCTTGATCCCTTTGAGGGCCACGCTGTATTTAATACCAGTTTTAATACCGGTACCAGTGGTACGTTTGGCCCTCTTATCTTTATTCACCTCAGGAGTGCTCCTGGCTGACACAGTTCGCTTAACGCCCTTTGTCTGCTGGTTTACACCCTGTTTTGATGTTGAGGGAGTCGGCAACACCACATTTTTGGTGTCAATTCCTCGTTCCCTCATTTTTTTCAGCTTATTACGCTGGGCACCTGAAAGTTTCCCGAACGAAGCTTTTCTTGCCACAGGATTCGCTATAACGTCTCCTGGTGGCATGGTTTGCTCTTGGGCTCCAGAAGTATCTGGCTGCGTTGGAGACACTTCTGTCTCCATTGCTGCCGGATCTTCCAAATCCCTTTTACTAGGAGTCTCTATAGGCTCCGTAATAGGTATTGGTTTCTCTTGGTCCATATTTGTTCCCACGAGTATAGGAGAAAGGAGGTCAGTACCTGCAGAGCTCCTTATGCAAGTACAAGGCTAAATGCAACGGGGTGCGCCAGGTGCCCCGAGGTTAGTGGTCTCGTGGCCGAATAACCCACGGCCATCCATCCCTTCAGCGACCACTTAACTTTAAGATTTGGGAGGTTATTATAGTGGTCCTCATCCACGCAGGCCAGGCAATCAAGCCAAGCCCCCCGATCCACATAGTTCGGCATGCCCCTCACAGGCCTTACCCTAGTAAGGGGGTAGTTGCTCTGCTATGTAGTTTGCGGTATGCGTCACGAGCTTGTCAGCGGTTGGGTATTCGGTTGGCAATGTTGGGCGTTTATAGCCATCATCCTCCCTTATTCACCAACAGACCAGTTCTTTCATTTGCATGACGTCCCTGGCCTCCCCTATCCGCAACCTGGGGACGCTCCCGATAGGTAGCTCAACCCATCACCCTCCTATGTAACAGGGCAATGCACAGAGAGTTGAAATCTTGGACAAACCGTAGCAAGTCCTCGAAAACTCAATGAACACGGGACATTTATATGTTATAAGGATTTCGAAAATGAGGAATGGCATGACGCTATTAAAGCAGAAGTAAAAGCTCACATTAAGAATGGAACTTGGAAAATTGTCAAGAAAGAAAAGGATATGAAAATTATTAATCACAAAATGGTTTTGAAAAATAAATGGACTCCAGAAAAGGAGGGATAAAGAAGGCCAGACTCGTTGCGCGCGGATTTGGGCAAAGACCTGGGATTGATTTCAATGAGACATACGCACCAGTTGCCAAATTAAGTAGCAATCGAACTGTCGAAGAAGATTTGAAACTTAACCAAACGGATGTCACGACAGCATATCTGAATGGCGATCTAGTAGAAAACATATTCATGAAGTTTCCAGAATATATCGAGCAATATATTGCCGAAATTATGGTAGACGCATGCGATAAAGATGATTTTATTTTGTATGATAAAGCAAAGAAGATGCTAGAAGATATGAGAAGTATCGAACAAGAAAAAGTATGTCACCTCAAAAAGGCTCTCTACGGGCTAAAACAAGCAGGAAGACAATGGTATACAAAATTAGACAATGAACTAAAGAGAATAGGATTTCAAGCGTCGAAGCTGATCCTTGTGTCTACGTATTAGCCAAAGGAGGAGAGAAGACAGTAATTGCCATATATGTAGATGATCTCCTTATTGCTTATTCTTGTCCAAAAATACTGGCTGAAATCAAAGAAAAGTTAAGCGAAATATTTGAAATGAAAGATTTAGGACAACCAAAATGTATAATCGGAGCTGATTTGGAATACAAAGAAAATAAAATAAAATTAACCCAAAAGAAATTTATTCTAGAAACTCTAAAGAAATTTAATATGCAGGATTGCAAAATTTCTACCACACCGATGGAAGTTCATTTAAATCTGGAGCCTAATACGAAAGGAGGAGCAGAGAATTTGCCTTACAGAAACCTAATTGGAACACATGTATTTTTCAGTTGCTACCCGACCTGACGTAACGTACGCTGTAAATTATTTATCAAGATTCAATGATTGTTTTGGACCAGAGCATTTCAAATCAGCAAAGCGAATATTACGATATCTTAAAGGTACGATCGATGTTGGTTTAACATACTCCAAATCACAAGAGCCATTAGAAGGTATGGCAGATTCTGTCTGGGGTGCTTGCAAGTTGGACAGAAAGTCCTGTTCCGGTTACATTTTTAAATACGCAGGAGCAGCTATCAGTTAGGCATCCAAGAAGCAAAGAAGCGTAGCATTATCAACAGCAGAATCTGAATACACAGCTTTGACAGAAGCTGCAAAAGAAGCTGTTTATCTTAGATCACTGTTCAGAGATTTGAACATTGATTTTGGACAAATAACAATTTGGAGTGATAATTAAGCTGCCATAAAATTAGGATATAACCCCATATTTCACTCCATCACGCACTACAATAGCAACACCCCCATGCGCTCGAAGGCCATCGACAGCATCCTTTATAACAACATTATAGCCTCTGAATTGATAAGGATGTTTTGGGATCAAATGAGTCTCCTGGAGACACATACAAAAGGGATCATAGTCTTTAATGAGGCATCTCAATTCGCAGTACTGTCTGATAGTACCATTGCAGTAAAAATATTTAAGAATATTCAAAAATATGTAAAAATATGTAAATATGTAAAAATATGTAAAAATACGTAAAAATATGTAAAAATATGTAAAAATATGTAAAAATATGTAAAAATATGTAAAAATATGTAAAAATATGTAAAAATATGTAAAAATATGTAAAAATATGTAAAAATATGTAAAAATATGTAAAAATATGTAAAAATATGTAAAAATATGTAAAAATATGTAAAAATATGTAAAAATATGTAAAAATATGTAAAAATATGTAAAAATATGTAAAAATATGTAAAAATATGTAAAAATATGTAAAAATATGTAAAAATATGTAAAAATATGTGAAAATATGTAAAAATATGTAAAAATATGTAAAAATATGTAAAAATATGTAAAATAAATATGTAAGATATGTAAAATAAATATATAAAATATGTAAAATATGTAAAATAAATATGTAAAATGTGTAAAATATGTGAAATGTGTGAAATATGTGAAATATGTGAAATATGTGAAATATGTGAAATATGTGAAATATGTGAAATATGTGAAATATGTGAAATATGTGAAATATGTGAAATATGTGAAATATGTGAAATATGTGAAATATGTGAAATATGTGAAATATGTGAAATATGTGAAATATGTGAAATATGTGAAATATGTGAAATATGTGAAATATGTGAAATATGTGAAATATGTGAAATATGTGAAATATGTGAAATATGTGAAATATGTGAAATATGTGAATTATGTGAAATATGTGAAATATGTGAAATATGTGAAATATGTGAAATATGTGAAATATGTGAAATATGTGAAATATGTGAAATATGTGAAATATGTGAAATATGTGAAATATGTGAAATATGTGAAATATGTGAAATATGTGAAATATGTGAAATATGTGAAATATGTGAAATATGTGAAATATGTGAAATATGTGAAATATGTGAAATATGTGAAATATGTGAAATATGTGAAATATGTGAAATATGTAAAATATGTAAAAAATGAATTGTAATAAATGATTATATAATAATTAATATGCAGTAACTATTCAAAATGTTTACTGTATGCTACAGCCTCAGGATAAGACTGAAGATGTATCAGTTCATATTTCACTCCATCACGAACTACAATAGCAACAGCCCCATGCGCTCGAAGGCCATCGACAGCATCCTTTCTAACAACATTATCGCCTCTGAATTGATATTGATGGCTTGGGATCAAATGAGTCTCCTGGAGACACATACAAAAGAGATCATAGTCTTTAATGAGGCATCTCAATTCGCAGTACTGTCTTATAGTACCATTGCAGTTCCATTGTAAAATTTTGTGGTTTGCCATTTGATGTAAAATATGTAAAAATATTTAAAAATACGTAAACATATTTGAAAATATTCAAAAATATGTAAAAATATGTAAAAATATGTGAAAATATGTATTAATATGTAAAATATGTAAAAAGTACATAAAAATATGTGAAAATATTTAAAAACACGTAAAAATATATAGAAATATGTAAAATGAATATGCAAAATATGTAAAATATGTAAAATATGTAAAATATGTAAAATATGTAAAATATGTAAAATATGTAAAATATGTAAAATATGTAAAATATGTAAAATATGTAAAATATGTAAAATATGTAAAATATGTAAAATATGTAAAATATGTAAAATATGTAAAATATGTAAAATATGTAAAATATGTAAAATATGTAAAATATGTAAAATATGTAAAATATGTAAAATATGTAAAATATGTAAAATATGTAAAATATGTAAAATATGTAAAATATGTAAAATATGTAAAATATGTAAAATATGTAAAACATGTAAAATATGTAAAATATGTAAAATATGTAAAATATATAAAATATGTAAAATATGTAAAATATGTAAAATATGTAAAATATGTAAAATATGTAAAATATGTAAAATATGTAAAATATGTAAAATATGTAAAATATGTAAAATATGTAAAATATGTAAAATATGTAAAATATGTAAAATATGTAAAATATGTAAAATATGTAAAATATGTAAAATATGTAAAATATGTAAAATATGTAAAATATGTAAAATATGTAAAATATGTAAAATATGTAAAATATGTAAAATATGTAAAATATGTAAAATATGTAAAATATGTAAAATATGTAAAATATGTAAAATATGTAAAATATGTAAAATATGTAAAATATGTAAAATATGTAAAATATGTAAAATATGTAAAATATGTAAAATATGTAAAATATGTAAAATATGTAAAATATGTAAAATATGTAAAATATGTAAAATATGTAAAATATGTAAAATATGTAAAATATGTAAAATATGTAAAAATATGTAAAAATATGTAAAAATATGTAAAAATATGTAAAAATATGTGAAAATATGTAATAATATGTAAAATATGTAAAATATGACATTTCTAGCAGGCATCCTTTGAGCATTTTTTGCTGATGGCTTACGGGGCTTGCCCTTTGGCCACCCTTTGGTCTTCTTCTTCTTCGTTTGAAAGCTTTCTGATTGTAGAGAGGCTTGGCTCCCATACATCGAGGTCGGATGCGACTCACTATCAGATAGCTCAGTGCTCTGACCCGATTCCGATTTCTCACATCGCTTCCTTTTTTCTGACACGATGAATGGCAGCTCAGATTCCGGTTTTGAGAAAGGGGAAGAGGCAGGAATAATTTTTGAGAGCTTCAACTAGCTGCAGTACAAGGGCCTTGATGAGTGCATCTTGACTATTCAACACTTTGGCATAGGAAGTTCCAGCTCGGGGGGTTTGTATTTTTATTTTATTTTTTGCTTCCATATAGGTTATGTTGTCCTTTGTTTTCAGCTCTTGTATGGACATTTCTCTTGATCTTGCTGAATGTTCGCCAGAGCAATTTACGCATACAAGGGGCTGTTCACAGCATGTAAAGATTTGCCACAAACATACACTTGAGATGTGGTGCATTTATCTGACGTGTGACCAAATTTTTGACAGTTGAAACATCGTAGGGGAGATGGAACATACAAACAAATTTCTAAACAGTAAAAGGCAACTTTAATCTGTTTAGGGATGATTGGTGTATTGAAAGTCAGAATATGATTTGGTGTATCTTTTAACTCTTTTAGTTTTCATACGTTTAACTTCAATGACTTTTTGTGACGCTAATTCTTCTAAAATATCCTCTTCTGTACAATTTAATAAATCAGGACAAAACACAATACCACGTGAAAAATTCATTGTTCGATGCGGAACAAAATCGACGTACCAACTTGAATTTTTTCAGACTGCTTAGCACTTATCGTTTCTAGTAATAACCCTTCTCTGGTTTTTTTAATCATCTTCAATTCGCTAAAAAGACCATATAAATATTTCTGAATTTGGAATGGATCGACTTTATTAAAATTATCTCTATCTTTTCCTTTCAGAACCAGGAACCGACAATTTTTCGTCACCTGGCTCCCAATGGATGCATTGAGCTGCTCCAAGGCTTTGTCTTCTATTATGGAGGAAGACGCCTCCAATGGTTTTCGATTTTGTTAATCAACATTCATCTTGGTCCCTGCAGGAGAGCTTCCGTACTGCAGCAAGCACTCATACAACGCGGTTCACCAGGTGCCACGAGGGCAATCGCTAAGGACCGGTCAAAAACGGTCAAAAATGGTCAATATTTGCAAAAATTTTGAAAAAATGGTCAATAATTGTCAAAAATTTTGAAAAATGGTTAAAATTTTTGAAAAATTATCAAAAATGGTCAATAATTGTCAAAGACGGTCAATAATTGTCAAAAATTGTTAAAATTTTGAAAAATATTTGAAATTTGGAAAAATGGTCAAAAATTGTTAAATATTTAAAAAAATGGTCAATGATTGTCAAAATTTTTGAAAAATGGTCAAAAACGGTCAATAATTGTAAAAATTTTCAAAAATGGTCAAAAATTGTTAAAATTTTGAAAAAATGGTCAATAATTATAAGAGACTGTCAAAAATGGTCAATAGTTGTTTAAAATTTTCGAAATTTTTAAAAAATTGTCAATAATAGTCAATAATTGCCAGAAACTGTCAAAAATAATCAATAATTGTTAAAATTTTCAAAAATGGTCAAAAATTGACAAAATTTTGAAGAAATGGTCAATAATTATAAAAAACTCTCAAAAACAGTCAATAATTGTTAAAAATTAACAAAATTTTTGAAAACTGGACAAAATTTTTGAAAAATTGTCAAAAATGGTCAATAATTGTCAGAACCTGTCAAAAAGCTAAAAAATGGTCAACAATTGTTAAAATTTGAAAAAATGGTCTAAAATAGTCAAAATTTTTTAAAAATTGTAAAAAATGATCAGTAATTGTCAAAACTGTTAAAATTGGTCAATAATTGTCAATAATTGTCAAAAATTGACAAAAATTGTCAAAAAATGTCAAAAATTGTCAATAATTGTTAAAATTTGAAAAAATGGTCAATAATTGTCAAAAATGGTCAATAATTTTCAAAAATTGTCAAAATTAATGAAAAATGGTCAAAATTTTCGAAAAATTATCAAAAATTGTAAAATTATCAAAAATTGTCAATTTTTTTGTAAAATGGTCGATAATTATAAAAACTGTCAAAAATGGTCAATAATTGTTAAAAATAGTCAAAATTTTTGGAAAATGGTCAACATTTTTGAAAAATAATTGTCAAAAATGGTCAATAAATGTCAGAACCTGTCAATAATTGTTAAAAATTTGGAAAAATGGTCTAAAGTGGTCAACATTTTTGAAAAATTGTCAAAAATGATCAATCATTGTCAAAATTGTCAAAATTGGTCCATAATTGTCAAAAATGGTCGATAATTGTTAAAATTTGAAAAAATTGTCAAAAATTGTCAGAAATTTGGAAAAAATGGTCAATAATTGTCAAAAATTGTCAAAATTTTGAAAAAATGTTCGAAAATTTCGAAAAAATGGTCAATAGTTATTATCAAAACTTGTCAAAATTTTGAAAAAATGGTCAATAAAATATAAAATAAAACTTAGTAGAACGTACTGGGCCTAATGTAATTCCCAACATCGCATTCTATTGCGCGTATTTTTATTGATGGTTAAGTAGCAAGCTTCTGTCGGCGGTCCGACGACCGCTCACCTTTTTTTACTGAGGTTATTTTCTCTTGGTCCGGGCGATTAAGCCAGGACATCTACACTCACAGTCCGCGAAACATGACCACGTCAACTGCAAGCACGGTGTGACAGAGCTGGACGCTCTGGCTTCGTTAGACCTGGTGTAGACCTTTAGCCACGAAACGACAGCCAGGTCAGGTTGGGCTGTATTATTATTAACAGATATCAAATATTATATACTATTCTACGCTTCACTACTAAGTTTTGAAAAATATTTTTCAAAAACAGTGACCGTTCAACGAAGAAGAAATTAACTCTCGGAAGATAGCATATACCTTGTACTGATGAGGCGCAATACGCCGAAACCGGTCTACATGTTATGTTGTCCCTTCTAGTTGCAAACCAGAATGGTTGGTTTAAATCTTGTAGATTTACCAACCCCGTTTTACTTAGTGTAATTCAATGTCTGTTGATTCTTCTTCGTTGAACGGTCAGTGATTTTGAAAAATATTTTTCAAAACTTAGTTTGTAAAGCGTAGAATAATATTTTATTTTTTGATATCTGTTGGTAACACGCTTTACTAAATACGACAATTTTACAGGAAACTGTAATAATTCTGTATTATTATTATTAATTATTATTATTATTATATTACAGTGAAAGTGATGAATCTCTGAATCTCTGAATCTGTCCACGAGGAAGGGTCTCAAACAAGTGTATAGTTACAATTGATTTATTCCTCCAAAAAAATTATTCTGGGGAAATTACCGTGGTTCTTAGAAAACTGGATTGAAAATAGCATTGGGCTTAACTCCCAAAAGTATTTCATAAAAACATTACTTTTTGAATGATAACTCACTACATTGGCTAATAACAAATAGGGAGTTGATGTGGTTTTTAAGAGGTTCTCTCGTTACCATTTTTTCTTGATTAAGCTAACTAGATGACATCACAGAGCACCTCCTAGTTTAAAGCCAAAATAACAATTTGTAAGAAATTTCTGATATTCCTGTTTGGTGAAACCAATGAATAATTGGGAGTTAAAATTATGGTTCATCCTCCCTATCTTCCTGAATTGAGGGATTAAACATTAAAAAACCGAAACACCATCAAAAACTAAATTCTCAGCTGTGAATAATGGAACAGTGTTTTTTTTTATATGTTCGATTGTATTATAACACCAATCTCTTTATTATACTGTTTGTTCTTCAAATCACTGCAACATAAAACTCGATAGTTGGCTGAACTATCAAAACCCATAACAATAACAATAGTTAATGTTATCGCGAAATCTCAAAAGTCCGCATACAATGAATTTCCTTATAAAAGAAGAAAATGAGTGGCGCATTTCTCTCCTGTATTTCAATTTATTTTTGTCTTTCAAAGAAACTTTGCCAAATGTAGTGTCATTTATAAAATGTGTTAGCTTCCTAACCTAGTTCAATACAAATTTAGTTGAAAGTTTAGTCAGTTGTTGTGGTTTATTTATCTGGAAATCTCTCGTGAATACCGCTAGATTATAATCTTGTCTTTTTAAAGAAGAGAAAGTTTTGATCTTGTACGTGCTGCAATTATTCAACTGCTTTGTTTCAGGGAAATATACTTCATTTTTTCTTATTTAGGTTTGAAGTGAAAATAAAAAAACAAATTGGAAAAACTGACTTGGACCATATTAGAAAAAGGGGAAGGAAACTTGTTAGGAAAATATTAGCAGGCACAATTAACACCGACAATGAAGAAATAGAAGAATACACGGACTTCACTTTTTGTTACGGAAAAAGGAGTTTAACGTTAAAAAATTAGAACTGACGAGGTTAACATAGTGAATTGTGGAATTTTAGGAAAATCGTAGTGAAGCTAATAAAATGGAGCTCAGGACTAAAAGAAGACTTGAATCCAGCAGACGTTTTAGACAGGAATAGATTCAGGCATAAAATTTTTTATTGGAAAGTTGGATCAGAAGGATATTCTTGGAAGGTCAAGTATTGGTTTGACGAAAAGAAGAGAGATCATTCGAAAAGAATGAGTACAGAGGAAGGTCAACTTATCAAAAAAGCAATGATTGTCCTGGCTTATGGACGGATAATAATAATGGCCAACTTCCAACTATGAAATTAATTTCTTCCATGAGTTCAAAACAACGCATGCGTGAAGTCCTCACCGCAGGATCACCTACTGGTTCTGAACTTGCCGAACAGTCACCATTCGTGCTGTTTATATGAGCTTGTTTTACATGTTCAAAATTTTTATGATTTACAACTTTATTAAAGCTTGCTTCTTATTGCAAAAATTGTCAAAAATTAGAAAAAATGATCAAAAATAGTCAAAAACTGTCAAAATTTTTGAAAAATGGTTTATAATCACCAAATATTTTCAAAAATTGTCAAAAACTGGTCAATAATTGTCAAAAATTTTGAAAAATGTTTAAAATTTTTGATAAATTGTCAAAAATGGTCAAAATTTTGAAAAAATGGTCAATAATTGCCAAATATGTTAAAATTTTTGAAAAATTGTCAAAAATGGTAAATAATTGTCAAAGACGGTCAATAATTGTCAAAATTTGTCAAAAATGGACAAAAATGTTCAATACCCAAAAAACAATGTAATGGTGGGTCACTGGGGGCCCATTAAAGCATCCCAGTGTTCGACTACATTGGCCTAATGCCTACCCTCCAGCCTAACCTAATTTAATTGACATTGAAAGGTGCATTGTAGTAAAATTCACAAATTGTTGAAATAAAACTTTTAATACAAACTAAACATCAAAACGTTCTGTACATTTATCAATAAAAAAAATTATATTTAATTAATTTTTTCTCTGCCTCTCTCTGCTCTATTTCCAATGAGGTTATAACTTCCCATGCTTATTTTCTTGTTACACCTAAAATATATTTCATAAAATAGCATATTTTATGCAATGAGTATTTTTTTTCGGTTATTTAACGTCGGTCTATTTCTGCGCAACTTAGGCTAATCACCGACGCCGGGAGCACTCTACCCCTAACCGGAAATTTTGCCGAATCCACTAGTATTCCAACCAGTGGTAGGGATCTTTATCGAGCCCAACATCCATGGACTCGGGACCTCGGTTTTACGTCTCATCCGAAAGACGGCATATCTACATTATACATTGGAATAATGCGTGCGAGCTGTGATATGCTACTGACCCTAGTAATCTAAAGTGATTCGCTGCAGGCTGTACGGGCTCTACGACGGTGTTTCCCCAGTGGTCACCCATCCAAGTACTAACCGCGCTCGACCTTGCTTGGTTGTCATTATCGCTTCAGAAGCGTTCCACTACAAAGCTGGGCCGACACCCCAATGAGTATTTAATGAATGCTATTTAGACACAAATATGAACATTGCTTAATGGGATTGCCATTAAATTTGAATTAAATGTGAGTTGCATCACTATTTTTACTACTCCCACTACTCCCATACTTCAATTTCATCATTAGATATGCACAAATTTTGAGAATGAGTTGAATTCAGACAGCTGACAAATTTAATTGAATTATGATCTGCCAGATATAGTATATAGCTATATCAGATATTGGCTGAATATTAGAATGATGTATTCTTATTTCAATTATTTTATTTATTGGATTTATTCATTGGATGCAAACTTGTATCTAAATAAAAAATCTGTACCTTGATGGATATTTTGCTTGTGACCTATAACTATTATAGACTGAATTTTAATCATTCAAGTACAGTAACAGGGCATAGCTAATGCACTGTTTGACAAATGTATCTTTTTGTTGTTATCATACTACTCACTGAATATAACTTTAATAAGAATAATTAAAAAGTTACAATATTAGAGGAAGATAATTACCAATTTATTGAATTTACTGTTTGGACCCTTACTTTGTGGAATCTACTCATATTAATGTTATAAATGAAACTGTTTCTAATTAATTCCACTATTTAATTAAAAAATTTATGAAAATTATTAAAGGATATTGATAATTATTTCGATATTGACATATCATCGTCAGAATGACAGAAGTTACATTTTATGTGATACCTACTTGATGTTTAATATTTTGGCTAGACCAAATAGTAAGTGATCTATCTTGTGATTGACTTAATATATATGAATAGAAAAAAGAAGAAGATATGATTTTACAAATATTAAAGCTTAGGTATTATTAGCCCTATGGGGTTATCCTGGATATCTTTTTCCCATTTAAGATCAGTATAACTGTGCAATGATATAGGAAACCAAGGAAAACTATATCTGCTGATCTTTACAATAGTTACTTAAGAAGACAATTTATTAGTGGAGAGCTCCCTAGATTTATCTGTTCATTGACAACTTCATATTGTTGGTCTCTTAAGTGTCTTCTTATTTCTAGTTCTTCAAGGAAATCTAGTTCTTGTTTCTTATCACAAATATGCAGTACTTCTAGTTCTGTGTTAGGTGTTAATGAATGTTTTGTGTCAAGAAGGTGTTTTGCTTAATGTGATTTATCTGGCTGTTTTAATCTGTATGCTCGTGAGTGTTCATTGTATCTAATTTCAAAATTTCGAATTGTTTGACCAATATAGACAGCATTACATTCTGGACACTTAAGTTTATATATTCCACTATTCAAAAAGTCTGGAATGGTTAATAATTGCCAGATGTTTTCAAAAATTGTCAAAAATTTGGAAAAATGTTCAATAATTGTAAATTTTTTTGAAAAATTGTCAAAAATGGTCAATAATTTTTAAAAATTGTCAAAAATGGTCAATAATTTTTAAAAATTGTCAAAAATGGTCAATAATTGTCAGAACCTGTCAAAAATGCTCAAAAATTGTCTAAAATGGTCAATAATTGTTAAAATTTGGAAAAATGGTCTAAAATGGTCAAAATTTTTGAAAAATTGTCAAAAATGAACAATAATTGTCAAAACTGTCAAAATTGGTCAATAATTGTCAAAACTGTCAAAATTGGTCAATAATTGTTAAAATTTGCAAAAATGGTCAAAATTTTGAAAAAATGGTCAACAATTGCCAAATATGTTAAAATTTTTGAAAAATTGTCAAAAAATTTTAAATTTGGTCAAAAATTATCAAGAATTTTGAAAAATCGTCAAAAACTGTCAAAATTTTTAAAAAATGGTTAATAATTGCCAAATAATTTCAAAAATTGTCAAAAATTTGGAAAAATGTTCAATAATTGTAAAAATTTTTGAAAAATTGTCAAATGTGGTAAATAATTATTAAAAATTGTCAAAATTTTTGAGAAATTGTCAAAAATGGTCAATAATTGTTAAAATTCGGAAAAATGGTATAAAATGGTCAACATTTTTGAAGAATTGTCAAAAATGATCAATAATTGTCAAAACTGTCAAAATTGGTCAATAATTGTCAAAAATGGTCAATAATTGTTAAAATTTGAAAAAATGGTCAAAATTTTGAAAAAATGGTCAATAATTGCCAACAAAAATGGTAAATAATTGTTAAAATTTGGAAAAATGGTATAAAATGGTCAATAATTGCCAAATATGTTAAAATTTTTGAAAAATTGTCAAAAATGGTCAATAATTTGTCAAAGACGGTCAATTATTGTCAAAATTCGTCAAAAACTGTCAAAAATTGTCCAAATTTTTGAAAAATGATGAAAATATCACGAAAAATGGTCATTCTATTTTGAATAAGAAGCAAGCTTCTGTCGGCGGTCCGACGACCGCTCACCTTCTTTTCTTATGAAGCAACAGTAGTTCCTGCTTCCATGAACTCGCTTTCTATCAAGTCTAACAGTTGCATATCTGCACTATAATTTTCTTCTTATATCTCCGTAACTTCTTTCACCCCGTTTTCAATATTTGGTATTGAGTTAGATTCCTGGTT
Source organism: Lochmaea crataegi (assembly GCA_947563755.1). Lineage (NCBI taxonomy): Eukaryota > Metazoa > Arthropoda > Insecta > Coleoptera > Chrysomelidae > Lochmaea > Lochmaea crataegi. The sequence continues at coordinate 3,344,018 of OX387432.1, forward strand.
ACTCGTTTCTTTACTTCGTTCCCTCGTTCCCTACCTTCCTCGTATTTGCTTGGATTCATTATTTTCAAGAACGTTAAAATATCTTCTTTTAAGGCGGCCTGAACAAGCTATTTACCTCGCGAACGTATCTGAAAAGAAAATGTCGCTTAAGAAGTTGATGGAATCGCTTCAGGTCAATATGATTGTGATTGATTGGTTTCTTTCGCGCTGCATTACGACTATACAGTCATTTCATAAAATCAGTGCAAGTTAACATACCTTATCTTTATTAGTCACTTATAATGGAAAAAACGGGAAAAATTTCTCACTGAATAGTTACTTAACTTCTAGCAGAAAGCCGGGCTAAACAAGAAACAAAACTCCAACCTCAAATGTGCCGACTTTTGACAACTGTCATGCTGGTAAAATCTCCCATGTGCCACTTTTCGTCACATAGGCGGTTTTGTCGCGTTCAGGGTCTCAGCAAAATATTCTATGTGGTCAGCCAATGATAAATCAACCACATAGAATATTTTACCACGTGCAGTTTATGCTTAAAGTACATAGGAGGTTTCTTATTATAAGAAATAAAAATAGCGAATTGAATTGACACATGGGATATTTTGCTACAAGTTAGATACCCTAAATTTACTTCAGGTGGCAGCAAAATATTGTTTTCATGGAACGAGCACATACGAGGTTTTTCCACTGCAGCGACGTGTATGTTGCATGAACAGCTGAATATTCTTAGTTTAGTTGATGTTGCATTAACCCACTTCAACTTTTATCCATTCCAGTTGTCAATGAATATTTCGTGTCCTTTTCGAAAAGGACTCTGGAAGAACCGTTCATAAATTGAAAACTTTGCGAAAATATGTTCACAGAAATACAAGAAAAAACTAAACTGAACGCACCGGAAAACTGAATAGGCTTCTTAATATCTGTCGGAACCATTAAAGTGAAATTTATTTTGAGTACACGGGAAACGTTTTCTCGAATGACCTCTATTATACTCAAAAGTTAACAGGAGAATTTGATTTTTAGTGAAATTCTGCTTCATCAATTTTTAATCCTAAAGGACCCAAATATTTATTGACAACTGGTATGGATAATAGTAATTATGCGCCAAGGTAGAAAAGTGAGGTATTATTGTCGAGGTCCATTAAAGACCGAGAAGCGAAGCTTCGAGGTCTTTAATGGATCCGAGACATTAATACACTTTTCTACCGTGGCTCATATAGCATTTTTTTCACTACTTCACTACTGGCATTTTATTTTTTTAAATATTAGTTTGTCGATTCCCGTTTCACATGATATGACAGCTGTGCACAAGTTAACCTCTCATTCTGTCAAATGGATTGATATTTAGTTATAATCAAGTAGGCTCTGTATTTTTCTACCTTGGTTAATAATAGTAATTATGCACCAAGGTAAAAAGGTGAGTTATTATTGTCGAGGTCCATTAAAGACCGAGAAGCAAAGATTCGAGGTCTTTAATGGATCCGAGACATTAATACACTTTTCTACCGTGGCTCATATAACATTTTTTTCACTACTGGTATTCTATTTTTTTAATATTAGTTTTTAAAACTAATAGAAATCGAATATGAATTTCAAAATTTTCTTAAAAATCAAATCATTCATGCTTCTGTCAAATGTAAAACACAAACGTCAGTTTATAATATTTTCATATTATGAGGGCCGTTCGGCAATGCTACTCCATTGACTCAGAACACTCCTCCCTTCTTTAAACCGTTCGGTTATTACAGAACGAGTAAAAGGAGCAGTCTTTGAATCGTTCGTTTACTGTGGAGTAGTGTGAAAAGAGTTTGTACCACCTCGGCGAGGTGGGGTTTTAGGAGTGAATATGCGCATTTCGATTACCAGCCAAAAAATAAAATTCATACTCATTTTGGGTTACATATTTTTCAATTGCGAAGTAATAATTATTCATATTTTATAAAAATACTAAAATATAACCACAAAAATATTACACCGAATGACAATTGTTTGAGTTTGACGTTTGATAGATATCCCTCGTTTGACAGTTTGATAGTTCAGTAACAAATGATCCTTTTACTCTACGAGAAATCTGCTTCTGCTCCACTCCTATCATTCTCCATTTCGGAGTTAATTGCCGAACGGCCCTTTTTTGTATTTGCATGAGTTAACCTCACATTCTGTCGAATAGATTGAGATTTAGTTCTAATCAAGTAGGCTCTGTATTTTTCTACCTTGGTTAATAATGAACAACTTTACTACCTCAACAAAAGTCAATAAAGTTAGGTTTAGAGGCTAGTAGTGAAAAAAAGTTATTTATGCTTGGTGGAACTGTTATTTGTCAAGTTCTTTGTATAGAATCGAAAGAAAAAGAAAATAATTGGAATGTATCTTATCATAAATTTATGGAGGAGGGCCAAAATATTCTTCTTTCAGCCGCAACCAATTGACGGAGTTACGGAAATTTGTTTTTACCTTCACAGACAGACACGTTATCAAATATTTGTCACAAAACGATTTTCCTTGAATTTTCATAAAATTATTATTTCTGAGTACTCCCAGTTTATATTTTCGGTATGCTGTCAACTGGAAATTGTATAGAATCAAGGTCCCCCGGGAGTCTGGCAGCTTTGGTTATTGTCTCACTGCTGAGATATTCTTAACACATTTTCATAGAATCCACGAAAATGGAAAGTTTAGAATCATTTATATTCGTTATAATACTTTAATTCAATCTGCCAATTTTTATATTCGACTAAAAGTATTTTTCGCCGAGAAATATAAGGTCTAGACACGTAAATTGTGTTTCAGAAAATTATGGAGTTTCTGAAATAATGAAATATGATTTATGACATTAGAAAGAAGAGCTAGGTTATATGGAAATATGAAATGAAGAGTTGTGTGTTTAATTTGGCCACAAAGTAGGGGCGGGTGGGGCACAATGGAACGCAAAAATTGGTTTTGACCATAGAATCTCACCTGAATTTTATTTCAACATTTTAATTTTTTCCTGTGACCTTAGGATCTAAACTATGAGAGAAATGCATCGACCCATATTATATAAAACATATGTGACCGTAAGCGGCTTTAGTGCCCCTCGTATAAATTAATTAATTGCAACGTTCAAACTGCCAAAATCAACCTTGAATGAGATTAATCCTTTTTGTCTTTTAGTACCCTGAACCGCAGAAGGATTTTCCATTAACATCTTTATGTCTTTGTCATCAACCGTGGCTATGTCATCCACAAGAGATACGACAAAGGTGTTGCATTTTCGGTATCGTAGGAACTTAACCTCATAGTCCCCCTCAGCGTCTTTCATCTTGGTGATTTGACCAACATAGAATTTGGATTGGCTTCTGAGCTTGAACTCGATCAAAACATAGTCTCCTAAAACAGGAAGACGGTTCAATTCTGCAAAATGGTCGGGCTCAACAGCAAAAATCTCCTCATCTATATCCATGTCGTCGCCCGAGTCTGCATATTCAACGTCTCCATCGTTTTCTTCGTCGTCCTCAGATGATGAATGAATTGGAGCTTGTTCACCAGATCTTTTCTTCTTCGGTTTTGGTTGATTTACGAACACCTTCCTTTTGACTGACAATATTCTGGAAGTTTAAATCGGCTTATTCTTCTCTGCAATGGCTTTTATTTCTGGAGTGCTCATGGCTATCATACTCTTCCCTTTTTTCCTCTGCTTTCGATCAGTTTTTTGTTCTCCTGCTTTTGGATAACCACGAAAATCTTCAGGAGATAGGAAAGCATGACTTGGACCAGCTCCTGGATCGAGGACATCGATGACTGTAAGCTGCTATTTCTTCTACTTGAAGGAGGGAACCGTTGAGCGAATCACTTGGTCTTAGGTGGTTGATCATCCACAACGGTAGGAGGCGGTCGATCAGTCACATCATTGCATAAGAAGTCTGCTTCGGTAAAAATATCTTGATCAAATGGATGAAACCCACTTTTTTTGAAACCTGCAATTATGCTGGAAGGTGTCATGCTTTTCTGATGAGTTATGTTCACGAAGGAAGCTGTATTATAAATTGACGCAGTTTTGCCAGGGTTTTGCATCATCCAAGAGTCAAGAGCTGCATAATAATAATAATAAGTTTTAAACGGCACGAAAACCGCAACATCTAAGGGTTGCATTTTGTTGGATGAATGGGGAGGTAAAGTCAAAACTGAGACACCATCCTCCTTGCACATTATAAGAGCTTCCAGGGACAAATGACTTTCTACATTGTCATAGATTAATAGAGTGGGGTTCTCTCTAGAACTGCAAGTGTGGCGAATGAAATGCTTAATAACTTCCACAAAAAGTTCTGATGTCATCCAACTGCTAGAGGTCGCTAAGCCCAGTGTGCCTGGACGTGCTCCTTGAGTCATGTGGTCTTTGATATGAACAAGTGGAAAAATCATGACTGGCGGAATAGTGTCGTCAGACGCAGAAATTATGGACACTGTGGTGTGTGGTTTCCACTTGGAGCTTTGCACACTTGCTGTACGCCTTTTTCAGCCACAATTCGTTGGGGTTTTTGTATAGTTTATGTGGCTGTTCCATCCAAATTGTCCCATCTCCAAACTCTGGGTGCTGTTGATACAGTATTTCCAAGTTATTGAAGAACACTTCTACATTTGCTTTGATAAACGAAGTAGCACAAGATAAGCTGCAAGGCTCAGGGGTTCTTTGGCTGAGTTTGGGGTGCCTTTTCAGAAAACCGTAAAACCAATGAATGTCTGCAATTCTCTTCTTCCCCCATGATATAGGGCATGGTATTTTGATCATCACTGCCATTACGTATGCAACTCGTCTGCAATCTGCAACTGGTAGGCCATAAAACATCTTAGAGTACATAATGAGGTAAGTTTTCAATTTTTCCTCCTGCTTTAGTGTGAAAACCAATCTAACTGAGTAGTTAGGTGCATATTTGATATTATTTTGCCCACCCTCACCACATTCTTTTCTTCTCTTCACATATCTTGATAAAGTGACATAACTCGCGTACTTCAATGCAGCAGCACGTCTTAAACTGTTTCCATTAATGACCATTTCCACTGCTGCCTTCATGTCACCTTCCAAGAAGAGTCCCTTGTTAGTTTTGCGCTGTCGATTTCGCACCATTCTGGAACAAAAAGAAAAAACAATACTCACTGCACAATGAAAATCACATGGGGCACAATGAAACACTCATGGGGCTCCGTGAAATGTTTCATTGTGCCCCAATTTCTTCTGTTTCGAGGAGCCCCAAACAAGCTATTTCGGTTTCCCTCACTGTCTACCACGAACATGAAGCAGTAGAAATGCAAAAGTCGGGCAAAAACTTAATGCCATAAGAGCCGATTGAATTAAAAATTCACTCTTACCTGGAGTGGGCGGAGTTGGCGGGAATTTTTTACTTTCACTACGAAAAACAGCACCTTACCTCATCAAGTATGGCACGCAACTGGTGAGGAGGAGACAATTAGCTGGCATTGTTGGGAGTGGCACGCAGTGCCTCCTGCCGGGATTTCGTTGCACTAGAACCTTCTGTACGTCCGGTACACGAACTGTTTCACTATGCCCCACCCTCCCCTATATTTGAAATAGGTACAATTTATTATTATCATTAACATTATTATTCGTCCATGAGCCTATACAGACAACGTCAGATCAATACTTGGCTATTCAAGAATATCCTTCTTACCCAACTTTCCAATAAAAGCAACGCTATATAGTTACTCAGGTTAAACAAATTAAGATGATCAAACAAACCCCATTTTTATTAGACTTTGTTTATACAAAATATTAACTTCATTAATAAAATACACTTGTCAACAAGGTCCGGTTTTAACGTTTATATTGATGACAGTGTTAATGATGTAGATCGTAATTACGAAATGCTGCAGCTCCCCATGATCCCAGCATCGAAGGGATATATTATATGACGATTATACAAAAATTTGATGTTTTCCGTTGATCTCGACGTGCTGCATTAATTATAATGTTGATGTAATTTATGTAACTCATTTTTAGTCGATTTCAATTATTCATAAAAGGTATGCATAACGTTGAAATATGTTCCGTGTTCCGTGGCTGAAAAATACAAGTTTACTCCACACCTGCACTTCAAATTGATTCATTTTGAATTTACCACCTATGAGACTTCAGGAACAGAAAAGAATAGAGATTTTCATCATCGATAACTTTGTTGGTAATGTTCGTATGTTATTTGGTGAGACTTAAAAATATCTATTGTGCCTCCCTTCTACTACATTTTTCATTATCCACTAGTTTCTAATCTTTTAGATGCCGGTTACCTGTAAAAATTATTAGCGAAGTTACGCTTATCAAACTGCCAAATCAACATGATTATCGTAAAGGTCGAATTACTAAGCGACGACTGGAGCGGCTCTAGCAGCGCGGTCGTGACGACTGCAGGTACATTCCTAAAGAGCGGCTAGAGCAGTTAAGCCTTGGACGTCATGGCAGATGCATTAGTGTTGGGCCTAACCTATTTGCTATTACAAGAAGAAGGTAAGATTGAAATGGAACAACTTTTTAAAGAACAAATCTTTTATTAAAAAATTATTAAATCGGAAAACATTATAACGGAAACCTAATAAAAAGAAGGTTAATTAGTATTAATTGGTTGAAGCTGGCCTTTAAATGTCATACCAGCCGTGTTGGTCAATAAAGTGGACGGAGAATGCACTGACAAGGACGAGTTGCGAGAACCGGAAGGCCTGCTATCGTACTGTGTACACAGTGATTGAAGTGCTGTGGAGGCACGAGAAGCGGATGAGGACGTGGTCTCATGTTGAACAGTGTGAGGTTGATTTAATTCTTCCAACTCCAATTGGCTAACAATTTTACAAATTTCCATCCTCGCCCGAATTTGATTTGCTGTCATTGCCATACTTTGAAAAAATGTAACAATGGGATGATCTTCTTTTCGCTTGTTAAGAATATTTGAAATTAGTTTTGACCTCTCTTCAGAATTTTTCTTAAAGACTTTAAGAATGCTTTCTCCTGATAACTTTGTCTTAAGTTTTCTTTTTTTGGGTTGCTTTGGCACACCACCGTAGTCGTCCTGCTCCTGTTCTTCGCCCAAATCCTTGTCAACGTCCTCTGCATCACGAATTTCAGGATCGCAACATTCTACGGCCAGTTCAACATTATCAGTGTCTTGAACATTTTGTAGGGATTCAACAAGTTCTAGAATGGCATTTGTGACTGTCCTACAACAATGCAAGCAGAGTTTATTAGTAGAAAAAATAGAACATAAAACCAAGCCTAAACCAAAATAAAGATTTTTTCGACATTTTTTTTATATAAGCGGTTTACAGGTCTACTTACTCTCTCTCACAATCGACCTCGTTCATAAATTGCAGGTAGTCTTCGAAATGCCATTTCCGTAGCTTCTTTGAACTAGCAGATCCTGTAGAACTATGCAGTGCAAGACTACCAGGTAAATTCATGCCAACTTCTATAACTGAAAAGCTCATCTCACTGTCGAAGGACTTCGAAGATGTATGGAATCTTCCCAATTGCATATTGGCACTCGATGGAAAACAAGTACGGATTCGTTGCCCATTAATTATAAAGAGTACTTTTCCATAGTTTTGCTAGCATTTGTAGATGAAAATTACAAGTTTGTTATGGTTGACATTGGTTCCTACGGACGTGAAGGAGACAGTGGAATTTTAGAAAAATCAAACTTATTGAAGCTAATCAGAAATGAACAGTTTTATCCTCCGCCAAGGAATCTAGGTACAACAGAGCTTCCTTATGTCGTAGTAGCTGACGAAGTCTTTGAACTTTCAGAGCATTCAATGAAACCTTACACAAGACCAGAAGCACGTACTAATAATAAAAAAGCTGTTTTTAACTACAGATTGTCTCGTGCAAGGAGAGTAACAGAAAATTCCATTGCATTACTTTCTCAAGTTTCTCGTGTTTCTTATACCCCAATTGCAGTCAGCCCAGAAGTTACAGACAATTTAATTGTGACTGCCTGTTGTCTTCATAATAAGCTACGTGATGCGTACCTTGAAGAAAATGGCCAATGTTATTTTGAGATTTCCATTACCATCACAAAACTTGATTCCCTTGCGTACTGGAGGCGGATTTTGGAACCTTGAAGGTTTCGACATAAGGGACCTTTTTGCGACTACTTCAACAGCAAAAGTGGATCCGTATCTTGGCAAATGACAGAAATTAACAAGACAAACAAAACATTTAAGAAAAACAAACTTGTCTAACTTGAAACATAATTAAATGTACTATGAAGTTGCACTATAAAGTAAATAAATAAATTAATACTTTACCTGTTAATTTCATTTTCCCACCAATTTCTCTCCAGACATTGGCACTAGTTCAATAAGTTGAACGTCATCCATTATTAAGCAGGGAAATAATCACATAAACTCCAGCACAGAGCTCCAGTCGTCGCGGCTGTTACGACTGAACTGCTCATGCTAGCAGTCTAGTCGTACGACTCGAACCGCCTCACTAGAGCCGCTTCCGCCGCGCGGCGCCAGTCGCGTCATAGGAATGGGTTTTATTTACTTGCATGAAAAACATTATAAGTCATAGTCGCTCGGCTAGAGCTGCTCCAGTCGTCGCTTAGGAATTCGACCTTAATACAACCTTGTTGAGAAAATCACACAATCCATTAACAACAAGGAGGTTGCGGTGGCCATATTTCGACAATGCACTACCGACCTCTATTGGTTGAGCTTTGGCTGAAAAGGGCATTAAACCAACCATTACCGGCTGGATATATGCCATGCTCACTCATAGAACAGCCACTACTTCTCTTCAGGATCAGACCATTAGCTTTAAGGTTTCCAGGGGCTGCCCACAAGGCGGAGTACTACCTCCCCTACAGTGGTCACTCTTGATGAATGACTTGCTTAGCGCTCTTGAAAGAAGAGGGGTAGAACTGCAAGCGTATGCAGACGACCTTGTCATCCTGGCAAGGACCAAATCAGGAAGGGTAGCATATAATATCCTCCAAAAGTCGTTGGACGATGTCCACAGTTGGTGCCATAGGGAACAGATGTCTGATAACCCTGGTGAAACTATAATAGTCCCCTTCACTAGGAAAAGGAAATTGAAGGATCTTCCACCAGTTTCCTTCAATGGTGAGGTTATTCCATTTGCAGCGGAAGTAAAATATTTGGGGATTATCCTAGAGACAAAACTTACATGGAATGTTCACTCGGAAAAAGTTATCCATAAGGCCAGATTATTCTTGTGGACATGTCGCAGGATCTGTGGAAAATCTTGCTAAAATGCTAAGACCCAAACAAATCCATTGGATATATGTGATGATTGTTAGACTAATGATCACATATGGAGCTATTGCTTTGGTGGTCAAAGGCTTTACAGCAAACGGCCCAAGCAAAGCTCTCTGGTATACAGAGACAGGCTTGTCTGACAATTACTGGTGCCATCAGTACCACATCGTCAGCAGCTATGGAAATCCTTCTAGACCTACCTCCTCTCCATATATTTCTGGAAAGGGAGGCTAGATGGATAGCATATAGAATTGCGCATATTTGCAAATGCACAAAACAGGCTTATACAAAGCAAAGCAGAATGCTAGTGGACACTGAAAGTCACAGAATTCTGAAAATGACCTCCGACATAATACTTCCAACAGTAAACTACGACCTGCCTTATATCGTCCTAATTCCAAAAAGAGGCGATTGGGTCCTTCGTAAGGATGAATTATTAAGAACAGACAGCTGTTGGTACACAGATGGATCAAGAACACCCTCAGGCTCTGGTGCAGGTGTATACGGGCGCAGACCTAGGACAGAAATATCAATCTCTCTGGGATCCTACGCAACCGTATTTCAGGCGGAAATTTACGCTATTGCTCCATGTGTGGAGAGATTGGAGCAAACCAATCAATAAAATAAATAAAAAATGTCACGGACAGCCAAGCGGCTTTGAAAGCACTTAGCTCTCACCGTGTAACGTCGAAACTAGTTTGAGACTGCCAAAAAAAAACTCTCCTCAATAGGAGAACTCAGTAGTAGTAGTAGTATCGCTGGTCTGGATCACTGGCCATTCTGGCATGGATGGCAATGAGAAGGCGGACTCTTTTGCAAGGGAGGGTGCCACATGCGTTTTTATCGGACCAGAACCTTCAATTGGCATCGTAATAAGCTTTGCCAAACAAACAATAAATACCTGGACAGCAAGAAGAACTTTAGACTTCTGGCATAATATACCAGGATTGGTTCATTCAAAGGCTTTTATACATCCTTCGAATAATGTCTCCAAACAAATTTTAGGCCTTTTAACAGGCCACTGGCATCTGAATCATCAAATGCTAAGACTTGGACTGTCGGAAGATCCGACTTGTCGTCTTTGTCTGGAAGATAATGAAACAGCAGAGCATATAATTTGTGCCTGTTCCACCGCGGCTCGAATCAGGTATCTGATGTTTGGCAGGGTCTCTCTCTAGCCCTCGGACCTGAAATATCATTCACCAAACAAACTAATCGGCTTTGTTAAGAAGCTGAATTTGTTTGGTAAAATCTGAATAAGTATGAGCCACAATAGATTCTTGCGCAGTGGAAGGGCTTATAGACCCACTCACCACAAACCTAGCCTAACCTAAGTCGTAGTTTCCCAGGAGAAACTTTGATTGCTTTATCCCTACTATATATTTCCAATGGTCCAATATTTTCCTTTCTTCGATTTAACTCATTCTTTTCCAATGCATTTGCCATTTCTTTTCGTTCTATTCCAGTGTGTGTTTGAGCCGACAGTAGGGTGGCGATGTTGCACTTGTCGAGTTAATTAAGATTTTCTGAGCTAGACATTATCATACCATTTTGAAGCTGATTACACAAAGACTTGGTGGTTTGATCTCTGCTTGGAGGATGCTTGGGGTTTTTCCTCCCAGTCCATCCCATTGTTTTGGCAAAACCATTCAATGCCAATAATCCGGTAATGGTGTTGTAATCTCATCCTTTTTGTCACTATATTATGTGTTGAATTTCTCTAGAAAGTTATACCTTCCGGATCTCTAAAACAAGAGGGAGGTTATTATTGGAACTTTTCATTATTTAGAGAATCCCATGAAAGTACTAAAGCAGAAGGTAATGTTAGACTCTTATGCTAGTAAACTTTGTTGCGTTGATCTCAAGTTTCGAGGTACTTTTCAACACTGATGAAGGTACTTCAAAAATATGCATTTAGGGTTTCTCTATACAGTTCATTTTTGACGTGGTCCTTCAAGGTTGAGTTGTATGGTAGATGACTAATAAAATTGACGTTTGAGATGATTAAATAGGTGATTGTTAGAGCTGATGTATGAGAATTATAATGATGGGGAATGGAAAATGTAGTTTTAAGTTAAACTTTTCACTACAAAATTTACTTTGATTAAAAATGTCTAGCAAAGTAAAATGTAAAGCGAAAGGTTGAATTTTTAAAATTATGAAACTCAATATAATGAGCTGGAGTCGTAAAAAGTTTAAAATTCCAGTACGTGCACACCTGCATTACTTTTGCTATATTATCCAAGCATACATTTTACTTAACTGCTTGTTCTTGAAATGTGTATCTCAACTAGTTCCAACAGTTTATATGCATCATAATATCTAAACTCTGGAAAAACCGCTCATAAAAAGAAAACTTTTTCGAAAACATTTTCACAGAAGTAAAAAAACTGAACGCACCGGAAAACTAAATATCTGTCGGGACCAACTAAGTAAAATTTATTTTAAGTACACGGAAAACATTTTCTCAAATGACCTCTATTATACTGAAAAGTTAAAAGGGTTAACCGGAAAACTTAATTTTTAGTGAAATTCTGCTTCAATATTAACAGGGAAAGTTGAAAAAAGTTTCTACTAATGTGTGGATCCACTAGCAAAATTTAGGAGGTAAATACCAGTCATCAATTTTTAATCCTGAAGAAATGAGCATTTCACTAACTGATCAACTGAGATTAATTTTCCTTTGAATTCAATCAGGGATATACGATGGAGGATATGATGAAGAAAATAATCCAAAATGGATGAAAAATGGACAATTATCAAGAACAAATGAAGAAAATAACTGAAGAAAATAATGAATTAATGAACAAAGTCATCCAAATGGAACAAAAAATCTAAATGCAGGATAAAAGGATACAACAAATAGAAAAATAAAGCAATAAAAAGAACCTTGTAGTATACGGAATAGAAGAAACTGAGACGAAATAAGAAGAATTGGTAAAAAAGAGACAGACAATAACAGAAATAGACCATTATGGCTAGAGCTATCAAGAGAAGACAAAAACTTGAAAGGTACAAAAATGAGGATATCAGAGGATCTACCAAAAGCAATACAAGATAAACGGAAAGCACTCATCCCCTATCTAAAATCGGCTAGAGAAAAAGGATGTAGAGCAAGTATAACATATGATAAATTAAGAGTGGAGTACACAATATATACCTCAGAACAGCTGGAACACAATAGAGAAAAAGAAACAAAAACAAATGCAAATAAGAAAAAAGGAAGAACGGCTAGCCAGTGGTCACCCAGCATCGAAGACGTTGAAGATATAGCACCAACTCGGAAAATGATACACACAGGGTACCCAAAAAACTGGAAGATATAGGAGAAGATGAATTAAACAATAATTATAGTATTAAGGGTGGCAGTAAGAATAGAAGTAGTTTTAGCAATAAGGATGAAGAAGAAACTAATAGGAAATTTAAACACAAAAATAATAATGGTAGGGGACAGGATAGAAAAAATGATCAGATCAGTCAATGGGGAAAAATAATCATAGACAATATATAAAAAGTGCATACCAAGGACACATAAATATAGGTATATGGAATATTAACACATTAACAGGAAAGGAAATCGAAATAACGGAGGAAATAAGAAACAACAAAGTACATATTCTAGGAATAAGTGAAACAGAGAAAAAAGGATCAGGAAAAATATATTTAACAAATCATCACACATTACAATACTCCGGGGTGAAATTTGAACAAAGGAGGGAGTAGGAATAATTTTAACAGAAGAAATAAACAAAAGGTAATAAATATCAAAGATATAAATTCAAGAATGCTAGTTCTAAGTATACGACTAAAAGAAATATTAAATATAATACAAATATATGCACCTGTTGAAGGAACAGGAGAGAAAAAGGTTCCAGAATTTCAAATACAATTACAGGAAGTAATGGATGATATAAGAGAGCAAATCGAAAACATAATCATTATGGGGGATTGGAACTCAAGAGTTGGTAAAGACTACAATGGGTTGCATGGGAGTTTATGGAGAGGAAACAACGAACAGAAATGGTCTTGAGATGATAGGTTTTTGTCAAAGTAACGATATAATAATAGAAAATACGACGTGGAAGCAAAAACTAGAAGATAAATATACCTTTGTAGCGGAAGAAAGAAATGCAAAAAGTTTAATCGATTACATAGTTTATACACAAAACCTATCAAATATGGTGAAAAAAGTAGAGTCAAGAAAAGAGGCTGAGCTGGGAACAAACCACAGAATAGTAGTAGCGGAATATGAAGCAAAAATAATGAATACAGAAGAAGTAAGATTCAGTGAATTGCAATAAGTAAATTAAGAAACACAGAAAAATATATATAAACATCAGGAAGAAACAGACAGGGAATTCGGAAAAATGATTAATGAAAACAACGAATGGACACTCGAAAAACGGTGGACAATATTCAAACAAATAATACTTGAAAAAGCAGAGGATATATGTGGAAGAATTAATTTCAACAAACATTTGAAAAGGACTAAGTGGTAGAACAAAGAAATATAAACATTAGTAAAAGAAAAGAAAACTTCATGGAAAAAAATACCTTCAAACAAAAACACAAGAAGATAAGGAAATATATAACGGTGAAAGAAACATAGTCAAGGAAGCGGCTAAGAAAACGAAAAGGGACTCATGGAAAGAATTTGGGACGGAGATGTCAGAGACATATGCATTAGATAATAGAAAATTTTGGACAGCAATAAAAAGACTAGGAGGAAGTAAAGGAAAAGTTATAAGAGCAATAAAAAATAAAAATAACGAATTGGAGACCGAAATAAATCAAATACTAAAGACTTGGAAAGAACACTATGAAGAAAAATGTAGTAATAGGTCGAAGAAGAAAACATCAAATATAGTTGAAGAGGAATGGAATGAACATGAATACCATGCATTCCAAAGAGAAGAAATAGAAGTGGCTATAAAGAAACTTAAAATAGGAAGAGCCAGTGGGGAGGATGAAGTAGCGCCAGAGGTGATAAAATGGTTAGGAGAAAAAGGGAAAAAATGGCGGTGTCTCATATGCAGGGAAGCATGGGACACTCAAAAAATCCCCAAAGACTGTGAAAGTAACCTTATACTGCCAATACATAAAATAGGGGATCAGAGACTGTGCAATAATTATAGACCAATATGTTAAGCCCAAACCAGCTTTAAAATATATCCAATATATACATTTTAAAAAGGCTAATTGATAATACGATAGAAGCGGAAGAAGAAATGTATTTAACATTTATAGACTTGAAGGCAACTTTTGACACAGTGGAAAGAGAAAAAATTTGGAAGGTATTGGAAGACCTAGAAGTACCGAAAGCTCTAATTAATATAATTAAAAGCACATACGAGACTGTCAAAGTAAGAGTGCAACATTTTTTTTTAAATTGAGAATGTAGTTCAAAAAACGGTTTAGCACTGAATTGAGGCCTAACCTGTCAAAGTTTCTATGTTCCATTGCTTGGATTTTCTCGTGACGTTTCTCTAAATGATATATAAGATGAATAATAAACTCTAAAGTCTTTCTTCTAGAAGTAATAAAGTAACTAAACTAATAACAAGTATAAATGCTAAGTTTTGTATAACTTCTGAACAATTTATATGTAATAATATAACGTTATAGTTAATAAATGATCAGAGAAATTTGGTATATGCTATTACATTTTAAATTGGAATAACTTTATAGAACATAGAAGCTTAAAACTTCGACAAAAGAAACTTCTAGCAACCTTAAAAGTTTTCTGTTAATTGAAGAATCATTTTTTTAATAATATAAGAAACTTCTTACTTTAATAATTAAGTAGTATTTAAGAATTGAAGTTACTAAGCGAAAATAAGTGTTATTTTTTAGACAGATCATGAACAAAAAGTGCGAGGAATTTTATGATTTGAGTAAATGTAACAGATTTATTGTTTCACCCCATCACTAAGTGGAATCTTTCTATCATTATTAACCCTTTCACTGCTCAAGACGAGTAAACAGTAGTTCTCGCTATAGCAGTGCGTTTTAGATCTGTTGCACAGTATATAAACAAAAGGCAGTGAATGTTAAGTATTTTTATTGCTTTTTGAGGTGTATTTATGTAAAATTATTTAATCATGACAAATAAATATTTGACTGATGAAGAGTTGGAAGAGATTCTAGTAGAAGTATTTTTATTGCTTTTTGAGGTGTATTTATGTAAAATTATTTAATCATGACAAATAAATATTTGACTGATGAAGAGTTGGAAGAGATTCTAGCTAGAAGCGATTACCGTGACCAATAATATGAGCCGCTTTCCTCAGACGACGAACTACCTGACAGTGAAAATTTAGAAAAGCAACGTGAAAGTGTGGCAAAGCTATATTTTGGATACAAGCCAACAAAACTTGAATGTGATGGAAATTGATGATTCTAGCTCTTGCATCGAAAATTAAGAACTCCCTGTCGCAATGATGTTCCAGAATTTTTCCGCAATTCTAGGTGAAAACCTATCGAATTCAAGGAATTGTATTGTTTTTTGGCTACTGCTCTTCTAATGCCACATACAAAAAAACTACAAATAAATAACTATTGGTCTACAGAACCGTATATTAGTTCACCAATATATCAAAGGCTTATGAAAAGAGACAGATTTTTACTTATATTAAAATTACTGCATTTCACAGATAATGACTATGTTCCGGTAGGAAAAGATTCATTGCTCATTGTTGATCATTTTAGTAAGAGATTCAAGGAAGGATTTGTGCCATCTCAGAACGTATGTATAGACGAAGGTTTGATGCTTTGTCGGGTTCGAGTGTTTTCCGACAATACATTCCTTCGAAACGTCATAGATTCGTTGTAAAGTTTTTTTTATTGTGTGACTGCGAGACTGGGTACATATTGGATTTTCCAATATACACAGACGCCACAACTGATGTTAAAGATTTTACTGACAGATATGATATTGGCAAATGTCCTAACTCTACTTGAGCCCTATGTAGAAAAGGTATACAAGCCCTAACCTTTTTGATGCGTTACACAAAATGAAAACAACTGCTTGTGGAACTGTGAAAACGAGTCGTGAAAATATGCCTAAAATAATTACCAAACTGTCAAGTTGTGAGTTTACTTATCGGTCGTGCTAAAAGCTTCTTGCCGTGCGATACAAAGACAAACGCGAAGTGAATATGTTATTCTCCAGTCATACGCCAGATGTAAAGTGTGTTGGAAAAAAACGAAGCACTGGTCGTCAGATATTCAAGCCAACATGCATTGTAGATTACAATACCTATATGGGAGCTGTTGACCAAACCGACATGCTTCTTTTTTCAGTCGAGTGCGTCCGCAAAAGCGAAAAATGGTACAAAAAAGTGTGATTTCATCTCTTGGAAATCAATACATTACAAATTCCATAAAAAAAATAACATATATTACTCGACAAATATTTGCATCGAATGGGTGCCCATGAATTCGACACTAAAAATTTAGTTAATTATTTTGGTATCACGTATACCGTTAGGGGTGCCGTGAATTGGACGCTCTATAGCAGGGGCTCTCAACCTTTTTGCACCTGCGTACCACTTGACTTTTCAAGAAATGTTGGCGAACCACTGGACCTAAATATTTTAATAAACGTATAATATTTACTCTTCTAAATGTTTTCGAAATAAACTCCTGAGAAAACTCCATATTTAATGGTTACATATTTGTTTATTTATAACAGCAAAAAATTAATCTTCATACAAAATATACTTTTATAATCTTTAGTGCGAAACTTGTTATTGTTTGCCTGTGATTAAAATATCAACATTAGGAGTAATGGAACTTATCTTCACTCTCAAGTCCTCTTCAACACTTTTTCTGCTTCTGTGTTTATTTTTCATGTACAAAATTTTTTAAAGCCTTCCAAGTTGACAATGATATCTGCAACCACATCTGGCCTTGGAGATATTTCATTTTCTTCAAAAAATGATGATAGAGTGGAAAATGCAGATAAATTCTCCTCCTGTATTTGTGAACAAAACAGGACCAACTTTCTCTTGAAGGAGTTTATTTTGTCACTGGCTGTGAAGGTCGTGTTTGGTCCCTGAAGTCCCAAGTTCAGTGTGTTGGGTTTGTCAAAAATATCGACTAGATAAGCCAATCTTGACAACCATTCTTCATCAACAGACAATTTTTTCATGCCATGATTTTTTTCACTTAAAAACATAAAAACTTCTGATCTCAGTTCAAAGAGACGGTTCAAAATTTTCCCCCGAGATAACCACCTCTCTTCTGTATGCAGGATTAAAGTCTTGAACTTGCCACCCATTTCTACATACATCAAGGAGAATAGTCTTGTGTTTAGAGCCCTAGCCTTCATGAAGTTAATATCTTTCACAGCATCTGACAGCATACCTTTAGTAGCTAATGCTTCTCGATGGATGACACAATGCGTACTTTTGCATTCGGGAGCAGCTTCCTTTATTTTTGCTGTTAGCCCTGTCAATCTTCCTGGCAGAGCTTTTGCCTCATCTGTACACAAACTAATTTACTTGGACCAGGGAATGTCTACCTTGAGCACATATTCATCAATTGCCTTAAAAATGAGTTCCGCTGTGCTATTTGATTCTGTATTTCCCAAAACCAAGCCTGTCCTAGCTGAAAGCGGCAACGGATTAATAGCGATTTCCATACTGCTTGCACTACAATAAGGCCTTTTCAAAGTCTACTACCACTTTATGGGTTTTCAGAATGAAGCCGAAACTCTCGTACCTATTGATGTGTAACATCTCTCCGCTCGGTTCCCCGGAATTTGTAGCAGTGCTTTTTGAAATGGGACGGAAGTGTTACAGAAACACAGTGAAGCGCGCGCTATTTGATTTGACCAATGAGCGTTAGCGGTGGTAAATTTCGCCATCAGATACCTCCTTTGATAGTTCGCGGTTCACGTGTGAGGTTAGGAAATATCTTAGACTCCCTTTTGCCGAAATAATCATGGACTGTGTATGAAATAGCGTTTAATCGGTACGAAGAATGGTGTTTTATGAAGAAAATCAAGAAACAGTATCTAGGGAAAGGAAACCATCTTCTCTCTGGTCGTATCAGTCGATGATAAGAAGTATTTCATTACCAAGAAAAAACGTCGAGATTAGTGAGTATCTACAGGTGGTTACATTACTAAAACGTACATCAGAAGGATACAGAACTAAAAAATCCAAAATTTGTACTAAACAAGATGTCACAATGTTTTTAACGGATAATTGGACTAAGTGGAGCATGCAGAAGAGAGGAACTGACAAATATGCTTTTAGAAAATGTGATAGATGAAGGATCCGTTTTCAGAATTACTTTACCGAATACGAAGACAAAGGTAATGCGAGAATTTTTTGTAACATTGGGGAATATCCCAGGATTGAATATGGTAGAACTTGTCAGACAATATGTGAAAATACGACCTCGCAACACAAACCACCGACGTTTTCTTGTAACTTTTTTTTTTTTTTCGGGTCTAGATGGGAAACTCATGTTCGAATGGGTCCAGGACCCAAACAGTGTTGGACTCATCCCCAAGGAGATGCCTACCAACCAAACCCACCTCAAACTCGCCGTTACCCCCGCCTCGGAATCACTACTTCGAGACAGGCGGCGGTCCCTCGCACACTCTCCGCTCACACCGTCATCTTCTCCCTCCTATCGCTCCTGCCTCTCATGCCATATCGAGTCCTTCTCTCCCCCTTACCATGCTCTCTACTACTCCACTCACCTCCATCCATTTCTCCTCCCCCCTCAACATTATCTCCACCATGTTTTCCCAGTACACCGCCTCCCCTAGTTTCCTCTCCAACTTATTCAGCACTTCCTCGTTCCTCCAGCATCTAAACACATACCCCACATCATCCTCCACTTCACACCTCTCGCACACACCAGTCTCTCGTTTCCCAATCTTGTGGAGGTACCCTTCTCTCGACCCATGTCCAGTGAGCACTTGTGTCAAGAAGTAGTTCACATCCCCGAATTTCCGGTCCATCCAATCTCTCCTATTCCCAATCGCTCCTTTTAGCGCGCCCTCATACTCCTCCCACCTTCTCTCCATTTCCTCCTCCATCCATTCCCGTACCTCTTCTTTGGTCGCACCCCTCCAGCGTTGGCTCCTAGCTCTAGCCAACACGTCCAATGGGTAGGACCTTGACAGCACCGCTGCTGCCAGTCCACCCACTGTCCTGTACCCCTGCACCACCCTCAGCAGTATCCCTCTCTGCACCCGCAGAAGTGGCCTAACCCTCGCATTCACTCCCGCTCTTTCACCCCACACCTCCGCACCGTACAGCATACTCTGCTCTACCGTCCTACCAATTACCCTCCTCTTCCACTCTCCCGGCCCCTTCACATTACTCATCAATCTCCCCAGCCATGCTGCCCTCACTTTCCCCTTCTCTGCCGCCTTCAACATGTGTGTTCGGAAGGATAACTGACTATCCAACCACACCCCTAGGTATTTCACACACTCCTCCATGCGAATTCTCCTTCCCTTCACCATCACCCCCACTTCCCTTGCCCTGCTCCGTCCCTTCACTAGCAACCCCACCGTCTTCTCTTCCGCCACTTCCAGTTCGCACCGCTCTATCTTCTCCACAATCTTCCTGCACATTCTCTCCTCCTTTCTTTCTATCTCCGCCTCTCCCTTTGCCGTACATACCAGACACACATCATCCGCATACACCGTAATCTCACACCCCTCTTCACATACTATCCCACAAACCTCATCAAACACACACTTCCAGAGCGTCGGTCCAAGAACCGAGCCCTGAGGCACTCCAGCCTCCATCTCATATCTCCTCTCTCTGGAGTCTACAATCACACGCCCCGTCAGGTAGTCCTCCACCAGGTTAACCAACCCCTGCTCCACTCCAAGCCTCAGCAACGCGCTCAACACTGCCCGTTTGCTGACACTGTTGAACGCGTTCCCGACGTCGAAGAACACGAGTAGGGCCAATTTCTTCTTCCTCCAGCTGCCCTCCCTAGCTCTTTCCACCAAACCCATCACCTTGCTCAGTGCCGAGATGCAAGATTTCCCCTTCGTGAACCCATGCTGGTTTACCCTAAAACCCCCATTCCTACCAACTTCCTCCTTAATCCTATCCCTTATTATCCCCTCCATCAATTTACCCATACCACACAGCAGGCTGATAGGCCTATAGTCCCCCGCCCGCTTCCTCTCTCTACCCGCCTTCTTCATCAGTATCACCCTGGCTACCTTCCATCCTTCCGGGAACTCCTCCTCCCTCAGCACCCTGTTGAATAGTTCCCAGAAGTACTCCCTATTGTCATCCAACAGCCTCTTCACCATATCACCCCTCAGGCCATTTATCCCTGGGGCTTTTCTCACTTTAATATTTCTCCCCCAATCTTCTACCTCCCACTACTCTACTGGCCTTATCCCCCTCATTTTCACTACCCCCCTTGTATCTTGGTTTTCCTGAATTCTGCCACCCACTCCTCCTTCTCCCCCTTTGAACAATTTCTCTATAATCTCCTTCTCCCAATCTCTAGAACCTCGTTCCTATTTCCACCAATCCTCTTCACCGCTATCTCATACGCCTTTCCCCATGGATTGTTTTCCAATTCCCCCAGTAACTCTTCCCACTTCCCTCTTTTTTCCCTCTCCACTCTTCGCTCCAGTTCCTTCTTCCTCTCTTTATATCTTCCTCTTCCCTCTATCCTTCCTCTTCCTCTCAGCATCCGTCTTCGTTCTTTTTTACACTCCCTCCACAGCTCCTCTATTTCCTCATTCCACCAGTAATTGGCCCTCCGCTCACGCCTATTGCCCCTCTTTCCCTCTCTTTTGCAGCCCTGTATCACATTGTACAATTCATCTGCATCATGTCCAAGTCCCCTTCCTCTCTCTTCTCTTACTTTCTTCCTCATACTCTCTGCCTCGGCTTTCGTCCACTTCCATTCCCACTCTTCCACTAAATCCTTTCTCTCTTTCCTTATATCCGTCTCCACATACCTATGTAAGCTCAAGCTTTCCTCATCCTCCAGCACCCCCCAACTAAACACTCTTTCCCACAGCCATTCATCACATGCTGTTATATCAATGAATGATGAACCCCCGTCACCCCTCACGAAGGTGGGCAATAGTCCATCATTCAGCACCACCAACCCTGTAACGAGTTATTTTTTTTCTCTGCTTTTTGCAAGTTTAATTTTTTTATTTTTTTTTATTATTCCGTAATATATTTTATTTACTTACTTTACAACCCGGCTGGAGTTAGGAACCGGAGAAATATACGTGAATGATGAGTTAGTGAGGCGTTCACAATTGGCCAGTCCTGTTGGAATATTGGAGGCCGTGAACAGGCCTATGAAAGAAGTCAATTCCGCTGTACCGATAATATGTAGAGAAGAAACCACCAACCGTCTTAGGAAAGACCGCCGTTCTGTAAATCAGTCTGTTTCCGAAGTCTCTGCGTCTTCCCTGGAGTTAGGGGTTGACAAGGAGCAAACTAGTTCCGAAGTCTCTGCGTCCTCCCTGGAGTTAGGGGTCGACAAGGAGCAAATTGTTTCCGAAGTCTCTGCGTCTTCCCTGGTGTTAGGGGTTGACAAGGAGCAATCTATTTCCGAAGTCTCTTCGCCCTCCCTGGTTTTAGGGGTTGGCGAGGAGCAATCTGTTTCCGAAGTCTCTGCGTCTTCCCTGGTGTTAGGGGTTGACAAGGAGCAAGCTGTTTCCGAAGTCTCTGCGTCTTCCCTGGTTTTAGGGGTTGGCGAGGAGCAATCTGTTTCCGAAGTCTCTACGTCTTCCCTGGTGTTAGGGGTTGACAAGGAGCAAGCTGTTTCCGAAGTCTCTGCGTCTTCCCTGGAGTTAGGGGTTGACAAGGAGCAATCTATTTCCGAAGTCTCTGAGTCTTCCCTGGTGTTAGGGGTGGACAAGGAGCAAATTAGTTCCGAAGTCTCTGCGTCTTCCCCGGTGTTGTTAGGGGTTGATAAGGAGCAATATGTTTCCGAAGTCTCTGCGTCTTCCCTGGTGTTAGGGGTTGATAAGGAGCAGTCTGTTTCCGAAGTCTCTGCGTCTTCCCTGGTGTTAGGGGTGGACAAGGAGCAATCTGTTTCCGAAGTCTCTGAGTCTTCCCTGGTGTTAGGGGTTGACAAGGAGCAATCTGTTACCGAAGTCTGTTCATCGTCTCTGGTAGAGTTGGGAGATAGTAATACAGCACCGAGAAATCTCCGAGAGCTGAGAAGGTTTTTGGGAGTTGCCTCCTGGTATAGGAGGTTTGTACCATCGTTTTCAGAAAAGGTAGCTCCGTTAACTAAGTTACTCCGTAAATCTCAGCGATGGAAATGGGCTGAAGAACAAGAAGCTGCTTTCTCTAAGATTAAAACCTGTCTGTCAGAAGCACCCGTCTTAAGTTGTCCTGATTTTACCGTACCGTTCACTCTGCAGACCGATGCCTCCGAATATGGTTTGGGAATAGCCCTTACCCAGCGGAAGGATGGTCATGAACACGTGGTAGCGTATGCAAGTCGCACCCTGAGTCCTACCGAGAAAAATTACTCCGTAACCGAAAAAGAATGTCTTGCCATTGTTTGGGGGATTGAAAAGATGCGTCCTTATTTAGAGGGCTACCATTTCACGGTTGTCACCGATCATCAATCTCTTAGATGGCTGCATTCCATATCTAGTCCGTCCGGACGTTTAGCCAGGTGGAGTATTTTTCTACAACAGTATGATTTCGAGATACAGTACCGTAAAGGTGCTCTAAATCGTGTGGCCGACGCTTTGTCAAGAAACCCGCTACCAATGACCGCTGAGACCGACCCACCGTCTGCACTATGTTTGACCGATGTAACCGCCGAATGTTCGTGGTACCGGAACAGGAAGGAAGAGGTCCTGAAGGATCCAGAGAAGTTTCCGGACTACTGCATTAAAGAAGACCGTCTATACCGTCATTTCTGGGACATAAACGATTTCAGAGAGCCAGAAATGTCCGATCCCTGGAAACTGTGTATAGCAAAGCCCGACCGAACCCGGGTGTTGCAAGAAAACCATGATGCTCCAAACGCCGGACACCTAGGAATTGCTAAAACCATCACCCGGATTGCAAAATTGTACTATTGGCCAGGAATGTTCAGGGACATCACCAAGTACGTAAAGAGGTGTCTGCGATGTCAAAAGTACAAACCGTCACAGCAAAAACCGCCAGAGACCCACCTGCCGCAAGAACGAACGATATCCGGGAAGTTCATCACCCTGACGGATGATCTCTGTTGGAGGTGTGGAATCTCCGGACACCGCCGAGAGAACTGCAGCAGGCCGTCTATTCTGTTTTGTTCCCGATGTGGACAAGTGGGACGGATGTCCCGAGAATGCCCGGGTGATCGACGCGGCCCCCGTACCCGATCGGTGGCGGTACAAGCGCACCTGGTCTCCCGTAGCGACGAACCCCGACGAATGCAGGATGCTTCCAGCCAGTGTAGCATCGAACGACCCCACCCCGCTCTGGAAACAGCCGGACGCTGTTCCAGGTCATACCGAAGACAGGCGTCCCGTGGAAGAGGACCGCCCCATCCACACCAAGCGACCCTACGCCGACGTTCCAGGCTGTGAGACGCTACACCCTGGATCACCGTTTTGTTTTCTCACCTTTTTTATTATTAGGTGTAAGTTGTTGTTTAAAAAAAATGTAATGTCCGAAAGTTGCACTTTCGCTCATTCATTTTTTTTTACCGAAGTAAAGGGGGTGTGTAACGAGTTATTTTTTTTCCCCTGCTTTTTGCAAGTTTAATTTTTTTATTTTTTTTTATTATTCCGTAATATATTTTATTTTACCACTAGGGTGTATATAACTCGTTACTTTACAACCCTTTCGACTACCGCAGTGATTTATTTTTTTTGCTATTACCGGTGTATATTTTAGTATAAGTCCGAGTTACGCAAATCCAACTTCTACCATACACAATTTATTCATTTCCGATATTTAAATTTTTCAACTGAAAGGACGCCCGGTATATACAACATTTTAATTTAATCGAGAGCCGTCTAGTATACTTACAAGTTTTTGTCGAAACTAGATAGATTTCACGTTTTAATTCCCACACCGAAGAATGTAACTAAAATTTTGGATATAAATTCGGAAACAATTCATTTTTGGCTTCTTCTGATTCGCGCTCCGAACTTCATTCCGTCTGGCTTCTTATTTGCTCTCTGAAGAATCAGTTCCTTTTTCGGCTCTAAGCATTCTCCGTTAAACGTTCTTCCGAAAAACCGAAAAACCGTAGTGCGAAAATTTTGTGTATTCCGTCTTCCGATTGTGTGTGGGCTGTATTTTTAAGGTAAATAAATTTTAACAAATAAACTGTGTATTCGAAACTTTCCGTATCGCCGCTTATTATTAAATTGTTGAATGTATTTTTTTTGAAAATTTTCCGACCGGCTATTTTTTTCTTTTTGTTGTTGAACTGAAATTCGTTTTTATTTTGTTTCTCTTATCTGAAAATAAAGATTTGTCAACCGTAATTTGATTTCGAATTTTTATTTACTGCGTTTATTATATATTAATTAACTGATATGAATTATTAGTGGATTCTCGAATAATTTGATGCTTTTGGTTGTCAGTAGTTTCAAATTAAATTGATATCCAAGTGGATTAGGTATAATAGTTTAAAGTTTATGCTAGTACGAATATTTTTACTCTGAGTGTCGATAGTTGGGTACCGTTTAACTCGTGGGAAAATATATTTTTTTAATTGTTACCGGCTTTAGTTAGATTCAAGGGTTAATCAGACTTGGAAGAGGCTTAGCCACAATTTGTTTGATTTCCCGGCAGATCTAACTCGTTCTTAAATTTTATTTTTTTGGAATAATAGTTACCGGCTTTAGTAGATTCAAGGGTTAATCAGACTTGGAAGAGGCTTAGCCACAATTTGTTTGATTTCCCGGCAGATCTAAATCGTTCTTTTCCCGTTTCGTAGGATCATTATTTATATTTTTTTCCCCGTCGGAATAATAGTTGCCGGTTTCATTTGGATTCAAGGGTTAATCAGACTTGGAAGAGGCTTAGCCACAATTTGTTTGATTTCCCGGCAGATCTAAATCGTTCTTTTCCCGTTTCGTAGGATCATTATTTATATTTTTTTTCCCGTCGGAATAATAGTTGCCGGTTTCATTTGGATTCAAGGGTTAATCAGACTTGGAAGAGGCTTAGCCACAATTTGTCTGATTACCCGGCAGATCTAAATCGTGCATTAGGGACCCCGTAAAACCCGGTAGATTTGAACCGTATTTGATAACCTGACCGTTAAGTCCGTTAAAATCCCAGATATAGGTAATACATACCTCATTTTATTTTCCCTGTTAATTTGTTTGTCACTAAAGAATTATTCGTAAAATAGACCACAGAGTATTAATAGATTAAAGTTTTGAATTCCTATTATTTTCATTTTTAACCGCAATTTATTGATTGGAGAACCAAGATTCGGATTTTCACTAGTTAGTTAAATTTAATTCAACAAGACCCCTGGAATTTTCCGTAACCTCCATCTGAGGCTATCTGGAACTCTTGACGCTAAGGGTCAAGGGGCCGTGGAGCAAACCACGTTAATAATCTGGCGCCCGAGATTTAAAAACCCGAATTTTGCATCAAGGGTGTCCATAGTGACGTGTTCTTGTGGCAGGAGCCACGTGTAAGAAGGGAGGCACGTTACAACCCGTTGGATGTTAACACTTCCTCAAGGATCTCCCCTCTCCTGTCCGTTTTCTTCCCCCCCCATATAGTATTCTTCGCATTGAAGTCCCCTGCCACCATTCTCCTTATGATCCTCCTTTTTCCTTTTGACACCCTCAGATCGTCCTCTAATCCTGTCATGCTCCTCTCATATTCTTCCAGGCTGACATTTGGGCTTATATACACACTATACACCACCATGTCTCCCATTCGCACTACCACCCATCCATTTCCCTTCCTCACTTCATCCGCCCTCAATCCATCCCCCACCACTCTTATTCCTGCTTCTCCTGTATCGTCCATAATCCATCCCTGCTTCCCCACATATCTATCATTCACCTCGGATCCACACACTACATCCACTTCCCTCCTAAAAATCACTTCATCCAATATATCATGCGCTATCCTGCATTTCCCTAAATTTATCTGTAACACTCTCCATACATCCCCTACATTCCTCCTTCCCGCGCAATGCTGTCCCCTTCCTCCTATTTGACCAGACTCGTCCCCTCTGAGGGGTCCAGAGGGTCCCTCCCATTTTTTCCTTCACCTTTTCCATCGTCTCCTTCTACTTATTTCCTTCCCCTACTACATTCTATCTCCCCTGGCTTGTGTCCCCTATCCCCACATACCCTACAAAGGAAGGCCTGCCGACAGTCTCTCGCCATGTGATCCTCGCTCTTACAAAGCCAACACTTACTCCTCTCCTTGACTACCTTCACCTTACACCCTGCTACTTTATGGCCCTTTATCTCACATCCAAAGCATCTGTCATCCTCTCTACCCTCTATACTATTTACCCTGTTCCACCCCAATCTAATCTCCTTTTTTTTCAACAAGGCTACCGCTTTTTCCCATTCCGCCCTCACCACCGCCATTTTCATCCCGTTCCTCTCCCTTACCACTTTAATCACCGTTGTCCCTTTCCCAATCAAATTCTCTATTTTCCCCCTCACCTTTTAATCTTCCATCCACGGTTCTATCCCTACCATTTTAATGGTTTTTATTCCCCTCCCCGCTTCGACCACCCTAGCTCCTGTTACCCTTCCTACCTCCCCCAGAATTCCCCTCATCTCAACCCCCTTCTTTGCCTCTATTACCACCTCCCTATTTCTTGAGACTCTGAGTCTATCCACCCACTCCCCTGTCATCTCCCTCAACCCCTTCTTAATCCTCTCGATCCCCTCCTGATCGACTTCCCCGATATCCTTCAGGATTATCGCCCCATTTCTACCCTCCTTTTCCTTCTCCCCATCTGTATAGATTGTTACCTCCGCCACCTCTCACCCACGCCACCATCTTCTTCAGCACCTCCACCTCTACCTGCTCAAGCCTGTGGAGTCCAATGCTGTCCCCGCTCCCCACTACCCCAAACAGTCGACTCATCAGCTCAAACACCTTTTTCTCATCCCTACAATCTCCCTCCATCCGACAGATCAACTCCTCCGTCTTCACCCTTACCCCATTCCTTTCCGTAGTGCGTACCTCCTTGGCCCACTCCATTTCCTCTCCTTTTCCCCCTAGCATCGGGTACCTATCCTTAAACATCCTCTGTATTTCCTTCTCCATTCCACTGTCTTCCTTGGTCACCCATACCACCTTTACCTTTTCATCCCCCAATATTGGATTTCCCACCTTCACCTCTATTCCCTCCCCCTTTTTACCATCCCAGTCCCTATCTCTAACCTCCAGCCATCCTTCCCAGTCTCTTTGCCTTACCTCCCATCGTGTTTGCATTATCCCGTTGCTATCGTCCTCCCCCCTCAACCTCTCCAATTCCTTGACCCGCCCCTCTGCCGCTGTCTTCTCTTCCTCCAGCCTTTCCACCTCCTCCTCCAGTCGCCTTACCATATCCTTCAATCTCTCTACACTCTCCCTCTCTTCTTCCTTCCAATTCTCCATTTCCTTCTTTCCTTTCTCCTTCAGTTTCCTCTTCTGTTCCTTGTCCTCCAGAGGCGATACCTCCTTTCTCTTTACTCCAGTATCACTCCACCCTCTCGTCTCCCCCGCCTTATCAGGCGTTCGTTTTACCTCCGTCGACTTACCAAAAATTCCATTTCCTTGCCTTTCTTCATCCATAACCTCCTGTTCTATTTGTCTTTCTTCTTTATCCATATTCCATCCCACGAGTAGCTAGGGAATTGAATGTCCACCACCACAGAGCCCCGCTTGTGGTGGTAAGGCTGGTTACTCTGGGAGGTCACCAGGTATCCCGGAGGCACCGTTTCTGACTGACTTTCGCGCAGCCATTCATCCATTGCCACGGTAGCTAACAACGTAGTTTACGGTTTGTTTTATCGAGGTTTACTTCTCTAGGCTTTTTCTCACGGTTGCCTCCGGTCGCAGTGGCTTCCGTTGCCTACACTACACCACAACATAGCTGCCTTCCCTATGTTGCTGGTTTTTTATCGAGGTTTACTCCTCTAGATTCCTGGGAATCTAACCTATTAGTCGCCTTTTACGACAGGTGGGCTATCCCCTGGGGGTATTCTTCTGAGCCCGCCCCCAGACGGGAATTTCTTGTAACTTATAAAAATAAGAAATGCACTAAACAATCCGTTGGAATTCACTCCTTTGGTAAAATGCCAACAGTTATTACCACTTTTTTGAATTTACCTCACCCTGAAGAATATACCGAACATTGTTTTCGGCGATCGTCTGCTTCGTTTTTGGCCGATTCTGGAGCTGATCTGTGTACCGTGAAACACAATGGAGGATGGAGAAGCAATACTGTTGCTGAAGGTTACATCGAAAATTCGAAAGAGCTAAAGAAACGAATATCTGAAGCAATTTTTGGTTCCAACAACCAAACAGGATTACAAGTTTACCAAAAAGTATCAACTAGTGATTGCTCTTTGCACCATCACATGTTTTTCATATAGAATTTCATTATGGTACCTTGAAATCATTATTTACGACCGATGGTACCAGCCGTGATCTATTTCGGGCTACAATGTCATTGAATAGGTTTTACTTTTTACTTTCTGCCATATGTTTTGATGATAGGAATACACACCCGAACGAATCAAGAGTGGAGACACACTTGCTGCAATATCCAATATTTTTGATAAGTTCATTACAAACTACAGTTGCGATGAATATCTAACCATAGATGAAATGCTAATACCTTTCAGAGGCTGGTGCAAATTTAGAATGTACCTAAAAAATAAACCAGATAAGTACGGAATTAAAATGCAATGTTTAGTGGACTCTGAAACTCATTATCTCCTAAATGGCTTCATATATACTGGCAAGGGAACTCACAAAACAAATCCAAGAAAACTAGCAATTTCTACATTAGACGTTTTGACGCTCATTTCACCAATATCTGGAACCAACAGAAACGTGACTGCAGATAATTAGTTCTCGTCTATGGAGTTAGTAAGGGAATTAACAAAAAATAATCTAACATACGTCGGAGCCGTCAGAAAAAACAAACGAGAAGTTTGTAACGGTTGAATTTGTCACAAAGTCTATTGTATATATTAAGTATTTGTATATAGTAATTACCTGACGGATTTAGTCTCTATGTATCTAACATCATTTGTTCACTACGAAAATACTTCAGTAGTTAAATAATTTCTGTCAGCCCAGAGTTTTAGGGACTACTCTTCCATCATTCTTCCGGCGAAGTGGTGCAGGCTGTAACCAAACCTGTCTTCACATCATGACAACAATTTTATATTTTGTCGCTAGGTAATTTAAATAATAAAACGAGCGCATATCTGGTAAATGTCCGTATAGATAGATTCATACGTTAGTTATTTCTTTTCGTTTCTTATAATTCATAATTAAGGGTAGTAAGGGGTTTTCTCTCTTGTGGATTTTACTATAGTTTTTAGTTACCGTGGGGCTACTGATGATTTTTTTTCTGGCTTTGATTATATCACCTTTGGGGTGTAGCCACAGTAGTCCAAATACTTTGTCCGCTTTAGCTTGATAAACGCTAAAGTTTATTAGGGTTCAGTTATAAATTACTGACTCCTTGACTTAGTGTCTAGAACATTTAAAGTAGTAATTAGGTTTGATAAAACTTACTGATCTATGGAGATATACTTTACTTTTAAGTTAGAGGTATATTTTCTTCATTTATCTACCATATTTTGGCTTAAGCAAAGACATACTAGTTAGAAACCTTCTGTATAAGATGGCATTCGAATATTTTCTGAACATCTACTCATAATATATTAGCTGTTTATCGCCATGTGTTTTGTAAGTTAAATCCGAGTGTTTGATCTTACTTTGTTTACGTTGGTAGGGGGTATTGTTGTATTATTATTGCTCAAATTTATTTGAATAATCAATAATACATACTTTATTAATTATGTCTTGTTTACAAAGTTGAATTATTTGTTGGATGACATTGACAATTGGCCGTGACAGTCGGGTCTTGGATAAAAGCGTTCGTTCGTCATGCGATGAATTATCTAGTAACACTGAGTGTAGTCGTAATTTATGTTTAGCATCTGCTCTGTGACTTAAGAGTCCTCAGACAACTTAGTTTGTCGCGCCGATGTCGGAATAGATAGAGCAATGCTCTGTAACTTGGAAAAGTCCACAGACAACTTTGTTTGTCGCGCCGATGTTGTCAGCAGAGATAGAGCTCTGTGACTTTACGAGTCCATAGACAAATGTTGTCGCTCCGTTTTTTGTAATTGTTAGATCGTTTGATCGATGCTACTCAGAAATGTAGGCTGTTTTATTCGCGAATGCGTATTGTCTTACGTAGAAGGAAGTGTAGCACTTTATGACTGGATCTGTGTGGAACATGCTCGTTGTAGTGAGCAGTGTAGTTCGGATGTATGTTTCGGGTAGGTTTCTCTATGGTAGTATTCTGTACTGAAGAGGAGGGAGTGTCAGTTACCATTCTTTCCGGTGTGCTCCTACTAGATGGTTTAGTTTCCAAAAAGTGAATCGAACGAGAATCTGAATTTTGTTAATGACTACCCATCCCCTGCTGGGTTTTATTGGTTCTCGTTCTGAATTAGTTGTGGAATATACGGTTTAGTATCATCAATGCATCACACAGACACCATCATAAATGAAAAGCCAGAAATTAGTATCTTTTATAATCAGACAAAGGGGGGAGTAGATTCACTAGACCAAAAATGCGGGTGCTATAAAACTGGGAGAAGAACTAGAAAATGGTTTAGAATTTAGGATTTGGTACGGTGAACAACAAATTAATGGCAAGAAGAAATTTTTTAACGACCCTGGACAAGAACTTATTGAACCACATTAACAACGCCGATCACAACAGAAGAATTTGCCTAAGGCACTTCGCACCATTATATATAGATTTTCTGGTGTACAACAACCAGAACCAATACCTGATCCATAAGGACGATGTCAGATTTGTCCCTATTCAAAAAACCAAAAAAAAGAGAGCATAACTTGTGATAAATGCAGAAGATATGTTTGCAAAAATCATGCCAGCAGAAAAGTATTGTGCCACTTATGCCTTGACAGGTAAGTCTGTCAATTTGTGACCAAAAATATAAATTGCGTTCCTATTGTTATAGGGAGGAGCCATTAAGCCTTAGATTTACTAGGAATCTTACAAACACGAGAGGATATTTTTGTTTTGTTAAATTTTTAAATAAAAGAATTATAAAGGATTTGTCATACTAACTCACTTTTTCACCATTTAAAAATTTAAATAGGGTGAGTTTTTTATTTTTTAATAGGTTATAAGAGATGCCCAAATGTAATCCTGGTTGAAATAACTTTTAAAAAATATCAGAAGCTGTTAAAAAATTAGGTGGTCAAATTTGACCCTACTATGGTAGAAACGTTACAAATTTTAGCCATGGTAGTTAAAGGATATATAATAACCGGCAATTATAAATAATCTCCTGTTTATTCCATTCACCGTAAGATATACACTGTATTATTTTAGCGTTAGAAGGGAATGTCGTCGCCCTGACCTTCAGCGAAATGTTCCCCATTTTTTAAAACCAAATCCATGAATAAATAATATTATCCTAAACCGAAAAGCGGAATAATCAACTTTGCTGTGAAAACAAAAGAACATCCCCGATTTCCATGACTTGCACCGGTGACAATGGACAGGGTTAGATTCCGGCCAAAGTTTTATGAAATATGTAAATGTTGAAAATCGCGGTCGGTCAGGGACTCACGGCAATGACTGCCGGGCTGTGCAGTCGTACGTATAAATACGCGAAACCGTATAACGCCAGTTTTCCGGACAATAAAATGCTATACAAACTACGCCATTGAATGCTTACGAGGTTATGGAAATGGAGATTTTTTCGAATATCAAATGCGATGCACGATGTAAAGGTAGGAATAATAGTGATGCGCCATTTTTATGAACTGGATCTTTTTTTTCCTTTTGTTTGGTACTCGACTAGCATTTTATGGCAGTTTTGATAGAGATGCGGTCCATTGAGGGCAGTCAAAGGGAATATTTTTAAATATTTCGCCTTTAGAAAAGGAAAGGTTGAAAACGATTTTCCGGCTCATGCAGGTTAGCCCAATCGTGAAGGTTTTTTTCCCATAAATGGTGGAAGACTTTAAAAATAAAGCACACATCACCGCCTTCATATCATTGTTTTCTCACTCTTACAAAGAATTGTGAGGTTAGGTCTCAAGTTTACCCTTTTAATCCCTTCATGTATGTTTGAATTTTTGGTTCAGTTCAATAATTATTAAATTCATCGAGCGATGGCCAGTGATAGTTCGGATAAGAATTTAAAATTAAGACATGATAGTTTGACAAATTTGTTTTTTTGAAACCACTTAAGTCGAAAAGGGCTGAGGAAGTAGCCTACAATAACATCCTTCAAAGTGATAATGGGAGAGAATTTACAGCAGATGTTAAACAGGAACTTGCTGATATGTTTGACGCTAAAATAGTTCACGGCAAACCGCGACATTCGCAAAGCCAGGGAAGTGTGGAAAGGGATAGTAAGGATGCAAGAAACATTTTGGTTTCTTGGATGGCAGATGAAAAAAATTCGAAATGGTCTAATGGATTGCGATTTGTCCAACTGAAAAATAATAGATCTTTTCATAGAGGTATAATCAGAAAACCATAAGAGGCAATGTTTGGGGTTCCTAATGGAATAATGCATACAAGCACGTCGTGCATATCTCAGAAAAGACAGGCCAGTGAAATGCTGCAGAGATCCAACAAAAAGTTTCCTCCAGTTAGCGTTGGACAAAATGTTTTGATAAGAATTTCAGATGTTGACAGAGCGCGAGCTGCACCAAGAAACGTAATGGCTGTTGTTATGGAACGGAAAGAAGAAATCGCTTTCTTCTCTATCAGTTGGAAACATCCTCCGGAGTCCTCGAAAAATTGTACGTAAGAAACGAATTTCAAGTAGCAGACCAGAACTTCATGGAAATAAAAGCAAGGTTTTGTGAAGTGCGGGTGTGGAAATAACTGCGGAAATAAGAAATGCAATTGTTTTAAAAAAGGTGTAAAATGCAACTCAAAACGTCATTCATCGTCAAGTTGCAGAAATAAATGATCATTTTTTTATGTTAAGCCTATGCTGTTTTTTTTTTGCTGATTTATTTCTACTCTTTTATTTATAATAGTCGTTCCATTCTGTTTTTTTTTGTTATATTTTATTTCTTATTGAAAATTTAAAGGCTATTTATTTGATAACCAGTATATTATTTGTAATCCGTATATATGCGTTAAAAATGCATCTGCATCTGAAAATATACATTAGGTAACGATTAAACTGTTTCTAAAACAACTCTAAAAATTTAAATTATAGGTTATTCCAAATTACTTTTTATATAGGATGTGCATATAAATAAATCATAACCATTGGTGAAGCCATCAAAAAAAAATCCACAAATTACTTTCCTAAATCCGTATCATCCAGGAACTGAACATAGGAACCTCACGTCTAGGAGCTGTGTTTTCCGGGCCGTTTCTCCAGGAACTAGTAACTTTACAGGTAAGTTACGTGCAGGAAATTTCTGCTACAGGAACTTTCTTGTTTCTCTGGATCGGTAAAAAGATTTAAGAGCTCAAGAACTGTTTTTGCACAGGACTTGTATGTGCCCAAAAACTGTATGTGCTCAGGAACGGTATAATATTGTCTCCCAGGAGCTGTTGTGATGTTGGGATGTTGTTATGGAAAGGCCACTTTAATTGGTGATCTTCCAGGTCACCCGGAGGGTCAACTGACTTTAATAAAACTACTAATTCATGCACTGGGATAAGTTATGTTTATTACCATATTTAATATTACACAACTACAACTAACTATGATTACTAAATCCATTATAAGTAACTATCATTATAGCATACTTATATTATCTGAATCAAGAATGAATATGTTATAGTCTGTTTCTATGATATTTATATTGTTGGTCAAGTTCATGTTTACCTTTACTATTGAATGTTATATAATTGTTCATCGTAAATATAGATACGTGATGAACTTGACTCTCGATACCTGTCGGCCTCGTGGGTTTTATTTATGCGTTATTTAACGTTCAATGATTTATTGAAAATAGTTTCAAGGGAATTTATTTCTTATTCAATTTTATGCCAAAAGGCATCACACTGTGCAGTAATCCTAGTGTAGTTTAAGTACTTGGTAAACCCATATTTTTAACAAAAATTTAATATTATGAGATACTGCACAGTTCCAAATTTTTATGTTCTCTCTTCCGAGGTACTTACTTGATAGAAAGCCAGAGAGGTTTCTCCATTCATATTTATATACGTTCAACTTATTTTAAATTTCGCGCTGAAGTTAACATCCAAAACTATAATTATTGATTTTTTGACCGAATACACTTGTCTATTCCACCAAAAGCAAATATTTAAAAAAATTTTAATAAACTTATATCAGAATAGACTTGTTGTCTATTCCACCAAAAGATTACATATAAGAAACTTTATTTTTGTATCCGAAATGTTATCGGCAAAGATAATGTCTGATGCTGATAAATACCAAACAATACAATCAGTAAAGATCTATATGAACTTAAGCAGTATTATGATGCCTAGACTACCAATGACATAATATAACTTCAATATTAACCCATTGGTTAGGTGCACATGTGATAAGTAAATTCTTATTAAAGATCTCAAGAATAATTAAAAAAATATTAAGTGTTTCATTAACTATTACCAATCTTCACGTTCAGGTCAAATTTTTACACTCCCTACTAATTACTCGATAACAAAGCTATCATATTTTACATGAATTTATTCATGAAAATAAATAAAAGGTAATCATAAAATGCCTACACTCTTCAGTATTTCTCTCATATGTTGTATAGCTTATCACTATAGTAGTTTGTGC
This sequence comes from Lochmaea crataegi, assembly GCA_947563755.1. Taxonomy (NCBI): domain Eukaryota; kingdom Metazoa; phylum Arthropoda; class Insecta; order Coleoptera; family Chrysomelidae; genus Lochmaea; species Lochmaea crataegi. The sequence continues at coordinate 3,379,257 of OX387432.1, forward strand.
AACTAGTGTGGATATGATGGCCATATCGCACGAGGACGAAGTTTGAGCACGACGCCGTAGGCGGAGTGCTCAATCGTCCGAAAGCGATATGGACAATCCACACGAGTCGAACAGTATATTTTTTCTACGACCCACTTAAGAAAAAATCTAGAAAATAAACATTTTATTAAACTATAATATAACTTCAAATTAAAAATTTTTAATAATTTTACTATTATTATTATTTTATTATTATTTAGAAATAAAATTAAAATTTAAAAAAAAATTTCCCAACGGGGAATCGAACTAGGATCTACCGCGCGAGAGTCTGGGATACTTACCACTGGACTACCGACGAATATAATACTAATCATCTATCTATAACGTCAAATGTATTACATAAAAACTGACATTTGTCAGGAGTACTCTTAAATATTCAATTTATTCTGTTTCTATACGTTATACGTCTCCTTTGCGGCTAAGCGAATATCTGGTGGAAAATTATTTATTGATTCATCACTGGAATCACTCATTTTTACTAATATTTTTCTTAAAAACTATAGAAATATTTATATAAGTTATTTTTGTATCGTTTTATATTACCTTATTAAAACGATTGTTATTACTTTTAGTTTTTTATTATTTCAACCCAACATGCCTACTCGGCGGGATACAAGATAATGGCGGGGCTTCTTCAGTCGTCTGTCAATTGGCAATGACAAGTGACATCTGACAATTACAAATTATGTTACATCTTCCCCTTTTTACCTTTTACAAAAAAAATACTTAATTGCTAATTTCTATATCTAATAGGTTTTTGAACAAGTCGGCCTGATTTAGTTCTAACATCATTTTTAGAAACTGTATTAGTCGGTATAGAGTTATTATTATCATTTGAATGAACATTTGTAAATAAAGAGTTTTGTTCAGCATCAGGTTCACTAGATATCATTTGTGGTATGTCTGAATTTTCAATAAAATAATCTTGCGAGGAACCTTCATTTACATATGGAATAGGAGAATGTTTAATAAATGACGAATTTCGTCTATACTGTTTTCCACATTTGTCTCTTACAATGTATGAACGCGGATGTTCAGTTTTATCTACTATTTGTGCTGGTACCCAATGAGTTTCTTTTTTTAGTATTATATTATCCCCTTTTTGGAAGCTATTACGTTCCTTTGCCTGCTTATCATAATAAAACTTATTTCTCTGTCTGTGATTTCTAATTTTGTTAATGTTAATTTCTGGTTTTTGTAATAACATTTTATTAGTCACTGGTAAAGTTGTACGTATTAACCTGTTATATACTAATTCGGATGGGGATACATTTAACCCAGAAAGAGGTGTTGCCCTGTATTCTAGTAGTGCCAGTTGTATATCACTATTATTATCATTGCATTTTCTTAATATGTTTTTACAAATTCCTACGGATCTTTCAGCCATCCCATTTGACTTGGGATATTTTGGTGATGCTGTTACTAACTTAAAGTTCCATTCGTTTGCGAATTTTTTAAATTCAATGCTGTTAAAAGGCATGTTATCTGAAACAAAAATGGCAGGAATACCGTGAGTGGAAAAAATATTTTTTAGTTTGGAAATTAATTCAGAGGCTGTTTTAGAGGACAACGGTATTAACTCAATCCAACTACTAAAATAGTCTACAATAGATAAATAATCCTTGCCACCATAAGTTAGAATATCAGCTGCAACTTTATAAAATGGAATATTAGGTCTATCATGACATATCATAGGTTCTTTTACAGGATTTTTACTATACTTTAAACAAGTAGAGCATTCTGATACAAAATCATAAGTGTCCTGTGACAACCCTGGCCAATAAAAAAGTTTTCTTGCACGAGCTTTACTTTTTTCAATACCCAAGTGTGCTGGATTGTGTAGTTTGGCTAAAAAAAATTTTCTAAGGGTTTTGGGAACAACAATTTTATCATTGTAGAATATTAAGTCATTTTTTACAGATAATTCATTCTGAATTTTATAATATGTCATCAACTCTGTACTACTGTTACATAAGTTAGATTTTTTTGGCCAGCCAGTATTGCAATATTGCAAAACTTCATTCAACACAGAATCATTTTTAATTTCGTTTTTTAATTCAGTAAGCCTATGCTCTGACATATGAATTTCTATGTCCATGCAATGTACAACTTCAGTTTTGGTTGGTACATCACAATTTTTTACTTTTATAAATGATCTTGACAAGAGATCAGCAATATACATGTGCTTTCCTGGTAAGTATGAAACTGTAATATTGTATTTTAATAACTTTAATTTTAGTCTTTGTAGTCTATTGCTTACTTTATAAAAATCTTTGCTGCAAATGGCAACAAGTGGTTTATGATCAGTTTTAATATTTACATGTCTTCCATATACAAAGTTATGAAATTTTTGTAGCGCAAAACAAATACTTAGTAATTCTTTATCTATTTGGGGGTAACGAATCTCAGTTTCTGTCAGACTTCTAGAACAAAATGCCACTGGCTGTCCATTCTGAAGTAAACATCCTCCTAAGCCATGTTGACTTGCATCAGTTTGTATTTCAATTTCTACATTTGAATCAAATATTTTTAAATTTGGAATTTCTGTAATTAATTTTTTAATGGTATCTAATGCCTTAGAATGATCCACAGACCAATTCCATGGAACATTATTTTTTAATAAACTCCTCAAGGGAGAAAGAAAATCAGACAATTTTGGTATATATTTTGTTAAGTAATTAACCATACCCAGAATTCTTAACAACTCTTTTTTATTTCTAGGCTCTTCAATTTGCAAAATAGCCTCTATATAATTACAATCTGGTTTCATACCCTCTTTTGTAAATATTTGACCCAAGTACTTAACCTCACTTACCTTATACTGGATTTTGCTTTTATTAAATTTTATCCCATACTTTCTGGCTCTATTAACAACTTCATTTAGGATTCTGTCATGCTCTTCTTCATTATCTGATGCTATTATGAAATCGTCAAAGTAAATGCCAATATCAAGATCACCAAATAATTTTTCATTAGCTCTTTGAAAAACCTCAGGACTAACGTTTAACCCAAATGGTAGCCTCTTAAAAGAATATTTGCCAAAGGGAGTGGTGAATGTACACAACTTGACACTTTCTTCATCAAGTGGTACATGATAAAATCCTTCCTTTAAATCAATAACGGTATAAATAGATTTATTTCTTAATTTTAAAGCCAATTCCTCTAATGTTGGTATTGGATATTGGTCACTACATACTGATTTATTCAAATGAAGAGGGTCCAGACAGATTCTTATTTGGTTGTTTGGTTTCTGAACAATGACTATGTTATTTACCCACTCAGTTGGTTCTTCTATTTTACAGATTATATCCCGTTTAACTAGATCATCTAAATTATTTTTTAATATAGGTTTTACTGTTTCAGGTATACGACGGCATGAGCTTATGAATGGAATTGCATCTTTTTTAAGTATTATTTTATATTTATAGGGAATCTTACCAGTCCCTTCAAAAATGTCTTTATTCTGTTTAATAAATTCATGTTTAGTAGTTGCTGAAACAGTATCAACCCTTTTCAAAAGATTTAACGACATGCAAGCTTTTAACCCTAAAATTGGTATACTGTCAACATCAACAACAATGAACCTTATGTTGCACTTAACACCCTTCACATAACATTTCAATATAATAGACCCAATGGTGTTAACCTTATTGTTGCCATAACTTACAACATTGACTAGATCATTAGAAATTTTTGCTTCAACATTTAGTTTTTTGTATACTTTCAATGGCAAACAGTTACAGTTAGCACCACTATCTAATTTAAAAGGTATATTCAAATTATTTATTACTACATTTACTGTCCACATATTATTAACTTGTTTACTAGACTCTACATTATTAACTTCATTACCTTCTATATTAGTGTTATTTTTTACATACAATGTGTCAATGTATAGAGATTCATCACTTGAAGTGTCAATCTCATCAACATTATATCCTTTGTTCCTGTTCATGTTTCTATTACTTACTACTTTAGACCTACTGCTAGTACTGGGTTGATTATATGCATTAGTTCTTCTATTTTTTAGCTTGCAGCCCACTGCAAAATGGTTGGGTTTTTTACAAATATTACATATTTTACCAAAAGCAGAACAATTTCTTCTAGAATGTCTTTTTCCACATTTGTTACAGTCATATTCCTCATTTAAATTATTATTACTGCCTCTCTGTTTAATTACATCCACTTCTCTGTCACATCTTAGTGCCTTAACTTGATATTTGCTTACTTCTACAGCTCTACATAAGGTCTCAGCTTTTTTCAACGTTAAATCTGGATTCTGAAGCAATCTTTCCTGTAATGATAGATCTTTTATTCCACTTACGATTTTATCACGAACTAAGGAGTCTTCAAGAGTGTCAAAATTACAATGTGATGCTAATACTTTTATTTCTGTTATAAAATGATCAATGTCTTCTCCCTCTTGTTGCGCTCTTGTAAAAAATAGGTATCTGTTATATGTTTCATTTCTCATGGGCTTGCAGTAATTTCTAAAAGCCTCAACAACTGAGTCAAATTTGCTTCTTTGTACCTCTGTTAGGCAGAAAGTCTTAAATTTTTTTTGTGCCTCTTCGCCGGCGTGATTCAATAAAATAGCTACCTTGGTTGCATCATCTTTTTCACTTAGCCCTGTTGCTTTTAGGTATATGTTAAAACTGCTTATAAAATTTTCCAGATTACCATGCTGGTTGATATCAAATACCATAGTTTTGGGTGGTTTGAACGAACTAAATTCCATCTTAAGCGTGGTTATTTCAATTGTCGGAACCACTAACCTGACACCATGTATCGTTTTATATTACCTTATTAAAACGATTGTTATTACTTTTAGTTTTTTATTATTTCAACCCAACATGCCTACTCGGCGGGATACAAGATAATGGCGGGGCTTCTTCAGTCGTCTGTCAATTGGCAATGACAAGTGACATCTGACAATTACAAATTATGTTACAATTTTGACGTTTCTATGAAATTGAAAAAAGATTAGTGGGCGGGTACTAAACGCAAATGCTGATTGGTGGATTTCATATACGTTCTAGGATGTATATGAAATCATATCCGTTCAGTTAACCGGAATGGCCTACATTTACATTCTGTAAATTGTGCAGAAAATGGATAATATACATGTGGGTGTAGAAAAAAATATTTATCAAATGACAGTTGATTTACATCAAAAGTGCAATACCACCTAGGTTGATGTAGATGGTGGGTTTTTTTCTTTTTTTTTTTTCGGGCCGAGATAGGAAACTCATGTTCGAATGGATCCGTTACCCCCGCCTCGGAATCACTACCCTAGCATACTTCGAGACGGGCGGCGGTCCCTCGCACACCCTCCGCTCATACCGTGGTCTTTTCCCTAGCTTTCACTCCTATCTCTCATGCCATATCGAGTCGTTCTCTCCCCCTAACTATGCTCTCTACTACGCCACTCACCTCCATCCATTCCTCCTCCCCCCTCAACAATATCTCCACCATGTTCTCCCAATACACCGCCTCCCCTAGTTTCCTCTCCAACTTCTTCACCACTTCCTCGTTTTTCCAGAATCTAAACACACGCCCCACAACATCCTCCACTTCACACCTCTCGCACACTCCAGTCTATCTTTTTCCAATCCTGTGGAAGTGCCCCACTCTCGACCCATGTCCAGTGGACACCTGTGTTAATAAGTAGTTCACCTCCACGAATTTTCGGTCCATCCAATCTCTCCTATTCCCAATAGCTCTTTTTAGCGCGCCCTCATACTTCTCTCCATTTCCTCCTCCATCCATTTATGTACTTCCTCTCTGGTCGCACCCCTCCAGCGTTTATTTCTGGCTCTAGCCATCACGTCCAATGGGTAGGTCCTTGCCAGCACCGCTGCTGCCAGTCCACCCACTGTCCTGTACCCCTGCACCACCCTCAGCAATATCCCTTTCTGCACCCGCAGGAGTGGCTAACCCTCGCATTCACTCCCGCTTTTTCACCCCACACCTCCGCACCGTACAGCATACTCTGCTCTAACGCCCTACCAATTATCCTCCTCTTCCACTCTCCCGGCCACTTCACATTACACATCATTCATTCATTCATTTATAAATTGGGTTGTGCTCATCAGCCCAGGCACTTGATCTGAATCTTTGTACCATTTTCCATGTTATCTACTTGCATTCCAGAAGCTTCGTGTCTTCTATAAAGGTCACTAGTTTGACTGGAGGGATTTTCAGTAGTTGTGATGGTTGTATAACTTCCTCTCCAAAGTGCTTCCGTCTAAGTTCTTGTAAGTCCTCGCAGAAGCAGAGTGTGTGTAGGTGTTCCATCATCAAGTTTTCTGCATATAGGTTCACTAACTTTGCCCATATTGTACAGATGTTTCCTCAAGGTGCATTGTCCAGTCACCAGGTCGGTAACTGTCTTCAGATGTCTCTTACCCAGTTTCAGTAGCCTGGTTGAGAGTTCCTTGTCTACCTTGTTCAGTAAACTCTTTGTATGAAAGTGCCCTTGTGTCACCCTCCATTTGAATTGGTGTTCCCTACACATCAATCTCCCCAGCCATGCTGCCCTCACTTTCCCCTTCTCTGCCGCCTTTGACATGTGTGTCCTGAAGGATAATTGACTATCCAACCACACCCCTAGGTATTTCACAGACTCCTACATATGAATTTTCCTTCCCTTCACCATCGCCCCCACTTCCCTCGTCTTGTTCCGTCCCTTCACTAGCAACCCCACCGTCTTATCTTTCGCCACTTCTAGTCCGCACCGCTCTATCTTCTCCACAATCTTCCTACACATTCTCTCCGCCTTTCTTTCTATCTTCGCCTCTCCCTTTACCGTACATACCAGACACACATCGTCCGCATACACCTTGATCTCACATCCCTCTTCACATATTATACCACAAACCTCATAAAACACACACTTCCATAGCGTCGATCCAAGAACCGAGCCTTGGGGCACTCCAGCCTCCGTCTCATACCTCCTCCCTCTAGAGATACTACATGTATCTGTTGGGTGGCTTTTTCTTTCACACAATAAAGAATATTCATCTACTCAAGACAAGAGGGAAACATACCCACCAAGATACTAAAGCCTTTATAATAAGCAATGCGATCTCTCAAAATTAAGTATGCATGCAAGCTTATCTGAAGAATCATTGCTGAGCTTCTACTGTCTTTTACTAGTATCAATACATTTGTGGTAATCTATTTTATATTCCCGCTCCAATAAGTTGTCAAACGGTTGTCAGACCAATTATTACCCATGCTGCGTGGGTATTGTTGAACAAAACAGGTCGGCAAAGGTCAAGAACAGAGTTGCAAAAGTTGCAAGGACTCGCCTGCATGGGAATCACGCATGAGATCGTACCCCAGCGCAGCCTTAAAGGTAATGCTAGACCTTCCTTAACTACATCTACATTCTACATGTACGGAGGATCACTCTGGAAAGTGCATAAGGCTAAATCTTTGAATCCCGGCGATCTAACGGGGCATCTTGAGACACTATCCATTAAAATGCCCTCGGACTTTATGTCTGCGATACAGGATTTCGAACTCACGTTAGATGTTGTTATCAATGAGCGTGTGTTAACACAAAACAAAGTCGCTCTAATTACGGGAGGGGCCCTCACTTACCATACTGATGGGACAAAAACAAACGAAGGAGTAGGAATAGGGTATCAACAGTCCTGAGAAATACTTTAACAATATTCGAAATAGAAATATTAGCAATAGATATTTGGGCTCAAGAGTGGCTCAAAAAACTTCTTAACTCATCCAGAGTATTTATTGCATTTGATGAGCCGACTGTTTGGGGAAGTACGGAGCGGGGAGTGCATTGGGCTCCACAAGCTTGAGCAGGTAGAGGTGGAGGTGTTGAGGAAGATGGGGGCGTGGGTGAGAGGTGGCGGAGGTAACAATTTATACAGATGGGGAAAAGGAAGAGGAGGGCAAGAATGGAGCGATAATCCTGAAGGATATCGGAGAAATAAATCAGGAGGGGATTGAGAGGATTAAGAAGGGGTTGGGGGAGATGAGAGGGGACTGGGTGTATAGACTCAGAGTGAAATTTTAGTAATTAAATTGGTAGGTACTAAGAATACCAAAAGTGTTGGTGGAATACTTGGACAAACAAATATGTGCCAATGTCAAGGTTGTGAAATTTGCAGAAAAGAAATACCTTGAAGATGTAGGGTTTACCTGTGTAAGATATAAATAAACCAATTCACTTATATTTTTGATTTGAATTATTTTGTAGGTACATATTTATTTTAATAATACTGGTCTTAGCTCAATTGAGAAATAAAACTGTTACACACAATCATCGAGAATTGATAAAACATGACCATTAATTCGAGAGATTCATCAACTACGCGCTAAACTTCAGGTTTAATAAAAATATTAAAATTTCATTGAAAGATATTTCCTCTCCGGTACTTTTTCACGATTCCAACAAGCGATTATTGGGTAACATTTGTGCTATCGATAATTTTTAAAAGGAGTGTATTAACTTTATCAATCAAATTTTTCTTTACAATAATTATTATCAGTTGGACTCTCGACTCTTTCTAGATAAAATTTATCGACCAAACATTTAAATTTATACCAATAGGAATTATTCATTGTTAGACTTACTGTTAAGTTTGTACAGAAAACAAGAAAACTGTTAACAAATCAATTGTTCCAACCCTCACTACGTGAAATCTTCCCATAATTATTAAATGAAATAAAATAAAATAAATAACAAATTCCACAACAGAAAAATAACATGTAGTACTCGATCGGTTTCACAAATAACATTTGCATCGTCAGGACTATCTAATGTTATTTGTGAAACCGAACGAGTAATATATGTCATATTTTTGTTGTGTAATTTGTTATTTATTGATTTTATTTAATAATTAAGTAAAAAATTATTTTGAAGCAGATGTAGGTACAGAGTATTCATTTCGGAAGACAATGTCAGAATTTGTGAAAAACTCAGTTTTCAACTCACTGTGACTGTGACCTTTTCGCAGAAATTCCTGATTGAGCTATTATTTCTAAGACAATCAACGCTTTTTATTGCTATATATATAAAACACCACCCAATATTTCACCTTATTAGACGTATTAGCTTTAATATAACAGAATAAATCAAGCAGTTGACAAAACTGCAAACATTACATCCTCGTAAAACCTTTCAAATATACGGCAAATACGCATTTATTGGAGAACCCTAGTAGACCATTACCTTCCTTTATAAGTTTACTTACATACAGTTAGATTAATAGCAAACAATATGGCCAAGGGTGGACTAAATGGTCACCTTTATGGAATTAGAAATTTAGGAGGAGCTTCTGTTACATCAGGCGGTTAATGTCATCCCAACAGGACAGGCTCAAGAATATGAAAATTTATTTTATTTCAAGCTGAAATATTCACAATTCTGAGTATAAGTATGGAACAAAAATCTAAATCCCTCCAAAAAACAGTTTTTATCTTTTCAGTTGAATGGGTATATTACTTATAAATAAAATATAATAAATAAAATGAATAAAATAAATAAAATAAATAAAATAAATGAAATAAATAAAATAAATAAAATAAATAAAATAAATAAAATAAATAAAATAAATAAAATAAATAAAATAAATAAAATAAATAAAATAAATAAAATAAATAAAATAAATAAAATAAATAAAATAAATAAAATAAATAAAATAAATAAAATAAATAAAATAAAATAAATGAAATAAATAAAATAAATTAAATAAATAAAATAAATAAAATAAATAAAATAAATAAAATAAATAAAATAAATAAAATAAATAAAATAAATAAAATAAATAAAATAAATAAATAAAATAAATAAAATAAATAAAATAAATAAAATAAATAAAATAAATAAAATAAATAAAATAAATAAAATAAATAAAATAAATAAAATAAATAAAATAAATAAAATAAATAAAATAAATAAAATAAATAATATTCACAAATTTTTCAACAGGGATATAATATTATTCTACTGGTATCACAAATTCTGATATTTTCATCATCAGGAGAAGGTATACTCCTATGTATATTGTGGAATTTGTTGATTAGTGGTTTTATTTGTTAACTAGCTGAAACCCGGCCACTTTTTGCTGTGACTAAATCATTGTACCACAGAACCAACCTGTTGTAAGTCACATTCTATTGTATATTATAGTATGTTTTGTATTATTAGTATAGTATAGTCAGCACTTTTTTTATATGTTGTGAATTTCAATTTTTATATTTTATCTATTTTTGAATTATGTCGCTTTGACCATAAAATTGTGAAATGTTTCATGACATTAAGGCTTCTCTCTCTCTCTCTCTTTCTCTCATTTTTAAAATCTTACAGGAGAGAAATTCTGAAATGGATAATTTTATTCTCGAAAATAAAAAATAAATTGGACTCAATACTGTATGGTTCCCACGATGAACTTAATACTTTTTCATGACTTAATATCAAAATGTATCAATCCCTATTGACTCAATACTGTTTGGCTCACACTCTGTCTTCAATCACACTTTGACTTAGTACAAAAAATGGACTAAAAATTTTATGGTTCTGAAAATTTGTAAAGATCAGTATTATGTCCAAAAGTATCTTCACTGAATTTTTCGTAACTTGTATATGAAGTCCAATATTCTCACAAAGTGGGTAACGAATTTTTGGAAAATAGATGAGCATGTCATGTATGTATTGTTTCATTTCCAGAGAAATGTAAGAAAAACAAAATATTGTTCTCGGCACATTTTATGACCACTTTCTGATCATTGTCCTTTCTCTACATGATGTTCTTCATATCCTTCATTTTTGAATGTTATCGATAAAATGGAAGCAATCTTTTCGGTACTCATGTTTAAAGCGTTTGTAGGTCGTCATATTTTTTTTACTGATGGGCCGTAAAGTACTTCGGGTGAATTGTTTCTTTTTTTTTAAATCAATTTCCTCAAAGTCTTTTTCGAAATCGTATTTGAAATATGAAATTCCCGGGGATTTTCTCGTCAATTTCATGGAAACTACTTTGGAAATCAATAAATTACCTATCTTTGTTTTTTTAATTTTGAAAAAACTCATTTCTCAACGTTTATAATAATTATTATAGTCCATACACAAACCAACAAACAAACTTTTGCACTAACGTTCGCACCGATGTCAAACATTTGAATGGACCTAAAACAAGTATAGTTCTTTTCACAAACTAAGAAACTGACCTGACCTGAGATGGGATAATGACATGCAGTAAAGCCATAAAAGTATCAGCCGTGTTAGGGTCGTATTTATTTTGTTGTTAGCGAATAATAAATTATTACCTGAAAACTCTATAAGACTTTTGGGTCATTCTTTTTATAAATGCTTTATTTTATTGCAATGTATTAAATGCATGTGATCAAAAAATACCGGCAATAATGGCAATTTATACCTCATGGTATAAATAAATACTGTCAGTTATTAAGTTCTGCAGTGATAGTGTGTTTGAAGATGTCCAGTGTAAAAGCCGTTTCAGGCAGTAGCCGAAAATGTTTGCCTGTTGAAGCAAAAATAATTGTTAAAAACATTTTTAATGAAAGGAAACATCAACTTTAACCGGCGTTCCTGAAAGTACAGTGTGGAAAATTGTGAATAATACTGTAAAGCCTAGGTGTGTTTCATTTTGTTTTTAAATGTAAGTATTATATACTGTTGAAATATGGTATTACTTCAAATTTTTGTTCGTTTATTTATTGCATCTCAAGCCTAAGTCACGTTCAGTCAGTTTATTAGATCGTGAAAAGAACTATACCAACACGAAAAAATGATGAGTATAGTATTCCTCTCCTTATGATTAGTTTTTCCATTTTTTGCAAAATTTCGTCTATATTAAAATCTACTAGAAGTAGTTATCATTAAAACAAGAGAGAATATTGAAATTTTTCGTGAAATCTTATATTGTTAATTATTCGAAAACCAACCCTGTAAATTTCACGGTTATATTAGGAAAACACACCCCTGCTAGTGATTTATCGGCTGTTGAGGTAGAAGTATGCCTCTTTTAGGGGGTTTCTAGCAGTAAAATCAAATTACGGTGATTGTTCTATTATTTATGTTCTAGACATGGAGACAACAGCTTCACGAACATATGGTAACCCAATGTATTATTGGCAATGTATTGGAAAACTTGTGATGTATGATAAGAGATAGAGAAGTGTTGAAAGTGGGAAGTTAGTGTATACTGAAAGGGAAAGATCGTAGCCCTTTTTTTTCATTCCTGAACAATATGACTATGCATGATATTTGTAATTCGAGGTTTGATAACACTTGATAACAATTTTTCGTTGCTCTATAGCACCGAACAATCTATTAGACTACATAGCAACCTATGAAATGATGAAATAGACGAATTAGACGAAATAGATGAAATAGATGAAAAAGATGAAAAAGATGAAAAAGATGAAAAAGATGAAAAAGATGAAAAAGATGAAAAAGATGAAAAAGATGAAATAGATGAAGTAGATGAAATAGATGAAATAGATGAAATAGATGAAATAGATGAAATAGATGAAATAGATGAAATAGATGAAATAGATGAAATAGATGAAATAGATGAAATAGATGAAATAGATGAAATAGATGAAATAGATGAAATAGATGAAATAGATGAAATAGATGTAATAGATGAAATAGATGAAATAGATGAAATAGATGAAATAGATGAAATAGATGAAATAGATGAAATAGATGAAATAGATGAAATAGATGAAATAGATGAAATAGATGAAATAGATGAAATAGATGAAATAGATGAAATAGATGAAATAGATGAAATAGATGAAATAGATGAAATAGATGAAATAGATGAAATAGATGAAATAGATGAAATAGATGAAATAGATGAAATAGATGAAATAGATGAAATAGATGAAATAGATGAAATAGATGAAATAGATGAAATAGATGAAATAGATGAAATAGATGAAATAGATGAAATAGATGAAATAGATGAAATAGATGAAATAGATGAAATAGATGAAATAGATGAAATAGATGAAATAGATGAAATAGATGAAATAGATGAAATAGATGAAATAGATGAAATAGATGAAATAGATGAAATAGATGAAATAGATGAAATAGATGAAATAGATGAAATAGATGAAATAGATGAAATAGATGAAATAGATGAAATAGATGAAATAGATGAAATAGATGAAATAGATGAAATAGATGAAATAGATGAAATAGATGAAATAGATGAAATAGATGAAATAGATGAAATAGATGAAATAGATGAAATAGATGAAATAGATGAAATAGATGAAATAGATGAAATAGATGAAATAGATGAAATAGATGAAATAGATGAAATAGATGAAATAGATGAAATAGATGAAATAGATGAAATAGATGAAATAGATGAAATAGATGAAATAGATGAAATAGATGAAATAGATGAAATAGATGAAATAGATGAAATAGATGAAATAGATGAAATAGATGAAATAGATGAAATAGATGAAATAGATGAAATAGATGAAATAGATGAAATAGATGAAATAGATGAAATAGATGAAATAGATGAAATAGATGAAATAGATGAAATAGATGAAATAGATGAAATAGATGAAATAGATGAAATAGATGAAATAGATGAAATAGATGAAATAGATGAAATAGATGAAATAGATGAAATAGATGAAATAGATGAAATAGATGAAATAGATGAAATAGATGAAATAGATGAAATAGATGAAATAGATGAAATAGATGAAATAGATGAAATAGATGAAATAGATGAAATAGATGAAATAGATGAAATAGATGAAATAGATGAAATAGATGAAATAGATGAAATAGATGAAATAGATGAAATAGATGAAATAGATGAAATAGATGAAATAGATGAAATAGATGAAATAGATGAAATAGATGAAATAGATGAAATAGATGAAATAGATGAAATAGATGAAATAGATGAAATAGATGAAATAGATGAAATAGATGAAATAGATGAAATAGATGAAATAGATGAAATAGATGAAATAGATGAAATAGATGAAATAGATGAAATAGATGAAATAGATGAAATAGATGAAATAGATGAAATAGATGAAATAGATGAAATAGATGAAATAGATGAAATAGATGAAATAGATGAAATAGATGAAATAGATGAAATAGATGAAATAGATGAAATAGATGAAATAGATGAAATAGATGAAATAGATGAAATAGATGAAATAGATGAAATAGATGAAATAGATGAAATAGATGAAATAGATGAAATAGATGAAATAGATGAAATAGATGAAATAGATGAAATAGATGAAATAGATGAAATAGATGAAATAGATGAAATAGATGAAATAGATGAAATAGATGAAATAGATGAAATAGATGAAATAGATTAAATAGATGAAATAGATGAAATAGATGAAATAGATGAAATAGATGAAATAGATGAAATAGATGAAATAGATGAAATAGATGAAATAGATGAAATAGATGAAATAGATGAAATAGATGAAATAGATGAAATAGATGAAATAGATGAAATAGATGAAATAGATGAAATAGATGAAATAGATGAAATAGATGAAATAGATGAAATAGATGAAATAGATGAAATAGATGAAATAGATGAAATAGATGAAATAGATGAAATAGATGAAATAGATGAAATAGATGAAATAGATGAAATAGATGAAATAGATGAAATAGATGAAATAGATGAAATAGATGAAATAGATGAAATAGATGAAATAGATGAAATAGATGAAATAGATGAAATAGATGAAATAGATGAAATAGATGAAATAGATGAAATAGATGAAATAGATGAAATAGATGAAATAGATGAAATAGATGAAATAGATGAAATAGATGAAATAGATGAAATAGATGAAATAGATGAAATAGATGAAATAGATGAAATAGATGAAATAGATGAAATAGATGAAATAGATGAAATAGATGAAATAGATGAAATAGATGAAATAGATGAAATAGATGAAATAGATGAAATAGATGAAATAGATGAAATAGATGAAATAGATGAAATAGATGAAATAGATGAAATAGATGAAATAGATGAAATAGATGAAATAGATGAAATAGATGAAATAGATGAAATAGATGAAATAGATGAAATAGATGAAATAGATGAAATAGATGAAATAGATGAAATAGATGAAATAGATGAAATAGATGAAATAGATGAAATAGATGAAATAGATGAAATAGATGAAATAGATGAAATAGATGAAATAGATGAAATAGATGAAATAGATGAAATAGATGAAATAGATGAAATAGATGAAATAGATGAAATAGATGAAATAGATGAAATAGATGAAATAGATGAAATAGATGAAATAGATGAAATAGATGAAATAGATGAAATAGATGAAATAGATGAAATAGATGAAATAGATGAAATAGATGAAATAGATGAAATAGATGAAATAGATGAAATAGATGAAATAGATGAAATAGATGAAATAGATGAAATAGATGAAATAGATGAAATAGATGAAATAGATGAAATACATGAAATAGATGAAATAGATGAAAATAAAGTAGATCGATCTTACCAGAATCAAAGCCTGGAATATTCTTATTCTCAGTCAAACTCGTTATCCATTTTGACACAGGATCGTACAATTGATAGGATGAATACTGAATAATACATATAATTGAATAAGTTTCTATCTAGCCTAACGTAAAAACCTAGTTCTGTGGTGCAACGGAAGAAGCCTCTGACTACGAATCGGAAGATTCCAAGGTTCAAATCCTGGTAGGATCAAATTTTTTGATTGTCAAGACAGTATTTTAAATTTATTATATCATAAAATAGGTTTCTATCGAATATCACCTAGTAACCTGGATTGTACGGTCCAGTGGCGAAACGGATAAGACAGAAGATTACTGGTTTCAATTCTGGTGGAACTATTTTGTATTATTATGTACGGATTGTACGGTCCAGTGGCGAAACGGATAAGACAGAAGATTACTGGTTTCAATTCTGGTGGAACTATTTTGTATTATTATGTACTTCAAAACTTATTGTATCATAAAATAAGTTTCTCAACAATCTATCTTCAAAAACTAGATTATACGGTCTACTAGTTTCCAGGTTCGAATCCTGGTAGGATCAACTTTTTTAATTTCCAAGACAAAATATTAAACTTATTTCATCATAAAATAGGCTTCTATCAAGTATCACCCACTAACCTAGATCTTACGATCCTGTGGCGAAGCGGATAGGGTTTTTGACATCAAATCAGAATACTACATACCGGTGACAATAAGTCTGGTGGAACTTTTTTGTATTTCCTTGTAAGTATTTTATTTTATTATATCATAAACTAGGTTCCTATCGAATATCATCCAGCAACCAGGAATGTACGGTCCTGTGGCGCAACGGATAACGCGTCTGACTACGAATCAGAAGATTCCAGGTTCGAATCCTGGTAGGATCAACTTTTTTAATTTCCAAGACAAAATATTAAACTTATTTCATCATAAAATAGGCTTCTATCAAGTATCACCCACTAACCTAGATCTTACGATCCTGTGGCGAAGCAGATAGGGTTTTTGACATCAAATCAGAATACTACATACCGGTGACAATAAGTCTGGTGGAACTTTTTTTTATTTCCTTGTAAGTATTTCATTTTATTATATCATAAACTAGGTTCCTATCGAATATCCTCCAGCAACCTGGAATGTACGGTCCTGTGGCGCAACGGATAACGCGTCTGACTACGAATCAGAAGATTCCAGGTTCGAATCCTGGTAGGATCAACTTTTTTAATTTTCAAGACAAAATTTTGAAGTTATTTCAACATAAAATAGGCTTCTATCAAGTATCACCCACTAGCCTAGATCTTAGGATCCTTTGACGAAGCGGTTAGGGTTTCTGGCATCAAATCAGAGAATATTACCTACCGGTGTCAAGTCTGGTGGAACTTTTTTTTATTTCCTTGTAAGTATTTCATTTTATTATATCATAAACTAGGTTCCTATCGAATATCATCCAGCAACCTGGAATGTACGGTCCTGTGGCGCAACGGATAACGCGTCTGACTACGAATCAGAAGATTCCAGGTTCGAATCCTGGTAGGATCAACTTTTTTTATTTCCAAGACAAAATACTAAACTTATTTCATCTTAAAATAGGCTTATATTAAGAAGTATCACCCACTAGCCTAGATCTTACGATCCTGTGGCAAAGCGGATGAGGGTTCTGGCATCAAATCAAAATATTTCCTATCGGTGACAAGTCTGGTGGAACTTTTTTTATTTCCTTGTGAGTATTCAATTTTTTTAATTTTATTATCTAATAAACTAGGTTTCTATCGAATATGATCCATTAACCTAGAATGTACGGTCCTGTGGCGCAACGGATAACGCGTCTGACTACGAATCAGAAGATTCCAGGTTCGAATCCTGGTAGGATCAAATTTTTTGATTTCCAAGACAAAATATTAAACTTATTTCATGATAAAATAGGCTTCTATCAAATATCACCCATTGACCTAGATTTTACGATCCTGTAGCATAACGTATAAGGTTTTTGGCATAAAATCAGAATATCGCCTACCGGTGACAAGTCTGGTGGAACTTTTTTTTTATTCCCTTGTAAGTATTTAATTTTTTCAATTTTATTATCTCATAAACTAGGCCCCTATCGAATATCATCCAGCAACCTAGAATGTACGGTTCTGTGGCGCAACGGATAACGCGTCTGACTACGAATCAGAAGATTCCAGGTTCGAATCCTGGTAGGATCAACTTTTTCAATTTCCGAGACAAAATTTTGAAGTTATTTCAACATAAAATAGGCTTCTATTAAGTATCACCCACTAGCCTAGATCTTACGATCCTGTGACGAAGCGGTTAGGGTTTCTGGCATCAAATCAGAGAATATTACCTCCGGAGACAAGTCTGGTGGAACTTTTTTTTATTTCCTTGTAAGTATTTTATTTTATTATATCATATACTAGGTTTCTATCGAATATGATCTAGTAACCTATAATGTATGGTCCTGTGGCGCAACGGATAACGCGTCTGACTACGAATCAGAAGTTTCCAGGTTCGAATCCTGGTAGCATCAACTTTTTTAATTTCCAAGACAAAATATTAAACTTATTTCAACATAAAATAGGCTTCTATCAAGTATCACCCACTAGCCTAGATCTTACGATCCTGTGGCGAAGCGGATAGGGTTTTTGACATCAAATCAGAATACTACATACCGGTGACAATAAGTCTGGTGGAACTTTTTTTTATTTCCTTGTAAGTATTTCATTTTATTATATCATAAACTAGGTTCCTATCGAATATCCTCCAGCAACCTGGAATGTACGGTCCTGTGGCGCAACGGATAACGCGTCTGACTACGAATCAGAAGATTCCAGGTTCGAATCCTGGTAGGATCAACTTTTTTTATTTCCAAGACAAAATACTAAACTTATTTCATCTTAAAATAGGCTTATATTAAGAAGTATCACCCACTAGCCTAGATCTTACGATCCTGTGGCAAAGCGGATACGGGTTCTGGCATCAAATCAAAATATTACCTATCGGTGAAAAGTCTGGTGGAACTTTTTTTATTTCCTTGTGAGTATTCAATTTTTTTAATTTTATTATCTAATAAACTAGGTTTCTATCGAATATGTACGGTCCTGTGGCGCAACGGATAACGCGTCTGACTACGAATCAGAAGATTCCAGGTTCGAATCCTGGTAGGATCAAATTTTTTGATTTCCAAGACAAAATATTAAACTTATTTCATGATAAATTAGGCTCCTATCAAATATCACCCATTAACCTCGATTTTACGATCCTGTAGCATAACGGATAAGGTTCTTGGCATAAAATCAGAATATTGCCTACCGGTGACAAGTTTGGTGGAACTTTTTTTTTATTCCTTTGTAAGTATTTAATTTTTTTAATTTTATTATCTCATAAACTAGGCCCCTATCGAATATCATCCAGCAACCTAGAATGTACGGTTCTGTGGCGCAACGGATAACGCGTCTGACTACGAATCAGAAGATTTCAGGTTCGAATCCTGGTAGGATCAACTTTTTTAATTTCCAAGATAGTGTTTCAATTTTTCACATCACGAAATAAGTCTCTATCAAACCTAACTCAAGAAGGTAGATTGTAGTCCCGTAGCGGAACTGATAACGCGTCTAAAAATCAGAAGATTCCAAAGTCGAATCTTGGTAAGATAAGCTTTTTTCATTTTCCAAAAAAAATTATCTAGTTTTCTTGTTATGACATTCAATCTTAGCCCTTAAACTTACGGTGTACGGTCCAGAAGATTCTAGGTTCGAATCCTGGTAGGATCAACTTTTTTTATTACCAAGACAAAATATTAAACTTATTTCATGATAAAATAGGCTTCTATCAAATATCACCCATCAACCTAGATTTTACGATCCTTAGCATAACGGATAAGGTTTTTGGCATAAAATCAGAATATTGCCTACCGGTGACAAGTCTGGTGGAACTTTTTTTATTTCCTTGTAAGTATTCAATTTTTTAAATTTTATTATCTAATAAACTAGGTTTCTATCGAATATCATCCAGCAACCTAAAATGTACGGTCCTGTGGCGCAACAGATAAGGCGTCTGACTACGAATCAGATGATTCCAGGTTCGAATCCTGGTAGAATCAACTTTTTTTATTTCCAAGACAAAATATCAAACTTATTTCATCATAAAATAGGCTTCTATAAAGTATCACCCACTAACCTAGACCTTACCTACCGGTGACAAGTCTGGAGGAACTTTTTTTTATATTCTCTTATAAGTATTCAATTTTTTAATTTTATTATCTCATAAACTAGGTTTCTATCGAATATGATCCAGTAACCTAGAATGTACGGTCCTGTGGCGCAACGGATAACGCGTCTGACTACGAATCAGAAGATTCCAGGTTCGAATCCTGGTAGGATCAAATTTTTTGATTCCCAAGACAGAATTTTAAACTTATTTCATCTAACCGTGGGCTTACGATCCTGTGGCAAGACGGACAAGGCTTCTGGCTTCAAATCAAAATATTACCTACCGGTGGCAAGTCTGGTGAAACTTTTTTTAGTTGCTTTTAAGTATTCAATTTAATTATCTTATAAACTAGGTTTCTATCGAATATCATCCACTAACCTAGAATGTACGGTCCTGTGGCGGATAACGCGTCTGACTACGAATCAGAAGATTCCAGGTTCGAATCCTGGTAGGATCAACTTTTTTAATTTCCAAGATAGTGTTTCAATTTTTCACATCACGAAATAAGTCTCTATCTAACCTAACTCAAGAAGGTAGATTGTACAGTCCCGTAGCGGAACTGATAATGCGTCTAAAAATCAGAAGATTCCAAAAAAAATTTATCCAGTTTTCTTATTATGACATAGGTTTCTATTCAATCTTAGCCCTAAAACTTACGGTGTACGGTCCAGAAGATTCTAGGTTCGAATCCTGGTAGGATCAACTTTTTTTATTACCAAGACAAAATATTAAACTTATTTCATGATAAAATAGGCTTCTATCAAATATCACCCATCAACCTAGATTTTACGATCCTTAGCATAACGGATAAGGTTTTTGGCATAAAATCAGAATATTGCCTACCGGTGACAAGTCTGGTGGAACTTTTTTTATTTCCTTGTAAGTATTCAATTTTTTTAATTTTATTATCTAATAAACTAGGTTTCTATCGAATATCATCCAGCAACCTAAAATGTACGGTCCTGTGGCGCAACAGATAAGGCGTCTGACTACGAATCAGAAGATTCCAGGTTCGAATCCTGGTAGAATCAACTTTTTTTATTTCCAAGACAAAATATCAAACTTATTTCATCATAAAATAGGCTTCTATAAAGTATCACCCACTAACCTAGACCTTACCTACCGGTGACAAGTCTGGAGGAACTTTTTTTTATATTCTCTTATAAGTATTCAATTTTTTAATTTTATTATCTCATAAACTAGGTTTCTATCGAATATGATCCAGTAATCTAGAATGTACGGTCCTGTGGCGCAACGGATAACGCGTCTGACTACGAATCAGAAGATTCCAGGTTCGAATCCTGGTAGGATCAAATGTTTTGATTCCCAAGACAGAATTTTAAACTTATTTCATCTAACCGTGGGCTTACGATCCTGTGGCAAGACGGACAAGGCTTCTGGCTTCAAATCAAAATATTACCTACCGGTGGCAAGTCTGGTGAAACTTTTTTTAGTTGCTTTTAAGTATTCAATTTAATTATCTTATAAACTAGGTTTCTATCGAATATCATCCACTAACCTAGAATGTACGGTCCTGTGGCGGATAACGCGTCTGACTACGAATCAGAAGATTCCAGGTTCGAATCCTGGTAGGATCAACTTTTTTAATTTCCAAGATAGTGTTTCAATTTTTCACATCACGAAATAAGTCTCTATCTAACCTAACTCAAGAAGGTAGATTGTACAGTCCCGTAGCGGAACTGATAATGCGTCTAAAAATCAGAAGATTCCAAAAAAAATTTATCCAGTTTTCTTATTATGCATAGGTTTCTATTCAATCTTAGCCCTAAAACTTACGGTGTACGGTCCAGAAGATTCCAGGTTCGAATCCTGGTAGGATCAACTTTTTTGATTACCAAGACAGAATATTAAACTTATTATACCATAAAATGGGATTCTATCAAATATCACCCACTTACTTACCTCTTACGATCCTATGGCGAAACGAGTAAGGCTTTTGGCTCCAAATCAGGTGACAAGTCTGATGGAACTTTTTTTACATCATTTTAAGTATAATTTTATTATTATCATAAATTTATAGGTTTCTATCGAATATGATTCAGCAACCTAGATCGTACGGTCCTGTGGCGCAACGGATAACGCGTCTGACTACGAATCAGAAGATTCCAGGTTCGAATCCTGGTAGGATCAAATTTTTTGATTTCCAAAACAGAATATTAAACTTATTTCATCTAAAAATGGGCTTCTATCAAATATCACCCACTAAACTACATCTTTCGATCCTGTGGCGAAACAGAGAAGGCTTCTGGCTTGGAATCAGAAGATTACAGGTTAAGTCTGGAGAAACATTTTTTTCATTCCGCAAAAAAAATATTACAGATTACAACCCTACCCCAAAAAAATAGTTTCTGTGGTCCAGTGGTGCAACAGAAAACGCGTCTGACTACAAATCAGAAAATTCCAGGTTGTAGTCCAGCAAGGACCGATTTTTTTGATTTCCAAGACGGTATGTTAAACTTTTTATATCATAAAATGGGTTTCTATCTAACCTAATCTAAAAACCTAGTGGTAACAGTCCTTATGGCGCAACTGATAAAGGATCCCCCTCGATCTTTTAAAAGCTAACACTTAAAACGTATGACAGTTACCTATTTTCCAAATGCAAAAAACTCATTTGTGGGGAACATCAGGTTAAAATATATAAAGAATGTTTGTAGTTACTTGTTAAGGTATTTTTTCTTTGTATTTTTAATGCCCAAATGAAGAGTTTTTTGTAAAAGTTTTCTATTTTGTTTTGAAGCTTGTATTTTTTTTACGTATCAATAGTATTATGCTCCTAGTTACTAGCAATAGTATTCCAGGGTTAATGAGACAACTTTTTTTCTGTGTCAAGCTATAACAGAAAACACATCCCAAGCAGCATTTGGACGTTGCGAGATAGTTATATAACGTTGGGCTAGACAACCCAACGTTGTAGTGACCACGTCACCACCCAAATTTGCACCTAAATGGGGAATAGAAATTCGAGTCGTTACGACGTCGGCACTGTCTTATGTATTCAACCAAATCGAACGTTGATTAACGTTGAGCAAACCAACTTCGTTTTAAGTATTGAAATTATGACTTTGCCCACCACAACTAATAGTATAACTTAAGTGATTTATTTTGGAAGAAATGTGGAAGTCTTTGAAAGTCGACCAAAGATGGATAAAGTATTTCTAACTAACAATCTGATGTCTTAGTTATGTACAGTAAAATATACACATTTTTACTACCAGCAAAACAAATATCCTCAACGAATTTCAGTTTTCTGATAAACCACGGCCAATATTGTGACAAAAAACAAACGCGCCTCAATAATTTTTAGTAAAAAGCGAAAAAAAATGATAAATTATGCCATTTATTATTTTTCTTAATGGCTGCATTTATATTTAAAAATAGTATACAAAGTCTCCAGAAACACAAATGCTGGTCACAAAACTTTCAAAAGTGCATTTGAATATGTTTTTTTTTAAATAAATTCGTGAATCAAACAATGGTGGCCAAATCAGTTACATGCCAACATGGTGGACTTTGTTAAGCGACCTAATCTATACCCAAATACTACCTACCTATTTGGACAAGAACACCTAATTGCGACCTTTCCCAACTTTCCTTTTCGTTTCACGATTGGTGAACGTTTAAATGACGGTATGTGAATCCAACGTCTGTTGAAGGTTATGACTTAATAGTCCAACTACCGCAAGGCCAACCTTGCGGACCGTGGCTAATGCGACGAAAAGACGACCTGTCATTTTTAAAATCCTAACCACTCAACAACAATAACAACATCCTCACATGATCCTCACCACTTCTAACATAAAAATGGTTCACTTTTCCAAAGTTGTCTTTATTGAGCCCGTGCCCCATCGTTGGGAGGAGAAGGGGCAATAGTGGTATCCTCGAAAACTGAATGAGCTACATCTCCAGCAAGACCCCACCAGCATTCCGAACAAGGAATATTTGAACTACTTTTAAACGTTCTCCCGTAGGTCAAATAATAGGAACAAAAAGATTTAGTCATGTTTTTATGACCAAAATTGTAACATGCGGATCTAAACGTTCTTAGAACGTAGTCTTGTTCCAGATTAGTCCAAAGACACGAAGCAGGTAAAAATGAACGTTGAGCGAACGTTGTCTGTCTAACTAAAAATAACGTTCGATTTGCTGACGTCGAGTAGTCATTGGCCCGATCGACTTCGAAGTTCCAACGTCAGATTAAGTTATGAACTGACGTTGTCGGTGAACGTTAATGCAAACATCTAAATAATACCCAAAACCAACGTTGATTTAAATAAACATTATGTCGGAAGTCAGAATAATGCTGCTTGGGATTCACTTGGGTATGTAGGTAATGTATTATGTTGATGATACAATTTTATTAAATAAAAATATGTAACTGTTTATGTTATGGAAGTAAAAATTTTATACAGTGCGTTCAAAAAATGTTACTCTCACGAGTTATCTCAGAGGTAGAGCTCGGAAACGTCGATTTTTAATTTTATTTTTTAATGATTTTCCCAAGAAAATAATTTTCACCCCCTCCCTATTTATCAGATGTAACGTTATCGAAACTTTTTTAAATGGTGGGGTATATTTGTAAATCAGAAATTGAAAGCTAATATTTTTCTGAATTCAACCGTACGAAGTTCCAGTAGGTGTACTAATGGAATCGGCTCGAGAGGTGGATGAAACAGTTTATTCCAACATACAACGAATCAACTGAAACATTCACAATCAGCTGATATTTCACGCTACAATATTCGGAGTGTTTCTGTTTTTTTTTCGTGCAAGTGTAAGGGATCCTTAGTTATGTCCGACGCGGAAAATGATTACTTATTTCAAAAAGCGTGGGGTGCTCTCGATATAATAGTATTTTATGCAACGATCATGTAATGATAGCCATTAAGACACGAGCATGTTGTAGGATACGAAACGAGCCGCAGGCGAGTTTCGTTTATAATATGCGAGTGTATTAATGGCCATTACATGAAAGTTGCATACAATATTTTTTCTACTCCGATTAATAAGAATTATTTAATTAATAATTATCATATATAGTTACTTTTGAAAATCAAAATTATTTGACAGCTGTCAAATTAAGTGTCACCTAATATAATTAATTTCAGAAATGTCAACCAGGTATCCATGGCTATATTAAATATTGTGCGAATGTCGCATTCCTATTGGCTTAAAAATCTGTATCATAATGAAAATTTGTATCATAATGAATATCATTATGATACAGATTTTAGTCTTTTAATAAGTATATTATAAAACAGGAGTAGAAAAAAATAATTATAGGAATTTTAAAGCTTGAATTAGTATAAAAATATATAACAAAGCATCCCACTTTTTTTGTAGGAAGTAACATATAAATTATTTCTCACTTTTTACAATAAAAGCGTGTTTTCCAGTTTTGTGAACTATTATTTATTTATACAGAGCACGGATAAATTATGGAACAGATTCATTATTTTGCAAACAATTTATCGTCGATTTTTTTAAATTGAAATGTAGTTCTTGTAATACCTCAATTGAAAGGTCTTTTAATAATGTAACTGACTAATGCCTATACAGGGAAAATGAAAAGTAATTTAATTTAATCAGAGAATCATTTTACAATAAACGAACTGCAATATTAAATTAATTAATACATAATACTTTTCAGCTAAATTAAATGCTCAAAATGCTATCCACCAGTCTTTTGAGAATAAGCTACTCAACAAACACATTATTCTTGCACATTACGAATACCTTCCTGAGTAATTCTATCAACTTCGTCTCTAATTCGGTCGTGCAGCGCCTGTAGATTTTGCGGTTTATCTGCATAAACCTTTAATTTTTAATAACCCCATAGAAAAAAATCTAGAGGTGTGGGATCTGGAGATCTTGGGGGCCACTCCAATGGTCCTCGTCTACCAATCCACCTCCCTGGAAAACACTGGTTCAAAAACATCACGTGCATAATGCGGGGATGCATCATCTTGTTGTAATCAGATACTATCATCTGGTATAGTATAACTCATCCTCATGTAATGACCCATATTTTTAATTCCATTGATGGCAAATGCCGCCCAATGGCGTGAATATAAATTTTTTATAAATTCGAATATTGTGAAATAATGTTTCTCATTAAAATTATTATAGTACATTAAAATTAACCCGCATACAAAACTCATAAAATTTGTAATATAATTTTCTGTAAATAATGCTCATTAAGCCAGACAATCTGAACTCCATTATCTACCTTCTTATATTTAAATTCACAATTTAACAAAACCGCGCGCAGTGCTTCAAAACTTTGATAATTATATTCAGGAATATCCCGCAATTTAGCACGAATCAGTTCCAAAGTTGGTACTATATTGTCCTTGTATTATATTAAAAATACTTTCCTACCCCAGTGTAATGAGTAGTTAATCATTTAGGTTAGAATTTATGCTTATTGTTGAATGATAGTTTATTAACTTTAGTATGTATGTGTTTAGTTATAATAATCTTTGTAATTATAAAATATATAGACTAAGCAGTTTTATTATAATTTAATTATCGATATAGGTAACAATTGCAAAATAAGCAGACACGCGCTAGATTGAAAAAATGTGTAGACTGGCAATTGTTGCTTTGGTCAGAGAGTTCAAATTAAACATTTGTGGGAGAAAGATGTGTTTTATTTGAAGAACGTCAACCCTAATTAAAAGGAACCTATCAGAATAATTCAAGATTATTAGACTAGATTAACTACACTTTTCTACAAATAAGACCTAAACTCACTCAACCAACAAATAGATAATATATTAATAATATTTCTCTACAAAACAATTTTATTTTTTGTAGGTTAGTATTGTTGGCGTTTGGAAACATATTGGCAAGGACTGGTATAACTTCTGTTCGCAGAAATTGCAGATAATTTTCCCCTGTAAAATTTTCTTTAAAAAAAAATAAGGACCAATAATTGTGTCATTAATTATTCCCGCCCAGACATCCACTTTCTGATGGTTATGACTATGACCTTCAGTCATCCAGTGAGGATTACCCTCAATCCAGTATCTGCAATTTTGACGATTGACTGACCTATTTAGGCAAAATGTTGCCTTATCAGGTAACATAATTTTTTGTTTGTTAAAACGTGGATTGCGGTTACATAAATCCTGCAAAATGTCACAAAACTGCATACGGCCATCGGGATCAACATCGTTGAGCTCTTGATGTAAGTGAATTTTGTACGGATGGTACTTTTAGAAAACGTAATACTGTAACCACCCAAATTGGTCACTAAGCAAAATCATCTATGGGCTACATGTAAGTCCGGTTGTTCCGGTGACAACCTTTCGGGCATTTAACTAACTCAGACAATGAGTGGGTGTGAGCCAAACTACACAATTCAGGAATCTGATAAATATGGGCGCCAACTAGGTCTCTACTCAACAAAAGTACTCTTCCTATTCTAAACCTAGCCCTAGCAAAGTGATAGGAATAAAGAAAACAATTATCCAAACTTACCACAAAAAATTATATTCGTAGCCAAAACAAAATTACAACCTTGGCTCACCCAAGGAAACTATATGTATGAATTACGTAAGTGAAGTTCAATAACTATAGGCAAAGTGCAGTCTTGACTAGACTGTAAAAACAAAAAGTTATATAAGTAGCTAACAATAATCATGGATAATATAGACAATTCCTAAATTTATGTTAATACTTACATTAAAAAATAAACCCGAAGGTTGGCTGAGTGAATGTGCTTACAAACGAGAACAAAACAAAACAATAATAATATACCTGTGATAACTATGGCCGTTAACCGTTTGACGGCTTGGTACCGAGGCGACTTACCAATTAAGGTAGAAGTGTATTACCCTAATATTACCCTGTGATATAGGGTAAGTCCGGGATAGATGGCCATAGGGGAGGGATGACCATAGTTCGGTATTTTCTGTCTCGTTTGTTAGTAGATGGTGTTGGCGCGTCAGTCGACAAAGTGAGCTGTAGTGTGCGTGTTGTGTTGTCCCCGGAGTAAAAAATCGCAGATAAGGTGAGTAATCAAATTTTATGTAATTCCACTTCGGGGAATATTTTATGTGAAGTATTCTTAAAATTCAATTTTATAATTTTCTATTGTATCTTCAAAATTTAATGAACGGTATTGGCTATTGCGATGCTGCGGTGTCCTACATAACCTCAAATCAAGTTTCTAGTCAAAACGTGGTATTCAAACTCGCTATGGCCATCTCTACTGGACCATTGGGAGAGATGGCCATAGTTTCCCTCTAAATAAATATTGAATTTTTGGAACTGTCAGCTCATAAAAACATGATTTTATTATTTATTTGCAGATGCCAAACAAGTACATTAGGAAATCTGTGCAAACACGTGGTACATGGTCACAAGATGATCTGTCAAAGGCAACCAAAAAGTATTGTTGATGGAAATAGTTCTGTTCGTCGAGCCTCTATTGAATTCAACATACCACGTAAGACCTTAGAACGTAGAATTAAAACCGGAAATTCTCTAAAGGGAAGCATGGACCCTAGTAGCGTCTTTGGAAGAGATAATGAAGATCGACTATCATGACATATTCTGTCTATGCAAGAACGAGGTTTTCCATTAATCAGAGACGACATCAGGACCATCGCTTATCAATTCGCAGTACAGCTAAGAATTAAACACAAGTTTAATAACGAAATTTGAAAAGCTGGTTACGACTGGCTTACTTTGTTTTTAAGCCGTCATCCAGAAATTAGTATTCGTAAATCAGAAGGTGTCTCCATAGCTATAGCAACGGCTACGAACCGAAAGGAAGTGGGAGACTATTTTGATTCACTTGAAACAACTATGGAACAGAACTCTTTATTTGATAAAACCTGCAAACGTATTCAATATCGATGAAATGGGTCTCCAGCTCAACAGTAGACCAGGCGAAGTGCTTGCCAGAAAGGGGTCCAAAGCTGTGTCGACGGTAACATCCACCGAAAATGGAGAAACAGTCAGTTTGGTAGTTTTTTGCAATGCTGAGGGTAACTTTTTACCGCCTGCGGTTATAATGAAAGGAAAAAAATTAAAAACAAGAGTGGAAGGATGATCTGCCACCAGGATCTATGTTAAATTTACTGTTTGGACCCTTACTTTGTGGAATCTATATTAATGTTATAAATGAAACTAACTGTTTCTAATTAATTCCACTATTTAATGAAAAAATTATGAAAATTATGAAAGGATATTGATAATTATTTCTCATTTCGTCATTCTGACGATGATATGTCAATATCGAAATAATTATCAATATCCTTTCATATCTTTCATAATTTTTTCATTAAATAGTGGAATTAATTAGAAACAGTTAGTTTCATTTATAACATTAATTGGATCTAAGTTGTTTATGGCACAAAAATATGCCTACATCAACGCCACTATTTTTCTTTAGTGGATGCGTGAACATTTTGTACCTATAAAACCACCTCAAGGAAAAGTCATATTAGTGCTCGACGGGCATGCTTCTCATGTAAATTCAGTCGAAATGTTGGAGTTTGCAGAATCTAATGACATCATTATATTATGCTTGCCCAGCCATACTACACATCATCTTCAGCCTTTGGACAGAAGCTTTTTTAAGTCGTTAAAAACGCATTTTTATGAATCGTGTCGTTTATGGCTTAGAAATCATGTTGGATGGCGTATTACCAGATACCAATTTGGTGAGCTTCTGAGTGTAAGGTGGGGAAAGGTGGGCTACTGTACAAAATGGTTCGTCTGGCTTCAAAGCGATGGGAACTCCGCCTTTCAATCGCAATATTATACCGGATTATGCTTTTTGTGTTGAAAAAACCTCTCCGGCAAAAACTGTAAACTTATCGCCTCAAGATTACAAACCAACCAAGTGGTAACTTGGAAGCACAGCAATCAGCCTCTAAAACCATAAATGACTCCCTCCAAAATATTGTCCGACTTGTCGCCATCTATTCAAGAAACAATAAATGCAGTTAGAAAACGAGCTAAGCAAGCGACTATTTTAACATCTCCAGAACATCTGAATAATCGCAGAGACAAAAAGAGAAAGGCCAAAGAGAAAGAAAAAAAGGCTGCAAAGAAAGATAAAAAGGTATTCAAGACAATAAAGAGAAGAAAAAAGGAGTTTTCAAGAAGCGAAGAAGATGAAGAAGTAATTTTAGAAAGTGACGAAAGTGAAACCGAGGATTTTGGTGACAATTTGTGCGTCCGGTGTGAGGAAGACTATAGGTATACAGACAAAAAGAAAGGTAGACTGGATTAAATGCATACACTGTAACATGTGGTTACACGAAGGCTGCACGTCTTACGGAGACTTCTGTCAAAAGTGTGGAAAACTTGACAAAAAACGCAAAAAACACCCAAGTATTGAGCATACCCAATTAATTTTTTTATGGCCAGCACTCCCGGAAGGCAAGGGAGAGATGGCCATGCCACTCATTTTCAAATTTTCTTTTTTAAAGTTTATATCTTGCTTTTCATTAGAAATGACCAAATTATATTACACTAGTACTATTATGTTTTAACTTTAGCAATAAATATTCTGCAGAAAAAAAATTGTGTGCGTTTTGAACCGTTAGAAAAACTATGACCATCTATCCCGGACTTACCCTATACTGAACAACTCAATTTAAATTTACATGAAATACGGATTGACCTCAACAAAACTGTCATTCCTGGTTCCTGCTTCGTCCCGTGTTCAACTTTTCTAAATCATGTACCCCATACATTGGACCACCTTCCGAACAACCACTCGTAACAACTAAACCGGTACTTGTAGTACTTCTTGGCCCAATACTCGAACCCTTTTTTCGCGAATTTTACGCCATTTCAGTCATCGTCCAAGTAAAAAGGAGGTGATGAGTAGGAACACCACCCGTGATTGTTGTTGACAAACATCACTCTCCGAAGTTGACATCATGTCACCTATAGGTTAACAGTTCCGAAAATAAACAATACAAATGTGAAATCTTGATTTCAAAGGAATAATTTATCTATAAATGTACACGGCTCTCTATTAGGCGTTATTTTCCTACTAAGGTGAGTGAAAACCCAACGTATGATAATATATTGCACTACGACAAACGGTATCTGGAAATGTTTTATATCACTGATATAGTTACCGAGCCAAAGCAATCAGTTAAATTTATAGCAATGGTGGAGTTACAAACCAAAACCATGCAATACCGTCCTTCTAAAGCCATCACCTAATATCTGGATTCAAAGTAATGGTTAAGTAGCATACTAAGCTTTACTCGTACAACTTTTCTGCCACACCTTCTTCCGAACTGATGTTCCCCATCCCACAAAGCATATATCAATGACAATATACTAAAACAAGTGCTTAACTCCTTCCACATGAAATTAACGGTGATAACACTCTACATCACTTTAAAA
Organism: Lochmaea crataegi; assembly: GCA_947563755.1. NCBI lineage: Eukaryota > Metazoa > Arthropoda > Insecta > Coleoptera > Chrysomelidae > Lochmaea > Lochmaea crataegi. The sequence goes on from OX387432.1 coordinate 3,410,467, forward strand.
AAACAAATAACCTTTTACCCATACCAGTTTGCTTTCTAACACAATCGGAAGGTCATAATTCTTTAGACTCTAAGACTTTTCACCACAACTACAAGCTAAAAGCAGGACCGTATGCAGACCGTTTCAATACTGACTGTTGAGATATGCCTGAGTTAGTACTTTGCATTTCACAAATCACATAACCTATTGCTGAGCTCTCGTTTTATCTCCACATCCTACGAAATTTAAAATTTCTAAATTATTTATTCGAAATTTGGTGTATTCGACAAAACGTTAACTGATATTTTAGCAACTTGATTTTGCTGTTGTGTTTTTGTGTATTTCTTTAGATTTGCCCTTTTATTACTAAAACATAAAGTTCATTAAATACTGGTTGTGTCACCTAAAATATTGAACTACAACAGCTTATTGTTAATAATTTTTAACAGAAGTAGCAAATTCTCAATCTGGAAAATAAAATAAATGTTTGTTCACTCCGTAGAAATAATAATTCACCAACTATGCCATTACTGAATAAAGTGTTAAAAAACCTTTCAAATGAGCTATTACAAGACCCAAATTTCATTTAAAAAAAATTAACAATTAGGTCACCACGTCAAAACTGGTGACGTCACCATGTTCGCATATTAAAAAAAATCGGGATTTGAAATTAAAAATCGACCTATTACAGGATTTTGGTAAAATGCAAATTTCTTGCAAAATAATGAATTTCCTCCTTAATTTAGCCACGCTCTGTATTATATTATTCGCCAAGTCTCGTAGGATCTCAAATTAAACATATCTCTATAAACTACGATGTTTATTTTTTTCTTCTATTTTATTAAAAAATTAGTTTTCACCCCTTCAACACATCACCATCTTCCTCTACTTAGTAGAGTAACTACACGATGTGATGCCTTTTGGCCCAATATAATAATATAACAATAAGTATTTAAAATAAGAATTAAACTCCCTTGATCTTATTTCAACAAAACATTCGAACGTTTTAATATTATATAAATAAAGAGTGAGAAGGTCGACAAGTACGAAGTCAAGTTCAGAGCGTGAAATAAACGCAAACAGTAATATGTTTATTTACTTTATTTGAACTTTACTGTCATTCAATATTCATTGTAAAAGGCATTCATTAAATATAATTCAAGAGAACATTCTATATAGTTCAGTATTAAGATATCAGTAAGATGACTTAATCATCAGTAATAAATAATCATTAAATATAAGTGTACTATACGGCTAGGTACTTATACATATCGTTAGTAATCGTAAGTAGTGTAATGTATCATAGTAAAGTGGTGAAATGAATAGAACATATCCCAGTGCCAGAAGTAGTCGTTTTATTCCCTTAAGATGATCCTCCAAGTGACCCGCAACACCATCGATTCAGAAGCCTTTCCACACCTTTAAACTACCAACGTTTCCATTGGAGACTCAACTTTTACAACGATACATATAGGAATAAGAAGTCTAGTCCAGTAAATAAAGGGTCCCAGAGGCGATTATACCTGCCGGTCCATGAATTTTCCATGAAGAAGAGGGTTTGACTAGTAATTGAACATCCAGAAATTTCACACACCTCATCACAATGTTGGCCCCAACGTTCCAAAGATTGGTTTCTCGCCAATATCTCCTAAAATATGGCATTTAGAGAATTTTTATATAGGGGAAAAATGAAAATCAGGTCATCATCTACAAAAATGGTCCCCATGATTGTTAGTGAGAAAAGTGAATAAAAGGACAATAAGTGAGAAAAGTGAACAAAAAATTAAATCAGAGGTTATTTTTGCCTTATTTTCTTCCATTGAAACAAGTTAAAATTTGGGAGTCTTTCAATTTTAGTAGTTTCTTGAAGTAAAATTTTAAGGTAAGCGTTTGATGATTTTGGCCTCACTTCATTCAAAAATATTCATTAATTTTTGTTGTAACTGTATCTTGGTTGTAGAAAGATGGAAGGAAACTCCGTTGAAGCGGGTTGCTTCCTTTGCAATCAGGATATTACTTATGAAATCCAAACTGTCACTTGTGGGATTGAAACTTTAATCGAGATTAGCAGGGAGATGAACGATAATCACCATTTATCTCTTGGAGAACAGTCCTCTGTGCAAGTCCATAGAAATTGTAGGAACCGCTATCTATGCTCGTAGAAAGCGAGACAGCGATATGTTTCAATACCACGATTTTGCTCCTCATGGAACAAGAAGATTGGACCATTTGAGCAGCCCTACAAAAAAGAAGAGTAGCAGGAGTGGTGACACTAACGACTTCAAGGCCAATTGTTTGTTTTGTAAAACACCAGCGTCCATAGAACACAAAAAAAAGATAGCATATAATCAGTATCAAAGTCCACTCGCCTAATGGAGGTAGCCTAAGATATTGTCTACAAGAAAAAAAATCGTGTTTCACCTCGATAATTGTCGTGAAATCGCTCAATTCCGGGGTTCCTCATTTATGGCCGTAGCAATTTCGGTAGTAGAGAGAAAATTGGTGTTTTCAGTGAAAAACATGATATTACTGTATTTTCGACCCCCTCGATCCACAATTTCGCAAGAAACAGCCATTTTTTCTGGACCTTAAAATAATGGATTTTATAATTGCGAAAAATATTAATTTTGAGAAAGAAATCATGACGAACATTTTTGTAGATAATGAATTACTCTTAATTTTTCCTCCATATATAATTTCTTCAAATGCCATATTTTAGGAGATATTGGCAGAAAACTAATTTTTGGAACTTTGGGACCGGGAAACGTCAGAATCACCCCCTCCCTACAGGAGATACCCCTTACATTTTTTCAAATGGCATCAGGTATCAAGTCATACCTCATTTAAAAGGTCTGGTAAATCTCTATTCAATCATTCTGTTTTGCCTTTGATACCAGCTTTCCATTCTTATCTAATCGTTGTTTAAAATTGGCTCTCATTCAACTTTTCGTATGCCCCCGTATTTTGTTATGACAGAAAGACTCTTTAAAGAATAAAAGATTTACAAATAGTGAAAAGACAACTGTTAATGAGAGAAAACTGCTATTTAATCATGTGTACTAAGTGACCACCGTTAACATTCAGGCAATAAAAGTTGAAGGAGAGTCAATTTTAAACAACGATTAAATAACAATGGAAGGCTGGTATCAAATGCAAAACAAAATGATTGAATAGAGATTTATCAGGCCTTTTAAATGATGTATGACTTGATACCTAATGCCATTTGAAAAAATATAAGGGGTATCACTAGAAGGAAGGGGGTGAATCTGACGTTTATGACATTAGCGCCAAAAAGTGTCTCAAGTTAAAAGTTGAAGTGTTTCGGCATTTCTTTCTAATATGTCACATTTTTGAAATATTAAGGGTGGGTCCTTTTCAAATGAACACAGTGTATGTATTGTTTGGAAATGAGATAGATACCTACATACATCATGCATGTTCACACTGAAATTGACATCAGACACTTACGGCCACAGCCCGGCTAGCTCAGTCGGTAGAGCATGAGACTCTTAATCTCAGGGTCGTGGGTTCGAGCCCCACGTTGGGCGAGCTTTTTTATTTCATATTCTGGTCCTTTGACGCTGCAGTTGATTTTTTTATATTAATAGTAAACCATCCTCCCAATATATAGTACTTTCCTTCCACAAAATTTCAACCAAAACTTGATGATTGTACTGAAAACTACATGAAAATTCATGAATGTCAAAAATATAATCACATAGGAACTATGTACAATAAAAAAAATGTTTTTAAGTCATCACTATTTGGCTCCATGCTTTATACAAAAAACAGTGTAAATATATCGCACTGTACGAAAAACTATTCAACATTTCTTGTAGCTATTAAAATAATTCTATTAATGTGCATGTAAAATTATAAATCTAAATTATTCATAAGAATATCCAGATTTTTTTTCCAATAACAAATTAAAAAATTCGCCCAACGTGGGGCTCGAACCCACGACCCTGAGATTAAGAGTCTCATGCTCTACCGACTGAGCTAGCCGGGCTATATTGGCGGTCATTTTAATGTGACATTAGAGTAATTTGTAATAATGTAGCTTGACTTATATTACGATAAATAATTTGGTTCTTTATAATTTACAATTAATTGCTCCCTATCTATCTCTCCAATTGAGCTTTTTTTTTTAATTTTTCGACAGACCAACTAAATTTATAAAACTCCATTGAACCGAAGTTTTTTTATGATTATTTGTAAAACAAACAAAATATTGGTTCTACAGTTGTTTTTCTAATTTTACTTCATTTAATAAAAATACACAATCATTAATTTGAAAGAAAATGATATAAAAAAAAATTTGGAGGCGCCGGGCATCGATCCCGGTACCTCTCGCATGCTAAGCGAGCGCTCTACCATCTGAGCTACGCCCCCTTTTATTATTGTGCGAGTTGAATTGATATTAAGCCAATAAATGACGACTAACTATAAATTTATGTACCTACAATCACCCGAAAACGTAGTTTCGAAAATTTCAAAATTAGATAAGGATAGGAGTTTACCATAGACTTATAAATATCAGGGCCGGACCGCGACCTTTGGGGGCCCTGGGCTAAATATATCCGTGGTACCTACCCTCGAAATAATTAAAATATTTGCCATTTTCCTAAAAAAGGATTATGCGGGAAAATTAAACATACGAAAGGTTTTTTTCATTTCAAACGAAAGGTTAAAGAAGATAAAATAAACAGGTACATTCTTTATCTATGGTAAACAAAAAATTGAAGCCATAAATTCTTAACAAACATAATTTAAATGAAAAATGAACATAATAAAGCGGAAAACCGAAAGTAAATTGCTCTGGAATATTAAAAATAAATTTGATATGTTATCTTCGGTTTTTTATTTTTGATTTGTAGGTATTTTTTTTACTGTTTTATTATTTTATTATTCGGGGCCCATGGAACCCCATTAAGCCCATACGTAGATCCGGCCCTGATAAATATGTTTTTGTGTTAACTTTTAACTAGTAAAAATCAATCAAGTGGCAGAAGCATGGTTACCTAATTGAAATTTGAAAATAGACGTAAAAAATTGTTTGTTTATTCATGTGTCTAAATAGCACCAAAATCTATTTATTCCTCAATATTCATATTTAAATGGTAGAAACAAATTTTTCAAAGCAAGCAAGCGAATTATGCTGCGCTTTCATAAGTCGTGCTTATCACCAGAAAAATCACCATCCTCACTAGAATCATCTTCTAAGTCGATGAAAAACTCATCTATAACGTGATCTAGTAGATAGAGATAGATAGTTTATTTCCTTTTAAAATCTTACAATTTTATGGAAAGGGTGAGAACAATGTATCAACCTAATTACAATGATGAAATAAATATTAGTTATTCATTTATAATAAAGGCTCTGAGTTTCAGAACATTCCAAATATAGCTAGCAATTGCTTTAGCTGAATTTATTGTAATATTATTTAGTCAATCAGCTGCAACATTGATCTCGGCTAGGTAGCTTAAGGTGGATTGTTTCATACAACAATATATTGGACAATCAAAAAGTATGTGCTCAATCGTTTATAACTCCTTTTGGTTACAAATAGTGCAGATTTTATTAGGGTTTATCTGATAGGTACAGCCTTTGTATGTAAACTTTAAGGAGGATGTATTACATAACCGAAGTTGCGCGATAGTTCTTGTAATTTGGATGGGCATTTTTAGGCACAGATATTTTTGTCGTGTCGCAGATACTGTTAAATGTTTATATATGGGGAGGAAGGATGACTGTTGGCAGAGAGAAATATCTAATTCTAAAAGTTTATTTTTAAATTTAAGTAAGAGAGATTTTCTATTAATCTGTAAAAAGCGAAGGGAGAGATTATTCCAAGTAAGATTGGTATCAATAAAAGTGAAAAGTGCTTTTACCTGAGCTGCCCAGTTGTACTTGCTATCACATTCCATCAGATGCAATTGACGGAAGAAGCACATTTTGGGGTAACGGAAGTCATCCATCATAAGAATTTTCGTTAACCAGTTTAACGTCCATTTAAATATGTCTCATAAAATTTTGCTTCTACCGCACTCTACTCTAACTATATAGCTGGGTGTTGACACTGGTAACATAAGGATACGTTTTAAAAATTGAACTTGGACTTGCTCAAGAATATCAGCTTAATGAAGTGCGCAGATAGAAATACAGTTGGACATTGTGCTTGTGACTAGTGCGTCAAAAAGTTGTAACCTTGTTTGCATGCAGTCAATTTTCAGTTTAGATAAAACAGGTATGAGAGCTCCCGTTGCTTGTTTTGCTTTCGCGCTACTCTTATCTGCCATTTCACGGAATAAAGATGAGGAGGTAAAAGTAACACCAAGGTAATTGTAGGTGTTAGTTAACTCAATGTGGTGGTGTTTGAATGTGAATTTAATGTTATTTTTTACGTTATAATGACCTCTAGAAAAACACATTATTTTGGTTTTGACATTGTTGACGGTAAGTTGGTTTTGTGTGCAATATTCCTCTAAGATTTTTAATTTTCGTGACATATCGATCTCAGAGTGACCTAAAATCACCAGATCGTCGGCATATAAGAGCATAAGAATTTCATTTACGTTATCAACATTGATACCTTTGGCTCCACGGGTTTTGAAAAAGTCTTCGATGTCCGCTAGAAATAAGGCAAATAGCAAGGGGCTGAGTACTTCACCCTGTAACACTCCTTCACAAATGTTAAAGGATTAAAGGATACACTAGTACTGTTCGTCAGACTTAACCCGAAAAGTAGCGTTAGAATAAAAAGATTTAAGTAGAAGTACAATTTTAGAACTGATACCTAGAGCAAAAAGTTTGGACCAGAGCAACGAATGATTAATACAATCAAAAGCCCGTTTAAAATCAACAAATAACACAAATATCTTGGACTTTTTAAATCGTAGACGAAATTGAATGAGAGATGTGAGAGTATAGACATTATCATAGCAACCACGTTCTTTACAAAAACCAGATTGGGATTCAGGAAGTATCTTTAAAGTTTCTACCCAGCTTACTAAACGGTTCGAAATAATTGGCATAAATATTTTATTAATGCAGTTTACTGATGCAATGCCCCTATAATTGAGAGGATCACTAGAAGGACCTTTTTTGTGAAGCATTTTTAGAGTGATTACCGACCACCCATTAGGAAAAGTAGAAGTGTTGAAGATAGAGTTGAAAAATGAGTTAAGATATAAGATCCAATTATTTGGTAAGTGTTTAAAAAACTCGTAAGGTATGTTATCAGGTCCTGGAGCTTTATTACTTTTGCAAGAGTCTAAAGCTGGATAAATTTCATCGGTGGTTATATGGTTATCAAAATATGGACTCCTGGCATCAAAGAATAAAGTTTGGTCAACTAATCCGACCCCAGTTATTTCGGAATAAAAGGTTTCCCATATTGCTGTAGGTAATGACAAGTAACTATTTGGATGATTCCTAGCTTTTTTTATATAGAACCAAAACGTTTTTGAATCAGTAGAGTTAGAGATGTTATCAATAATATTCCGTTGAAATTCATATTTCTTTTTTCTTAATAATTTTTTATACTCTGATTTAACAGTTATGTACTTATTTTTAGTTTCAGTAGAAAAATTATTCTCTTGGCAAATTTTAAGTACGCTTTTAACTGATTTCTTTAGATCTTTACACTGACGATCATACCAAGGTTTGTTTTCACTAGGTTTGTTAGAAACGATTGTTCTCTTTGACAGCCCAAGATTATCAGCAGTTTTATAAATATTATCTAATAAATTTCTGTTTGCCATCTTGGTCTATTTCCACATTCACACTGGAAAAATCCTTAAAGAATTCTACTACGCCACTGGAATTACTGCGATATTAACCGTTTGCGGTCAAAACAGAGATTGGAGTCTTTCATTTCAGTGAGTCTCGAGCGATCGGATGCTCTACCACGCATCTCAGAAGTCCAAGTGCCAACTTACACTGGGCGAGTTATATAAGATCCTAAATTTTGAGGAAGAAAACGTCCAACGTTTTCAACAAAATAATAAGACTAGAATTTTTTACGTAATTTGTTTGGTAAAATCAATCCAACCCACTTAAAATGTTTCAACAATTTATTGTGGTAGAAAATCAAAACCAATTCTGTTCTAACAGAATACATCCAAACCACTTGGACGCATTGTGAACATAAACATCTTATTTTGTAATTATGTAGGTTAGAATTTTACAGAATATCGTTACGAAAATTTTTTATTTGACATGGACGATTTCTGCAATTCATTAAAACGACATTTTTGTAAAACTGGATTTGGAATCTATATGGAGAATATTAAGGATAAATCAGCAAATAGCATCCACTAGAATTTCAGACAAAGCCACTATGTACAGCAGAAACATTAGCCATTGCAACAACGGTAAAAAAAGCAATAGAAATGGGGACATATAAGGTGCTGATATTACCAGACTCAAGCAGTGCACTGGAAAAAGTGGCTAAATTTGGCCTAGAGGCGTCAACAGACTCTGCCCAACGACTAGCTAGGCAATTATTCTGGGAAGCAAAACAATCAAACGTTACCGTAGCTCTGGGATGGATTCCCAGCCACTCAGGTATCATAGGCAACAATAAAGCTGATGAAATCGCCAAAGAAAGTCTAAAATCATTTCAGACAAGCTTTAACGAGGTGGATTACAGAGACCTGTAAATTTCTATCAAAGAAAATATAATGGAACTATGGGAAGAATAATGGATATAAATTTATAGAAAAAAGGTAAACATCTATATAAATTGAAAGGTAAAATCACACGAAAATCCTGGTTTGATCAAGTAAATCTGGACAGATCTAGAATAACCTCAATGTGTAGATTAAGATTAGGACGTTGTGGAGTGAGAATTGGAGTCAGAGAGTCCCCCAAATGTAATTGTGGTGTAATAGGAAATATTAAACATTTTTTTTTGAGTGCAATAACATTAGTAGTGCAGTTAAAAACGCTTTTTACTTCAATATGCTCAAATGTGTAACAAAAGAGAGTGATGACAACAAGTCAGACGCGGCAAGCACGCAACTCTGGTCTGGAAAAACATTAGGACAAAAATAAAAAAATCAGGGTGGATAATCTAGCGGTTAACCCAATATCTCAAGAAAGAAGAAGAAGACATTTTTAAAGTTTGTTACAGCAAAAACTCATTTTTTACAATTTGTGGGTTGGACGAATTCTGATAACTACGTCCAATTGTATTATGATTTCCAAAATATTTTGTAATAAATAAAACATTTATCTGAAATAATGCTACTAACTTCAAATTGGCGTTTACAGATAAGTAGCGAATAAGATTCTTATCAAATCAGTAGGTACTCAAGAAGTTTTTAATTATACTTTGAACAGATTAATACCCTCTAGTACTACAGATTTTTATCGAACCTCCCAAGGTTCATTTAACAAGTGGCTTTTATCACATATGAAGTATAGTTAATCGATTATTTATTTCAGTGAAAAATAGATACTTGTTTATTGTAATATATAATGTATGTCGTAAAGTTGTCGATTGTTTTAACCACTTTAATTTCGGTTTACGGTGAGTGAGTGAATTTTATTTATGAATTGAGTAGGATACTAATTATATTTAAAAAAAACACTGTGAAATATAAAACTCTCGATATTTTTACACGTTAGTCGAGCTTCACCGCAAAAACTGCCAAAACATGAATAACTACACACCGTGAAAAATGTTGGATAGTGAAAATTTTCAATGAAAACTAAATGCAAGTCTATAACCTCAGTTTATAACCGATAATAAGTATCAACACTGTTATACATAACAAAAATACTGGGTGACGTTCAGTAAGACCCAGAATATATATTGTGCCCCCAATCTTCTACTTAGTCCCCTAGAAAAGTATCAATGACTTTAGACCTACTTCTCGGAGGAATTTTAGAATATCCGCAGGTTTCAGTTTAGGTGAGTGTACCTTTTCTATCCAGTGTGGCCTTGGATATATGTGAATGGAGGTTTCTTCTTTCATTACACAGAATCTACATTATTCTTGCTCCATTTTGAGCTTTTTGAGGTGCCCATTCAAGCTACCGTCTCCTGTCAGGACTTGTCAAAACTCTTCCGAAATCATCCGGAAATGACCAAGAAACACTCTACAACATTTTTGAATGCGTGAGGCAAAAAATGCCCGACGGGGTACCAGAAATAGGTTATCCAAGTCACAACCCACTGTATTACAAATACAACTACACCTTTGGGATACAGATTGTTATTTTAAAGTGAGTACGCCATTAACTTATTCATAATGAAATTAATTTTTCTTCCTTTTTTTTGCAAGAAAATTCTTTACAGTCTTCGATTGCAACTACTATGGTATACCCGATTTTGAAATAAGTCTTACACAAATTAGTGAAGATTCCACTGAAGTTGCTGAACTAACGTACGAAATTAAATGGCCTCGAATTTTTATTGACGCTAAGTGGTCAGATATTAGCAACACAAACGGTACTGATGTAGAGACTTCTGGGCTGATGAAGTAAGTTTCATGTTTATATTATTTCCCACCCTCTATATTTAATATTTACTAATATTGGAGCAGTAATCAATTAATTAACCGCAATATTGACCAAAATTGTCATAAATCTTAGACTATTTACAAGATTTTTTGAATAGACAGAGTCTAATAATATAAAAGGGCAAAAATTTCATAAGGAAATCTAACATTATGTCAAACCCTTCTCCCTTAACCTTTTGGTAGTCGCGCCTTTAATTGTGACAAAATTAATGGCGCCGTGTCTTGTAGACCTAATGTAAGAAAACCCATAAAAAAAACACTATATTCACGCTGAGAGATTTATCAAAAATAGGCGATTATATAATTTTCGACAAAAAAAAACAACTAATCCTATAAGTGCTTTTGTTTCTGTTAAATTGGTGTGTTTGGCATCCCGTTCGCGCTTATATTTACAGGAAATAAAGTATATCCATCGAACAAGCAGAGCGACCCAAACAACGATAGATGCGTGATCGAAGTATGATCACCATACGCATTTGCATCTATTGGCTAAAATAAATATGCCTCCCTACGCTGTAATCGGCCGACAGAATTCTTTGTCTTTGGTACAGAGTCGGAGAGATCACTGTTTAGGAACACTCCGTTGTTAGGATGGACAGAGTATAGTATCGATATATGTGTTGTATTTGTGACTATCGAAAATAACATTACGCCTGTAAAAAAAGCTGCCAGCATTGCAGTGGTGATTTAGCATTTTTCGCAGCTCCTTTTACTCAAGGCTAGTGCATAATCAAATTCTGTACCCCAGAGGTAAACTGTACTAAGCACCATCTAGCAAATTTTACAGGAGAGCGGTTTAAAGTTTTACTTGTGACCAAAATGACGATTATTTGTTAATTATTGTTTCGTTTTTCTTAACAATTGGAACAAATGAACATCCTAGTATAAGGAACAAAATGCCTAAGACCCAAAAAAAATTTTTTTTATATTTTTGGTTTTAGTGGAGAGTTTACCACCAAAAAAATGGAGTTGGAATTAAAAATTTCAGCAGATGTGACTTAGTACAGTTTACTTTTAAAAATGAGCAGGAGTTAGTATTTTTTCTGATCGTTTTGTAAAAATTTTTTATTTTTTTTCAACTAACCAATCCTAATAGTAATCTTCATCATCCGGAATATTATAACGAAGATTTTGGTAGAAACCGTGAGACATTTTTGGCACCCATTTTAATAAGTTTTGAAGATGTTTATACTTTTTTCCCAATAGGTTTTGGTGCATTTCTAATAACTGATATCTCGTCTGGAAATGCCACAGACTTCCGTGTATTTCGGTTTATATCCAGTACATTAAAATCTTTTGCCTGGTTGTTCAGACCGAACTTGCAGGTGAACCTCCTGTTAAATTTTTAATTCTTTTCCGTTTTCATATTTTTTCCTTTGAATAAGTGGTGCGTTAGTGCCATTGATTAAAGACAAGAAATCCTTAAAATCTGTTATATCCATGTTAAACACAGTAAATCTTGTACTGGCCATTCTCACAAGCTGTTGCCAATCCCACGGCGTTATAATCTGGAATTTAGGCATCTTTTTTTTTGGCCCTCTCTATAAGCGAATGATCGCTGTCAACTTCAAGGTGAGTATGCCTTCTTAGCAGGTATTTGTGATTTATTACCCTCAAAGTTGGATTTAGTTTTAAAAGTGCGGCGTGAGCCAAAATTACAGTAAAGTTCCGATTCTGACACGGACGTTTATCGGACCAAATTGTTACTTCTTAAGTTGATTGTTCAATGTTGGTTACCAAATATTTCATCAAACATGAGACGATTTCATTGCCACCTCTCCCTGCTACACTTTCATCCCACATACAACATGCAGTAATAATCTTAGTTGTGTCTCTAATTGTATAATTGAAGGTCCATAGTTATAAAGAATAAATACTTTAGCATTTGTCAATGCAGGTGTTGGCAAAAATTTTTCCAGATCTACCGTTAGGCACTTTTTATATGAATTAATACAGTTTCCTGTAAAATTGTCGTATTTAGTAAAGCGTTTTAACAACAGATGTCGAAGAATAAAAATATATTATTCTACGCTTCACAACTAGTTTTGAAAAATATTTTTCAAAAACAGTGACCGTTCAACGAAGAAGAAACAACTACTTCCCGGGCTACATGCCCCGACAGATATTGAATTACACTTCTAAGTCAAACGGGGTTGGTAAATCTACAAGATTTAAACCAACCATTCTGGTTTGCAGCTAGAAGGGATAACACAACTTGTAGACCGGTTTCGGCGTATTGCGCCTCATCAGTACAAGGTATATGTTATCGTCCAAGAGTTAATCTCGGACTGAAATGTGACTATAATCAACAACGGTACATATTGTCCAGTTACGGAAATATTTTTGTTGCGAAAATAGCGACATCTCACCTCTAAGTCACAAACCAAAATTCGAACGAGACAACAAATCACGTGGATTTGAAACAAAAATGAATTAATACAGTTTCCTGTAAAATTGTCGTATTTAGTAAAGCGTTTTAACAACAGATGTCGAAGAATAAAAATATATTATTCTACGCTTCACAACTAGTTTTGAAAAATATTTTTCAAAAACAGTGACCGTTCAACGAAGAAGAAACAACTACTTCCCGGGCTACATGCCCCGACAGATATTGAATTACACTTCTAAGTCAAACGGGGTTGGTAAATCTACAAGATTTAAACCAACCATTCTGGTTTGCTGCTAGAAGGGATAACACAACTTGTAGACCGGTTTCGGCGTATTGCGCCTCATCAGTACAAGGTATATGTTATCGTCCGAGAGTTAATCTCGGACTGAAATGTGACTATATTCAACAACGGTACATATTGTCCAGTTACGGAAATATTTTTGTTGCGAAAATAGCGACATCTCACCTCTAAGTCACAAACCAAAATTCGAACGAGACAACAAATCACGTGGATTTGAAACAAAAATGAATTAATACAGTTTCCTGTAAAATTGTCGTATTTAGTAAAGCGTTTTAACAACAGATGTCGAAGAATAAAAATATATTATTCTACGCTTCACAACTAGTTTTGAAAAATATTTTTCAAAAACAGTGACCGTTCAACGAAGAAGAAACAACTACTTCCCGGGCTACATGCCCCGACAGATATTGAATTACACTTCTAAGTCACATTATAGTCACATTTCAGTCCGAGATTAACTCTCGGACGATAACATATACCTTGTACTGATGAGGCGCAATACGCCGAAACCGGTCTACAAGTTGTGTTATCCCTTCTAGCTGCAAACCAGAATGGTTGGTTTGAATCTTGTAGATTTACTAACCCCGTTTGACTTAGAAGTGTAATTCAATATCTGTCGGGGCATGTAGCCCGGGAAGTAGTTGTTTCTTCTTCGTTGAACGGTCACTGTTTTTGAAAAATATTTTTCAAAACTAGTTGTGAAGCGTAGAATAATATATTTTTATTCTTCGACATCTGTTGTTAAAACGCTTTACTAAATACGACAATTTTACAGGAAACTGTATTAATTCATTTTTGTTTCAAATCCACGTGATTTGTTGTCTCGTTCGAATTTTGGTTTGTGACTTAGAGGTGAGATGTCGCTATTTTCGCAACAAAAATATTTCCGTAACTGGACAATATGTACCGTTGTTGATTATAGTCACATTTCAGTCCGAGATTAACTCTCGGACGATAACATATACCTTGTACTGATGAGGCGCAATACGCCGAAACCGGTCTACAAGTTGTGTTATCCCTTCTAGCTGCAAACCAGAATGGTTGGTTTAAATCTTGTAGATTTACCAACCCCGTTTGACTTAGAAGTGTAATTCAATATCTGTCGGGGCATGTAGCCCGGGAAGTAGTTGTTTCTTCTTCGTTGAACGGTCACTGTTTTTGAAAAATATTTTTCAAAACTAGTTGTGAAGCGTAGAATAATATATTTTTATTCTTCGACATCTACTTTTTATATGTGCTACTTTGACTATTTATTTTATCTTTGCTTTTCAGGTCGTACCTTTTTGGCGCTTCTTCCAAGTGCTGATCATATTTCTCTTGAATTTGTTACCTTTCTTCCCCAGAAGAATCCTTTAACTTTATTAGAAATCCTTCACACTTGTCGCATGTATCATTATCCGGAAGTTTAAAAGAGTAGTTAAATTCATTATTAAATATCTCAGAATACAGCCAAGCTTTAGGGATTTCATTTTCAGGAATATTATTTTCCAACATTCCTTCCCTGTACATTTCGTACATCTTGGAAATTGTTAAATTTCTATCCAGATATTTTTTAGTTTTCTGCTATAGTGTAATTGAACAGTGGCAAATTGTGATATGTGACTTCTTATGCTCTCTTTTATGTGGGCTGATATTTTATTTGGTGGAATTCTCTTGCCACGTTGATCTTGTGTCATTCCATCTTCCAGATTTTTTGACAAAGCTGTTGTAACAAAAGTCTGGGAGATTGACAGAGTATTAAAAAAATACCTTGTTTGAACAATGTCAATGATAAAAGTGATTTTTCTGTTATACTGTTTTTTATTTTCCCTTTCTCCTGTTTTTGGACTCCTTTTGATTTGAATTAAATGAACGCTGGAAGCCACGAACTGCCTTTTAAGTTCAATTGACTTAGATGGCGACCAAAATATTTTAAAAATATTTCGTCGTTGTTGCGCAGTTATTAAATCTGCATGCGTCACTACATAGAGGACCCAGGATCTTGGGCTGAATTGAAGTTTTATTTTTTAGAAATGTATTCTTGTCCTGAATGGTATTTCTGTTTCCTCATGTTGCATTCCCAGCTGACGTTTCCTGCTTGGTCTACGAACACTTTGTTTTTCCACTGTACTTACTTCATCATTCAAAACAGGATTTTCTTTAGACTTATCACCGCTTTCATTATCGCTAGTGGCGTTGTTACTCCCATTACTTTCTGTGTTGTTATAATTCGGATCTTTCAGGATATCATCTAAATTGACTAACAGATCAAAGTCTTTCTCGATAATCTAATTTTCAGTCGATGTAGTCGGAACTTGCTGTTCACTTTCAGATTGCTTATTGCCATCACCGGAAGAAAAATGTTCAACGGTAGAAATCTCTTCTGCAGGTAGCTTCTGATTTACTTCGTCTACACCTGCAACAAAAAAATTCCAATTTTCGAAAAACCCTACAAATTGTATCAATCAGTACTTCTAGATTACTTTTAAACACAACTATTTTTATTATGATAGTATAACTCGGTAAAACGTTTTCGCCCTTATGAATTTTCAAGGTTTAAAGCAAAAATCGGTTCATGAATGGAATATTCCGCCACTTACTATGAAAATCGGACACATGACTCACGAGATATTGTGAGATTCCAACCAAAATGCTAGTATCATATCCGGCAAAATTGGACCATAATAGACACCTGAAGATTCTAAAATAAAACAAAGTACTGTTACGTATAAATGAAATATCCTCTTAGGAGGGACAATACTACTTAGAATACTGCCAAAACAGCTCTTTTATTAACACAGTTTAAAAAAACCACCAAACAGTATAAGAAGTGAATCATGGGAACTTTCCTTTTAAAAAAGTTGTCTTGATAGTCATGATTACAAAAAACAAGGTTTATTCAAGGCTTTTAATGGTGGTGTTAACCACTAAAGAAAGTTATGATTATAGGACAAAACCAAAACAAAGCACTGTTTATTACCTATTTGAATGAATTGACCTTTTGTGAAAAGAATTTAGCATACTGTGACCTAACAGGTATGTTTTGCTGGACTTATATTATGGTGTAAATTACTTATGGGCTGACATACTGAAAAATGAAAAAGTTTAAAATTACTTACCGTTTTGTTGTCGTCACCTTCCCTTGGTTGAACTACCGTCGCTGCCTTTGAGTTGGCAAAAATTTTCGCAGTTCTAGAGCTCATTTTTAGCATACCCTCTCATCACAAGAATCGACAGAAGACTAAGGAAACAATACAGGAAAACAGATAATTTCCTGTTCTAACGTGTCGGGCTGTTTTTATGGAGATAGTATCTTGAGTTTTATACCAAGTCCACCTTTAATGGAGATAGTACAGCCAGCCCATAAATACTACCTCCGTTTGATATAGTTTACCTCTCAATGACTTAGTACAGTTTACCTTTGGTTTTTTCATTACTCTGTTTGGATTTGACTTTACAAGTATTTTTTTCTGATTCCCCGTTAAAAGTTATGTCAGTATCACTAAAAATCCTATTTTCGTAAAAAATGGAGATAGTACAGTTTACCTCTGGGGTAGAGAGTTGTTTTTCCGTGTTCTTTTTCGCGCCGGGTCTGGATATCAAACTTTATTTATAACTGTTACTGACCAATACTAAACGAACAACTGAACACACATTCAACAACGATGTGGAATTCTAGGAAGGGAGATGGGAGATTTCGCAGAGTTGCCAAAGTTTTTATATTGCTAGAAATCTATCACACTGGGTCTGACAGACCCGTCGCGACCACTGAAAGGTTAACTTTTAATGAGAAATATGCAAAGTAAAAGGCGAGTTTATATAGCAAATAAAATACGGAATAAGATAAATTAATTTAAGGAATAAGAATTTATAAGAGTTAATAATAACTTGAATGAAATAGCAAATAAGAATAACTCAATCAAATCCGGACGTTTGTGATAGTTGCGTTTTGTGTTCTATGGAAATTCTGTATAGAGATGTATTCTTTGTATTGTGGAGTTAGCTGTCAAAGCAAATAACCTAAAACTTTCTTCCCAAACAAATCATAATTCGTCCCTTCTCTTCTACTCCTACAGTAGTATTAGTATTATTAATTGAATGGAAGATTGTATTTTATAATTTTTATAGCGAGTTGTTTTGTAGATAGTAGTTTTAAATTGGCACTGCTCAACCTGTCAAATACTTCTTTAACATATCTCAAATGATCATCAAAAGTTCTCACATGATCATTAAATCTTCAAGATATACTAGACAGGTTTTCCACGTTAATCCTCTCAAAACCATCTCCATCAGTCGTTAAAATTTGGTCGGAGCATTACAGAGTCCGAATGGGAGGACCTGGAACTAGAGGAGACCACTTTCAGTAGAAAAAACTGTTTTGTCTCGATCATCAGGGTCTACTTCTACTTGCCAGAATCCACTCTTTGAGTCTATTTGCTTCCATCGTGTCTTCTATAATATTTTCCACTTCTTTCCATTTAGCAAATGGTAATCCCCTTGGCATTTGACAAATTGGTCTGGCATGTCCTGTATAAATTCTATTCTGTACTTGACTGGTGCGTCCTGTAGATTTTCCCGTCTTAAAAATGTCGCAGTTATCCTTGATAAAGTTGTTGATGTTTCTTAATTCTTCAGTTGTGAGGTGGTCATAATTGTAAACTAGTTGTTTCATGGGGCTGGTGTTAACTGTGTTACTTGTGGTGGTTTTCTCTTTTGAAATATTTTCACACTCGATTATGCTTTCCACCAGTGAGCAAAGTGCTATATTTTGTTCTTTCTTTGATTTGAAAGGTTTCTTCGATAAATTAGCAACTCTAACAGGAATTGATTAATCAACATTGACGAGAGATCGAGCTACCAGAATTCTTTCATTTACTAGTTCCTCACTTTCCACAATGCTCAAATGTAGATTTTTGGTTTTTGGCTAAGTCTCGCGAATACGATTCCTTCAGAATTTTCGAGAATTTCTGTATCTTTGTTCACTATAACCTTTATCTGAGAAGTCTCTTCTTCCGATTTCAATTTTCCAATTACTAAAATTTTATTTTGAAGGTCTAAGATAAATTTATTCTGCATAATATCCATACTAAGCATGCGCTGTTCTTTAATATCGGCTACCAGAAATAGGTGTTTTATCAGAGTATTACCAATCTTTATAGGTGCTGTTTTTCCTCCTCGAACATGAACAGTGTGTCCTGCAGCTGTTTCAAGAATCAAACTCCTTTCAGTAGGCTGTAGTTTTCGATTCAGAATCCCTGTTCGAATGAAATACTTGGTGGCACCGGTATCAATGACAAAAGAGCAATTCTTATTGTCAACTTGCCCTCTGACTAGTAAGTTTTGTTCATTTCCATTCAAAATGTAAGTGCGGATTTTGGGGCTCCCAGTAAATGCAGTTGACGCATGTCATGTAGTGTCAACTTTTATTCGTTTCCCTGATTGTTGCTTGTAAGTCGGGGCTAGGAATGGGAAAACGTCTTATTGGGGATGGATATCTACTGTGGTTATATCTTGTTAGACTTGGTGAGGGGCTCTGGGATGGCGATCTAGAAGATCTTCTGCCTTCATTTCTTGACTTCCTATTCGTCGAACGGGCTCTACTTTTGCAAGTTCTTTGAATGTGTCCGATTCTTACACAGTTGAAGCATCTCCTACTTTAATTTTGGGTGCTTCGTCGCATAGTTTGGAGAGAGAGTAGATTGTGGGTGGCTAGTGGAAGTTGTCTCTTCGTTTGCTTGGAATCTTAGGGTAGGCAATCCAGATCACGTGACCTAATATGGCCAAGGCAAACATTTTGGACAGCTGATCAGTTTTGTTTTGTCTCTTCAATAGTAAACAGTGTTCAAGAATTTTTTCGTCGATTTTATAAGTGTGTTTTATATATGTATATGCTGTGGTTTGACTTCGTGTTTCTTTGTAAACCTTCATTGGATTTTAATCACATTTGAAAAATAGATGAACTCCTAGATATGGATATAAATAGTTATTTGGTTTTTTAAGAAAATTTTGACACCAAAGAGCGGATGGAGGCTTTAAAAGTTTACATGCCCAAAAATATTTTGAATTGAATGTGCTGAAAGTGGAATCTAGTTTAGTCAATGGAGTTTTTGTTTTAGAAAGGAAGGTAATAATTGAGTTCATTATTTTGAATATTATATTAGCGATATCCTATATTTAAAAAAAAGTACCTGAGAAAGTTTCCATAGATGAACAAGAAAAGCTAGGTCAAGACATAGTTCAAAATTTTATTGCAAGCATACCCTCATCCCATGCAGAAATTTGTCGAACTAGAAAAGCTCTTTTTTTGTAATGATGTTGATGATGGTAGACCAATGATATTGTGTTATCAAGTAATGAAACTGAACTAACGAAGAATGAATGTTTCCATGTAGGCACAACACAAAATCCACATATATGCAAGACAAAATTTCATAAAACTAAACTTTCCATTGTTTACTATTATAATCAAGTCACGAGACAATCCTTGAAGCAAAATAAAATCACCTTTCTCCAAAATCAACACTCTTGTGTATACCAAAAGAACAACAGCATATTTTTCTCCTTTATATTGTAAACAACGCATTTTGACACTGTTTTGAAGGACGTAAGTAACAATTATCAAGCGACAGACAAGGAATTTTTGCTGATTCTTATATATCCATTTGACTGAATTTACTGCTTGGACCCTTACTTTGTGGAATCTAATCATATTACTTTTTTTAAATAATGTCCAGGGCTCCTTCGATGCTGCCGGTTACCAAGGAGAGGGCCGTGTCAGTGGATCAGCGTGTTGCTTAGGGTGTAATGGTTGTGGACTAATCACTACTTCCCTTATGTATCTTTCGCGCGCTCTAATAGGTCGGTATGACTTTGGAACTGAATAGTCCATCCTACCTGGTTTGGAAATGGAAATAACTTTAACTTCCCTCCAAATCTCCTGAATGTATCTCAGAGCGAACATTCCCACCAGGTATCAGGTTGTCCTGACCCCACTGTAGATTGCCCACCTAACTTTGTTTTCATCAACTATCTTCCTGGCGATTTCCCATCGTCGTCTGATGGTTTATGTTTATCTTCCGCGACTCACGTTTGTAGTAGTGGAGCCGTGGAAGTGAGTTAAAATTAGCAATTGGATACTGTGAGGTTAGCAGTTGTTGAGACATCCTCTTTTATGAAGGTACCTATGCTGCGATATGGGTCCTTGTTAAGAGCCCTTTGGCGCCTTGCTGCTTGTGGGACATCCATGATTTCCTCGCAATTTATTCTCCAGGCTTCCCTTTGTTTTTGTCTTACGACATTCTTGAACTCTTTGAGGTGAGATCTGTATAGATCCCAGTCCTCTTCAGATTTTGTGTTTTTTGCTTTGTGAAAGGATTTTATGGCCATCTTTATGAGCCTCGCCAGCTCTTGAGACACATTCAGCGGAACCCGTTTCTTAGGGCAGGATCTTTTATATGCACTTTGAATGGTGGTTTGGATAGTTACCATGTACTATTATTATTTGGCATCTCAGTTGCTACCTTATGTAGTGCCCCTTCAAGAAGGTGGGAATATTTTTCCCTGTCCGTCTTTCTGGGGTAATGAGATAATATGGAGGTTGTCAACATCAAATTAAAATCGTATATTAACAAGCGATGATCGGACATACTAAATTTCGTCCGATACTAAGACCTACATACTATGCCCAGATCTATGGCACCCACTATTTTTCTAAAAATTCGTTTTACCCTAGCTATGTTTTCTAAACATGGAGTATCTGCATTTCTCAACAGAGGGGTTGAAACTGGTTTAAACTCTGAGAAGTTGAAACGTTCTAAAATTTTACGTGCATTCCCTTTTTAACTGCCATCAAGTTCTTTTTCCATTTCAATATACAAGAAGTAATCTGTTGGTCTTGTTGAATCGTGCTTCTTATTGCACGACATAGGACTTTTTGCGAAGGCTAGTGAACTCGTGAAACGTGTGATGTTACGAAAAAGCGTTCGTCACGCGATGACTCATTCGTCGTCTCTTTCTCGGCCGCCCGCTGCGCTAACTGTCTCCCCTCTCTCACTCTCCTCCACAGCCGCCTTCTTATCTCTTTCGTTGGCTATACAGCGGCACGCCTCTATCTCGCTCTCTCTCCCTCTCTCTCATACACGCCGGCACCAAACCAAACGGTCGGAGGAGAGACAGAGAGAGTATCGCGCGTCTCTCTCTCCAATTGCCAAATATGTTAAAATTTTTGAAATATTGTCAAAAATTTTGAAATATGGTCAAAAATTGTAAAAAATTCGGAAAAAGTGTCAATAATTGTCAAAAATTGTAAAAAACTGTCAAAATTTTGAAAAAATGGTTAATAATTGCCAAATATTTTCAAAAATTGTCAAAAATTTTGAAAAATGGTCAAAAATTGTTAAATATTTGGAAAAATGGTCAATGATTGTCAAAATTTTTGAAAAATTGTCAAAAATGGTTAATAATTGTTAAAATTTTGAAAAAACGGTCAATAATTATAAAAGACTGTCAAAAATGGTCAATAATTGTTAAAGATTGTCAAAACTTTTGAAAAACGGTCAAAATTTTTAAAAAATTGTCAAAAATGGTCAATAATTGTCAGAATCTGTCAATAATTGTTAAATATTTAAAAAAATGGTCAAAATAGTCAATAATTGTTAAAATTTTGGAAAATAATCAAAAATTGTCAAAATTTTTGAAAGTTGTCAAAAATGGTCAGTAATTGTCAGAAACTGTCAATAATTGTTGAAATTTCGTCCGATACTGAGACCTACATACTATGCCCAGATTTATGGCACCTACTATTTATCTAAAAATTCGTTTTACCCCAGCTATGTTTTCTAAACATGGAGTATCTGTATTCCTCAACAGAGGTGTTGAAACCGGTTTAAACTCTGAGAAGTTGAAATGTTCTAAAATTTTACGTGCATTCCCTTTTTAACTGCCATCAAGTTCTTTTTCTATTTCAATATACAATAAGTAATCTGTTGGTCTTGTTGAAGCTTGCTTCTTATTGCACGACATAGGACTTTTGGGAAGGCAAGTGAACTCGTGAAACGTGTGATGTTACGAAAAAGCGTTCGTCACGCGATGACTCATTCTTCGTCTCTTTCTCGGTCGCCCGCTGCGCTAACTGTCTCCCAAAAATTGTCAAAAATTTGGAAAAAAGGTCAATAATTGTCAATAATTGTCAATAATTGTCAATAATTGTCAATAATTGTCAATAATTGTCAATAATTGTCAATAATTGTCAATAATTGTCAATAATTGTCAATAATTGTCAATAATTGTCAATAATTGTCAATAATTGTCAATAATTGTCAAAAATTGACAAAAACTGTCAAAATTTTGAAAAAATAGTTAATAACTGCCAAATATTTTCAAAGATTGTCAAAAATTTGGAAAAATGGTCAATAATTGTCAAAAACTGTTAAAAATGGTCAAAATTTTTGGAAATGGTTAAAATTTTTGTTAAATTATCAAAAATGGTCAATAATTGTCGAAGACGGTCAATAATTGTCAAAACCAATCAAAAATGGTCAAAAATTGAATATTTGAAAAAATGGTCAATGATTGTCAAAATTTTTGAAAAATTGTCAAAAACTGTCAAAATTTTGAAAAAACGGTCAATAAATATAAAAGACTGTCAAAAATGGTCAATAATTGTTAAAAATTGTCAAAACTTTTGAAAAAAGGTCAAAATTTTTGAAAAATTGTCAAAAATGGTCAATAATTGTCAGAAACTGTCAATAATTGTTGAAATTTTGAAAAATGCTCCAAATTTTGAAAAAATGGTCAATAATAATGAAAAAATGGTCAATAATTGTTAAAAATTGCCAAAATTTTTATAAAATGGTCAATAATTGTTAAAATTTTGGAAAATGGTCCAAAATAATCAAAATTTTTGAAAAATTGTCAAAAATGGTCAATAATTGTCAGAAACTGTCAATAATTGTTGAAATTTTGAAAAATGGTCAAAAATTGTCCAAATTTTGAAAAAATGGTCAATAATTATGAAAAAATGGTCAATAATTGTTAAAAATTGCCAAAATTTTTGTAAAATGGTCAATAATTGTTAAAATTTTGGAAAATGGTCCAAAATAATCAAAATTTTTGAAAAATTGTCAAAAATGATCAATAATTGTCAAAACTGTCAAAATTGTCGAATAATTGTCAAAATTTTGAAAAAATGGTTAAAAATTGTCAAAAATTTCGAAAAAAATGGTCAATAATTATCAAAAGTTGTCAAAATTTTGAAAAAATGGTCAATAAAATATAAAATAAAACTTAGTAGAACGTACCGGGCCTAATATAATTCCCAACATCGCATTCTATTGCGCGTATTTTTATTGATGGTTTTCCCAACCTCGCATTCTATTGTGCATAAGAAGCAAGCTTCTGTCGGCGGTCCGACGACCGCTTAGGTTTTTATTTTAAATTCCGATTTCAACTCCTTAAGAAACTCCTCTAAACCTTTTGAATCACTCCCAGACTACAATCCAGCATCAACATATAAGGCTAAGAGAAGCTTCTCATCATTAATTTCTCTTAAACATGGATCTGTCTCTCCATGATGTAGAAGAATCTGGCGAACATCTTCATTCTCTGATTCTCCACCATTATCACTCAGCACTGCTTGAATAGTATGCCCAGTTGTCTTAGCATAAGCAATCATGTCGATTAGGCATTCTTCACTTCTGACTTGTGACTGATTATAAAGGAATATCAAAATTTGGTGTAAATGTCTTTACTAAATAACGTTTTTTCTGGAAAGACTCATCAAATGATCCTCACACGTCGGAAGAGATTAGTTAACCTGATTTTGTTGCTGGTTTTCTGTTACCAATATGGCTCAAAGATTTCATTTTTTATTTTTACGTTGTTACTGAACTCTCGTGAGCATACCTTTCACATGGCGTTTATCTTGATGCCTTCATCGTTCTTGATATAGCTGCAATAATGAACTATCTTCTCTCAATTTCTACTTTGGTTTCTGGTGCAATTATTTCAATATATGCTTTATACAGGTTTCCACCTACGTCATGAAAACCATGAAGGTTTTTTTCTCCATTAACTAATATCCAAAACTCTGTTGTTGTAGACGTAAAGACACTACTCTTATTCCTATCTTGCGCTATTAAAATGGAGATTAGATCTCTCGACATATTTGAAACAAACCAAACGTCCTTTAACATTAATTCTAATAATTTAGTTTCTATAAAGGACTGAACTCCAATAGTGCCGCTCCTGAGTGCATTTAAACTTTCTTTACCTGCTGCTTTTATGCTGGACTTTCGAATTGTTTCGCTATGGCTCGGGCGCAAAATCGTTATCGACTAGTAAATGTTACTTACATCCCTTAT
Organism: Lochmaea crataegi; assembly: GCA_947563755.1. NCBI lineage: Eukaryota > Metazoa > Arthropoda > Insecta > Coleoptera > Chrysomelidae > Lochmaea > Lochmaea crataegi. The sequence continues at coordinate 3,435,005 of OX387432.1, forward strand.
AATATAAATAACTATTTTGTTTGCCTTGGGAAGCCATATTGAATTTTATTTGACATGTCGCTAAATTGCCTAATATAGATTGACAGAAGGATTTGTCTCATGCGCAATAACAAAAAATAAAAAAAATGTAAGATGTTCATCTCTTATTTCATTCTTATTTTTATATAATAACAATGTGGAAAGGAAGGGGTTGACGTATTATCGAATATTAGATATAAAATGAGAGTGCAAAATGAGCAAGGAGCAAGCTGACCTAGTTAATCACGACACGGAAAATCTTAGTATATGAAACATACATTAAAATAATATACATAGTGCAGCGAAAGTATGTGTGCCCGACATATAATAGGAGGGGGCAAGGTAGTATATACAGAGCAGAATGAAAATTCAATTGTGAGGTATTGGAGAGTACAGAATTAAATTGCTATTATTTATTTAGTATTAGTCGATATGCTGACTCCAACGTTTATAATATTGAGAGCTATTATTGGTAACTACCTTTTAATACAGCATCCGTATAATATTAAAGAAGTTCCAATCACTTTTAATGAACAATGCTAAAAATGGGGAGGGTATGTTTTCAGTGACTCCCTCTGTATTTTTTATTTAATTTAGTTGAAATAAAATGAATTGCATGTAAATACTTATACATATATTTTCAACAGTATGTCATTGTCTGATCCTTTATGGAGAGGATCTGTGAAAATTAGGAAGCCAATTCTATCTGGTACCATTGAGGAGCTCAACGTAGACTTTAATAGTGTTTCAAACGCCGAGGTGAGTGATACATTTTTTTAACTATCCATATAAGTATCTGTATGTTTTGTATGGTCCTAAATAACTGGAAATCTTATGCCCTATAACATGATAAATGTAGATTTTCAACCCTTTATTTATGCGGCAATTATAATCAAAATGACAAAATATAGTTGATAATATAGGGAAATATAAAGGGAATGTTTTTAAACAAGTTGGTGTTTTTAAAATTCAAAATGGCGGCCGCGCAAACTTGCTTTATACATATATAATTTTGTTTAATCGCTGTTTATTTTGAGATGCGGTTTGCTGCAATCGACAGAGTAAGAATTGTGGTCTAATAGACCATAATATAAGTCAAATTTTGTTTACAAATTTTTTAACGAATTAACTAAAAAAAATAAACGATTTGGAAATGGAAATCATATTTTGGAAACTATACCGATTCCCGAGGGTTCTAAAAGAAAAGGCAAGTATTATAAAAGATGAAGGCAGTGTACTGTTGAGAAAAAAAGAAAAGAAACACCTGGGCAGTACAGGGATTGTGTTGGAAACCCACCCTTATGTGTTGGAACTTGTTTTGAGCTGTGGCATACCTAGTTTTCTTCAATACATATATTCCCAATAGTATTATATCATGCTCATATTGTTTATTTTCATAACAAAATAAATATATAATAATACATATTTTTTTGGTTATTGTAAAAACAAGGCAAGCGTTATATGACGTCAGTGTCATTCTAGAGAAAACCATGTTTTTAATTGGACACGACGTCATATTACGCACGGTTTTCAACCTCAAATACACAAAGTACAATCTTTGAGCTTTTTTTCTGTACAAATTTGACACCTGTAAGTCAGAAAATAACAGAATAGACAAGGTGTGTTTTTGAGGTGACATCATTATTTTAGTGCCTGAATAAGCGCTATCCCTTCTGCGTCATATGCCGCAGGTGTCCGTCAACGTGTTAAGTTCATGATTCCTTCGTTAGATTATTGAACCCTACCATGAAGCCTAATGGCTGCTGCGATATAATTTCGTTGCGCGCGCTGGAATGATTGGTCCTTTTGTACACATGCAGTGTAAATGGAAAAATGAATTAATTTACAGATTCAATAACTTGACAAATCAAGCACGAACTTAAAATTCCTTATAGTGTCTATAAGTACCTAGCGACCTTTGATTTTCGTTTTTTCGGCTTCTAATGATCGGTTTGGATTTTTTTTAAATGTGTACTTTTGGGGGCCTATTTTTTATAATTCGATACGGAAGTTGAAATTAATTTTTCAAAAATAAATCTTGAAAAAACGTTACAGAATCTGTTTTTAGTTTAAGCGTTAAAAACATTTGTAAATGAAATTTCGAAAACTTCGCTTGAATAGTCCATTAAACTACAACTCCTACTCTGTCGATTGCAACAAACCGCAACCTAAAATTGTAAATGTTCACAAAATAAATAGCGACTGAAAAAAAATATACAGTGTGTAAAAGTCAAACGTCATAAATTCATTATTTCGGTTTATAAAAAATCCCGAAACATCAAATTTAAAATTATGATAGCAAATTTCGGTAACCACATGATTTTATTTCATTCTATCGTAATTGTTGCAATAAACTTGTACTATAACATTTTTGAATAGAGAATGAAGAGGCCTTTAAAACGATATATCACAAGCCAATACTTCCCATTTAAAAAATTAGGGGTTGTACCTGTCATTCGAAGGGGGTTGAAGGTAGTGATCGCATTTTCACGTTGAAGAATTTCAATTTATAATTTAAATTTGACATGTTTCGGAGGAGGTTATGGATGAAGAAAGGCAAGGAAATGGAATTTTTGGTAAATCGACGAAGGTAAAACGAACGCCTGATAAGGCGGGGGAGACGAGAGGGTGGAGTGATACTGGAGTAAAGAGAAAGGAGGTATCGCCTCTGGAGGACAAGGAACAGAAGAGGAAACTGAAGGAGAAAGGAAAGAAGGAAATGGAGAATTGGAAGGAAGAAGAGAGGGAGAGTGTAAAGAGATTGAAGGATATGGTAAGGCGACTGGAGGAGAAGGTGGAAAGGCTGGAGGAAGAGAAGGCAGCGGCAGAGGGGTGGGTCAAGGAATTGGAGAGGTTGAGGGGGGAGGACGATAGAAACGGGATAATGCAAACACGATGGGAGGTGGGGCAAAGAGACTGGGAAGGATGGCGGGAGGTTAGAGATAGGGACTGGGATGGTAAAAATGGGGAGGGAATAGAGGTGAAGGTGGGAAATCCAATATTAGGGGATGAAAAGGTAAAGGTGGTATGGGTGACCAAGGAAGACAGTGGAATGGAGAAGGGAATACAGAGGATGTTTAGGGATAGGTACCCGATGCTAGGGGGAAAAGGAGCGGAAATGGAGTGGGTCAAGGAGGTACGCACTACGGAAAGGAATGAGGTAAGGGTGAAGACAGAGGAGTTGATCTGTCGGATGGAGGGAGATTGTAGGGATGAGAAAAAGGTGTTTGAGCTGATGAGTCGACTGTTTGGGGTAGTGGGGAGCGGGGACAGCATTGGACTCCACAGGCTTGAGCAGGTAGAGGTGGAGGTGCTGAAGAAGATGGTGGCGTGGGTGAGAGGTGGCGGAGGTAACAATCTCTACAGATGGGGAGAAGGAAAAGGAGGGAAGAAATGGGGCGATAATCCTGAAGGATATCGGGGAAGTCGATCAGGAGGGGATCGAGAGGATTAAGAAGGGGTTGAGGGAGATGACAGGGGAGTGGGTGGATAGACTCAGAGTCTCAAGAAATAGGGAGGTGGTAATAGAGGCAAAGAAGGGGGTTGAGGTGAGGGGAATTCTGGGGGAGGTAGGAAGGGTAACAGGAGCTAGGGTGGTCGAAGCGGGGAGGGGAACAAAAACCATTAAAATGGTAGGGATAGAACCGTGGATGGAAGATGAAAAGGTGAGGGGGAAAATAGAGAATTTGATTGGGAAAGGGACAACGGTGATTAAAGTGGTAAGGGAGAGGAACGGGATGAAAATGGCGGTGGTGAGGGCGGAATGGGAAAAAGCGGTAGCCGTGTTGAAAAAAAGGAGATTAGATTGGGGTGGAACAGGGTAAATATTATAGAGGGATGACAGAGAGGATGACAGATGCTTTGGATGTGGGATAAAGGGCCATAAAGTAGCAGGGTGTAAGGTGAAGGTAGTCAAGGAGAGGAGTAAGTGTTGGCTTTGTAAGAGCGAGGATCACATGGCGAGAGACTGTCGGCAGGCCTTCCTTTGTAGGGTATGTGGGGAAAGGGGACACAAACCAGGGGAGTTAGAATGTAGTAGGGGAAGGGAAGAAGTAGGAGACGATGGAAAAGGTGAAGGAAAAAATGGGAGGATGGACCCCCCAGAGGGGACGAGTGTGGTCAAATAGGAGGAAGGGGACAGCATTGCGCGGGAAGGAGGAATGTAGGGGATGTATGGAGAGTGTTACAGATAAATTTAGGGAAATGCGGGATAGCGCATGATATATTGGATGAAGTGATTTTTAGGAGGGAAGTGGATGTAGTGTGTGGATCCGAGGTGAATGCTAGATATGTGGGGAAGCAGGGATGGATTATGGACGATACAGGAGAAGCAGGAATAAGAGTGGTGGGGGATGGATTGAGGGCGGATGAAGTGAGGAAGGGAAATGGATGGGTGGTAGTGCGAATGGGAGACATGGTGGTGTATAGTGTGTATATAAGCCCAAATGTCAGCCTGGAAGAATATGAGAGGAGCATGACAGGATTAGAGGACGATATGAGGGTGCCAAAAGGAAAAAGGAGGATCATAAGGAGAATGGTGGCAGGGGACTTCAATGCGAAGAATACTATATGGGGGGGGAAGAAAACGGACAGGAGAGGGGAGATCCTTGAGGAAGTGTTAACATCCAACGGGTTGGTGGTGCTGAATGATGGACTACTGCCCACCTTCGTGAGGGGTGACGGGGGTTCATCATTCATTGATATAACAGCATGTGATGAATGGCTGTGGGATTTCGGGATTTTTTACAAATATGTACAGTAACCGAAATAATTAATTATTTGGCTTTTACACACTGTATATATAGTCAGTTTGTACGGCCGCAATTTTGAATTTTCTAAATTTGAAAACACCAACTTTTTTAGAAACGTTTCCTCTATATTTATTCATATTATTACCTTGATTTTGTCATTTTGATTATACTTGCCGCATGAATAACTTCGCACCAAAACGCTAGAATAGTAACGGCGTCTGTCTATGATGTCACAAATCTATAAATACTTCAAATATTTGACAGCCTGTAAAGTTGATTTTGATAAATAATTTGAAGTCTAAAGGCCGAAACTCACTTAACAGCACAGCACCTGACAAGCATCGTCACAGCTCCGTCGAGTGGTCAACTCGTTGACATGCCTTGTCGGTGCTCTGCTGATGTTAGGTATGCGCGCTAACATTTAAATACATATAAGAAATAAAATCTGCTGGTGATGATGAGTCGCTGTTCCTATCAGGTGCTGATTAACCCAACCTAACCTAACCAAACCTAACCTAACCAAGTGTTTTTCGACCTTAATGTGTATCGATGGCGAGCGGTTCCACAACGTAAGAATACATCGATAAAAACTCCGAACAAGATATTTGTTAACGAGTACCTATGTGTGGAGTTTGAAAGTTGGAGAAAACCCCCACCACAAGGACTTATTATTTATTTCTGTTGTAGAGAATAGATAAGTTTTGATTCTAATGCCCTTGAAAATGAATATGTAATAAAATATTGTTCCCAAAACTGTACGATAAACCCTTCTTGACCTACATATTTTCAAAGTATTGTGATACTATTTGAATGTGTGATTTTTTTTAGGTTGGTGTAACCAATTTCGGCGATTTTCTAGAATTCATCTTTACTAAATTGTTCAAATATCTGTGGATGGGATTATTCGATAGTAGAATATTCGGGGATTATGTTCAGCAATCTCTTAAAACCCATATCCAGGAAGAATGGTTGAATCAACCGGAAAGGTTTAAGAAGCTTTTGGAAGGATGTACTATATAAGTGAAATAGACTGTTGTCACAATAAACATTCACAATAAATATTTTATCGATTTTTTATTCAAACACATTGCTGTAGTAGATACACTATTTATATTGAGAGCAATAGAATTTTGATTTGTGATTAGATGTGGGGATGTCGTTGATATTATTAGCATTTCCTTTACTGAGGTTAATGTATTGGTGTGGTCCAGTCCAGGATTATGTTCTCATTATTTGCAGGTAACTGTAATTAAGTAAACCTCATGAAATAGATACGAGAAAAAATCATCAGCAAAGGATCATTATGTATCAAAAAGCTCAAAAAAATATTTATTTGGCCAGCTAAAACTTTAGATTGATAAATAATCCACCGTACAGCTCTGACTCATCTCCAAGCAACTTATTTTATTCTCGTATGTCGAGAATAACCTTAACTAAAGAGCTAGGTTAAAATATCTCTAATGACGTGGAAAAAGTGTATCTAAAATTTTCACAGGAAAAATTTATTGAGCTCTTTTTATTTCGAAATTTCCAATTATTTGGCTTAAATAAATCAAGTTCAATCTTGAATATGTATAAAGTTTAACCATATTCTCAAAGAAAACGCCTTCAAAACTAAATAAACATTTAGATTGAACCAGTAATTTATAAATGGTAGCCGCACCCCTCGAATTGATTCGAAGTAACAACTGTAATTTCTTAACGTTGTCGTATCAGAGCCAACTTAAACTATAAAATTAGCATAAATGCTTTATTCTGGCAGGTACCTAGAAGGAGAATTTTAATCTGCATTAGAATTAGAATCAGAATCGTGCATTGTTGAGACATATCGTATTAAAGTTGAGAAAGGCTTTAATGAGACAACGATGCATTATAATGAAACTTCCACGCTAGGAATATACAGAAAGTTTACATGAAGGTTCTTTAATTATATACAGGGAGTAAAATTCATAAAGTAAGTTTTTGAGTTTGAACAGAATAGGATCAGAAAGTTGTGACTTACTTTTAAACATTTCCAATTGGAATGTTGGTGAACATGGTTATGTCATTTTAGAGCAAAAAAATATTTGATCATTGAGCAGACTATTTAATAGCAGCAGCAGAAGAAGTGCCGTTCTGTTTGTTGATTTTTTATCTAAAATATTGACTAACTTTTATCATTTATCTGAGTAAGTCTTCCCGCTATTATAAAAAAGTGGATGCTACAAATTCAACTATCAACTTCACGTCATTCACAACATTGGTCACTAAATTGAATGGGTGAATGAAAAATCATCAAAATTAGATGTTAATAAGGGATAACGTCAGGATAAAATTCCCAAGTACGACCAGAGGTCTAAGAAAGTTGTAAATCAATATAAGCCGACGTCCCTCATTATTACCTATTGTTCGAAATATAGATAAGCAATAAAAGATTCCCAGGTCCGGATTAAAATATCTCATGAAATAGTTTGGCATTTCAATAGGGCGAAGCCCATCTCGGCCGATTTAATAAGGTACCTGACAGATCAATTTTTAATGACCTTAGGAAATACCTATCTCGGCCAAAACCACTTTCAGGTAGAAACCCACCACAAATTTCAACCCCTAATCTATGCAATCAATTTCTTTGAATTCTTATCAATGGTGGCAGAGTAATGAACACTGGTCAGTTGTAATACATTTATCCTGAATTGTCGAAAAAAGTTATTAGTTTTATTTTGATTCTTGACTCGTGCGTGTAAAAACAATTTATATTTAACTTCGGAAAATGGCAAAATTTGTTCTCATCCAGAATTTAAAGAAATGACGAGTCAACGAGGAAAACCACTCTTAGTGATAAATAACTTTAAATTTAAACAACAAAACCGGAAATTAGCTTCACGGGAGACAAAATGGAACCTAACCCAAAAACAAATTTTTGTTGCTAAAAAAATTGATGAGCATAAAAATAAAACTAAAACCTAACCTAACCTTACCTCACCTAACCATTTTTTTGTATGGGTTGAAACCTGCTCACATGCACCGGGTACTTGCTCTACCGTTCCCCGGTAGTGTGGGATTCTCTATAGCCGGGTCCCAACCCAACTCGGACACACCGCACGCAGGGAAAACCGAGCAGCGTCAATCCCCGACCAAAGCCGACCGCACCAAAACCACCCCGATCTCCACCGTTCGCATCCCTAAGCTCTGGAACCACCCTTGCGAGTATAACGTCAGAGCCCAATGTCCTAATGTCTGTTCCTATCACAAGTCTCTTCTATGCCTCTCTTCTTGCTCCTTTTTTCCCATGACCGATCTTACATATCCTCTCACACATTCGTAGTCCTTCTCCTTTGCAACCATTATCCCAATTACATTTTCTTTAGTGATGACCTGTCCTAGCTCATTTTCCATGTTCGTCCTTTCATACAATGGAACAAGGTGTGCTCCGGGTCATCCATGCTCTGACAGTATGCACAGCGATCATCAGTAGTCTTCCCAATCCTTTTTGTGTACGTTGCGAAGCAACCATGTCCTGTTAGAACCTGTGACAAAAAATAGTCCAGTACACGATGCCTGCAGTCCAACCACTTGGCCGTGTCCCTTATGATTTCCCTTGTCCACCTTCCCTTCTCTCCATTCTTCCATCTGTCCTGCCATTTCCCACGCGTCTCCTCTTCTACCTTGCTTTTGTTTTCTCGTCCCCACTTATGCAACTCACTTCTTTCCATGACCAATAGGTCTATCGGAGGAATCCCTGTTATCATTTGTAGTGCTTCATTTGAAGTGGTTTTATAGGCAGACGCTACTCTAAGTAGCATCTTCCTCTGCGTTCTCTCTAGCTGGTCCCTATATTTGGCGATGAGCATTGCGCCCTTCCAGATCGGTGCCCCATATAGAGTGATGGAAAGAATCACTCCCCACAACAATCTTCTTTTCGCCGTCGACGGTCCTCCAACATTTGGCAGAATCCTGCCTAGCTTCGCTGCCCTATCACTGGTCTTTTTTGCCGTTTCCTCCACGTGTCTTCTGAAAGATAACCCTTCTTAAAGCCATATTCCCAGATATTTCTGATGTTTACTCAACGGAATGCGAATTTTATTTAAAGTGATATCTAGTTCCTTTTTTCGAGGACCATATAACACCGTTACCTCCGTCTTTTCGGGAGCCATCTCCATGTGTCTCTCCTGCAGCCAGCGCCATATCTTCCACAGCGTTTCTTGTATCCAGATCTCCAAGATCTCTTTATTACGCCCTGTCGCCACCACTGCTATATCGTCTGCGAAACCGATAACTTTGAATCCCTCCGGTAGAACCATCTTCAATAGGGGGTCATAAAAAACATTCCACAACGTTGGCCCAAGTACCGACCAATGTGGAGCCCGCCTGTAGGTTACTACTACCTTGCCCTCTCCCGCTACTCTTCTTATGGCATCTTCCACCTCTTTGTCTTCTAATGTCCCATCCACATCGTAGATATGATATACACTACCTGTGTCTTTAATCATTGCCATGGAACCCGTTTTATCCTTGATTTCATCCGATAATTTCTTTATGCTGTCTCTACCTCCCACCATGTCTAGCTGCAGGTCTCCCCGACCCGACTTCCTTAGCCGTCTGATGTCCACTCCACTATTGGATATGTCCACATTACCCTTTATCTCCTTCAAAAGGTCTGCATAGGATTTATCACCTCTTCTAACCATGATACTCCCTCTTTCCATATCTCTATCCCCCTGTGGTGCTACTAAATCAACGGTCAAGCCAGTGCCCACCAACGCACATTCCATCACTTTCCTTACGTGCCTCAATTCAATACCCTCCTCTGTAACACACGTCATGACTCCCCATTCCCCCACTTGTTCCTTAGCTTCTTCCATGGCTTTCCTCAGTTCCTTGAACCTACCTAGGTATGTCTCTCCAGGTTCTACTACGTTAACCGCAAAAGCAGCCCTTACCAAGTGTCTGCTCCTTCCTTTCAGAGTCACCGTATTTGTACGATTGAGTACAAAGCCCACGTCATCATTTTCCTCAATGATATTCTCGAGTCCTGGATGATGTTTCTTCCATTCCCCCATGTACGTACTCTTTTCTCCATTTGTTATTATTACTACATTCCTTATATCCGGCATAGGGGCTGTTTGCCTTGTCTTTATCCTAGTCACTGTATACACCTCTTCTGGCCATACCTCATCCACTATTTCTGCATGATTTTCATCTGAGATTTCTTCCTGCAACAACTTTTTTATGTTTTCCACAATCTTCTTTTTTCTCCTCTCCATTTCTCCTTCAATATCTTCTATGCTTGCCTGTGTCTCTGCGTCCCTCTTCGTCGCTCCCATTTCCGGTACCTGCTCCTCGCATACTTTGAATTCTTCTAATTTCCGCTGTGTTTTGGCTATTATACGATGTAGACTTCTGGTTCCTTCCTTTATTTCGACCTTTGTGTTTACAATGTCCTTCGTTAGATTCATCGATCTTCTAGACTCCTCTAGTACATTCTCCATAAGCTCTCTCACTGCTGCTAGCTCTTTGTTCCCCTGCTTCACATTTTCCTCAGGTGAATTTGGTTCTCTCTTTCTTTTACTTTCTTCCATCCTTCCCACTACACCTTTTCTTTCTTCCTTCTTCTTTTTAAGGGGTCTACTCTCATCCCTACCTTCATCGTCACTAATGTCAATGGTTGCTATTTCTAAGCCTCCTGCTCCCAGCATTGCCATCGATGTAATTTGGACTTCCCTCTCCCAGCTTACCATCCTTAATACCTCTTGTTGTGCTTCTATCCCACTTGGAGAATTTAGCACCTCTTCCGTGTTTGCAAACCTACGTATTCATGTTGGTGATTTTACAAGGGAGCTTCTCCTACCAAAAATCTCTTCCTCTCTCATTCCTTCATCGTATCCTGCCTTTAATTTATTACCGTTATCTGAGTCCACGTCCCATTCCAAGTCACTCTTATCTGCTTCCTTATTGTTTTTTACAAATTTTTCCATCCAAATCCCACGAGCCGCAAGGGAAGGAATGTCCGCCACCACAGTGCCCCGCTTATGGTGGTAAGGCTGAGTACTCCGGGAGGTCGCCAGGTATCCCGGAGGCACCGTTTCTGACTGGCTTTCGCGCAGCCATTCATCCATTGTCACGGTGGCTAACAACATAGATTGCGGATTGTTTTATCGAGGTTAACTCCTCTAGGATTTTTCTCACGGTTGCCTCCGGACGCAGTAGCTTCCACAGCCTACACTCCACCACGAACATAGCTGCTTACCCCTATGTTGTTGGTTTTTTATCGAGGTTTACTCCTCTATTCCTTTGATCCGCGGGCAATTCTTCAGGTTCCCATGCTGGATCCTTATCCATCACCTATCCCGAGAGTTGGTCGGTCATGAGTCCCTCGCAGCACTCAAAAGCGCCGGGCCCTTGCAACGTTGAAAAACGCTTGGGACCCCCGCGCTAAAAAGCACGAGTCCCATAACTGACCACGCCCCCTGGAGATACCCTATCAGCCATCGGGACACGCCGTGTCGGGTGGAAAGCCCCACCTCCGGAAACTTGTATGGGAGATTAGGGGTGAATCACTTCCAGCCTCTCTCATCCAACTCCCCGGAGCACGTTCTTGAGCTGTTTTTTGGCTTCACTCGTCCCTTCCCGTCCATACGGCGCGAGAGGGGAGGAGGTTACTGAGCCACTCCACCTACGACAAGGTCTTACAGCTCCTAGCTTTTTTTTTGTCGGCCTATTGTCTACACCCCAGCAAAAAAAACTCATCACCGCGGTGTAGCCAATACGTCGATCCCAGGGTGGTTGAAGTGCATTTACGCACATGTAGCGGACCCAGACAGCCGAGGCTGTCTACGACCACTACATAGTGTGAGACTCGCTGTGGCCATACTCACTAAACATTCCACCCCTCTTTGTTCCACCGGGTGCCCGGAAACCACCGTTCAGGTATAACGGCAGACCTCCGTGGATTGTCGCGTGTTCGCTTATGCAGTTTGGTAGTTATGTTGTTCTCCTTATTCTGTCCGTATTCTGTATTTTTTTCCCTTCTTCTCTTTGACTGTTGTACCTAAATTAAGGTCCGTTTCTGTCCTCTTCTTGTAAAATCTTTCTGTGTTGTTGAGTTGAAGTACTTTATCCATGAAGAATGGAGCTTTGGGGATCTGGGTTTATCTCCATTGCCCCATCCGTTCCTGAGTTTCCTCCTTCGTCTTTTTCACCGATTTTCTCCTCCTTTTCTAAAGTTGCAGCTGCTGGCGCCCTATAGTTAATTAAGTCGCTTACTTTGCTTCCCGCTTGTTTAAGCGCCTTCCTGAATTCCTGACATTTATATGTTCCTGCTTTATGTCCCGCTTCTCAACAAATGGGGCAAAACTCTTGTGCGGTGCAATGAGTCGATTTATGTCCTTCTCCACATTTGTAGCAGCTTCCCCTCCTATCTGGTCCTTTACACTCTCTGACTGAGTGTTCGAAAGACCAGCAGCGTCCACACATGGGTACCTTAACCCTTCTTTCTACAGCGCACCTCACTATACCAACTCTCATCCTCTTGCTCTGCGTTAGCTTGTCTGCTCCTTTATTGTAATCGTTGCTGCCAGTGTATCTTCAAATAGAGGTCTGAACTCGCTGATCCTTACTTCATCGTTAAGCTTGCCCGTTATCGCCTCTATGGCTTGAACCAACTCTTCCTTGCTCGTTTCTGCTGGCATGCCTTTTATATTAATCGTCGCCCACTTTGTTTCCCCAACCTTTGTTGTCTTGAGTCCCGTGCTTCCGCCAGTTATAGCCTCATCTATTTCCCTAAGTGCCTTTTCATCTTTGTCCAATGTTAGTAGTAGCATTCCATTCCTAGTGCTCTTGACGCTTCGTATGGAGCTCGCTCCTGGTTTATCCTTGATTATTTCTTTTACTTCTTTTATAATGTCCTTGTATGTGCCTTGTCCCTTGGAGACTACTACGCCATATGTTGGTCTTTCTTTTCTAGTTCTTTCCTGGCTATATGATTCTGTGGTGTAGATTATTATTATATTTTCCGTGTCTTGGAATATTACTTCCACCATTTTCCTGAGATCCTGTACTGTCCATCCCGTAATGTGGTGCATAGCTATACACCCATCACCCTTAACTTCATCTTTTAGCTGCTCGAGTCTATTCCATATTTCTTCCAGGCAACCGTTGTGGGTTATCTTTATGACTTTTTTCCTGATTTTTCTTTCGCCTCTGGACCTAATTTGCACCATGTTTTCAATAACCTCGAACTCACCTTGGAGTTCGCCGATCTCTGGGTATGCTTCCTTGTACATTTTCTGTATGATGCTGTTCATGTTTGGGTCTTTTGGTTCTACCCAGACAGTTTTTACTGTACAGTTCCTGTCCTTATCAGCTAGGGGGTTCGCAATCACTACTTCGGTCTTACGATAGGCGGAGTCCGTCCACTGTGCCTTTTGGGTTTCCTTGTATTGGTCGATGGTCCTAATACCGGCTACATCGGTTATTACGCGTGTCCCGTTATGCCATGCGTCCGTCTGAGTGCCTATTGTTGTAGTCTCCACTTTTCTCATAACTTTTTTCCGTGTGTTCGTAATCGGCCTGGGTTCCTATTTCCTTTGCTTCTGCTACTTGTTTTGGTTCAGCCTCTGTTTGAATATCTACATCGTACATTTGTTTTTCTACTGGCAGGAATTGTTTCTCCTCGAACCATTCTTTCACTAGCTCTCTATTGAGTACTTCCATTTGTCTCTTAAGCCTCATTGTCACATCCTTAATATCTTTTTTTGTGTTTGGTAATAACTTAGTTCTCTAAACTGTTTCTTTATCATGTCGATGGCCTCTATTATTATAAATGCTGTAGAGCATTCTCTTTTTTTGTACGCTTTTTCATTGATCAACATCTATGATCGAGTCGTCTGCTTCCCTTCTTCTTTTTTTGTGAGTCTCACTCAGTGAGTGGGACCTTTGCAATCTTCCTGTTCCTGCTAGCATTGCAGTCACGATTTTTGCTGTTGATGTTGTTGTCATAGATGTTTCTGTCTTCATTAATGGGCTTTTAGTTGCCTCCCTAATATTTTTATTTGGGTTGGACATATTTTCCCACGAGTAGGGCAGAACTTCAAGTCCGGCGGGGCAGTGCTCCCTTACCCCGCTAAGGCTTTCTTCCCCTCCGGCTTGCCATATCCATCGGGCATCGCTCGAGACACTCCTGTGACCCCTGGTGCCATGCATTCCGTGGGCGCAATGGTGTTACACCTTGGAGTTAGGGGTTTTTTTCCGCTGGTTTACTCCATCGAGAATCTTCTGTCTGGGTTACCATACCATAGCCGAGATATCCCAGTTTTTTGGCGCCGGGAAGTCGCCATTCGCCTCCTATGTCTGGTAGGACTTGTCAGTGTGTTCGGAAGTAACTTGGGCATGCTGGATAGTCTACTGGCATTTATTGGTGCTACCTACTCGACATTAATAGCCCTACCAGTGCCCCACTGACCATTTTTGAGCTGTTTCTTGGCTCACTCGTACCTTCCCGTCCTTACGGCTCGCGAAGGGGAGAAGTTACTGAGCCACTCCACCAACGACAAGGTCTTACAGCTCCTAGGAGTGGAACCTAACCTAACCTAACCTAACCTAACCTAACCTAACCTAACCTAACCTAACCTAACCTAACCTAACCTAACCTAACCTAACCTAACCTAACCTAACCTAACCTAACCTAACCTAACCTAACCTAACCTAACCTAACCTAACCTAACCTAACCTAACCTAACCTAACCTAACCTAACCTAACCTAACCTAACCTAACCTAACCTAACCTAACCTAACCTAACCTAACCTAACCTAACCTAACCTAACCTAACCTAACCTAACCTAACCTAACCTAACCTAACCTAACCTAACCTAACCTAACCTAACCTAACCTAACCTAACCTAAACTAACCTAACCTAACCCAACCGAACCTAAAAACAAATTTTTGTTTTGCTATAAAAATTGAAGAGTATAAAAATAAAACCAAAACCGAACCTAACCTAAAAACAAATTTTTGTTGCTAAAAAAATTGAAGAATATAAAAATAAAAAGATTTCAAAGTTGTCTTATGTTAAAACATTATCATTCATGTATATAACTTAATGTAAATATGTATAAATTGTTGTAATAGAGTTAGCTATTATATTTATATAAAGACATTAATAAAATCTAATCAATCTGATTTGAAGTGTATTATTATAATAAAGGTTGGCCGAGATGGGCCATTCCAAAACAGGTCAATTTTAGACTCTGGCCGACTTGGGCGATTTTTATTCGGTATAACTGCCTGATTAGCCGAGATGGGAATCGCCCGTTTAAATGTGTGTAAATTATAAAATTTACTTACCAGACTTTCAGTACTACTGAGCTATTAACGAAATTATACCGATGATGGTCTATTTACAAAAATACATAACCAAACAGATCTGGTTAGGTTAGGTTAGGATATCGAGCTCTGCTTCATTAAAATTGGAAGAATACTACGCAATGGTTTTATTATGGGACGAAGACACTCCGGCGAGACTCTAGCGAAAATTTTACCATAGAACTTGCCTGGAGAGATGGAGAAGCAGTCAATTGCAGAGTTCGTTATTTTGAAGAGGAAGTGGATAATTCTGGGATTAAAACAGTTACATATTTTTTTAAATAACTGATATATAGAGAATATAATTCTCTCTTCAATAAAACGGCCCAGGGTAGAGAAAAAAAATGACCGATAGTAAATGGCTGGTCCCCAACACGAAGAGCCCTACCTTTTGTCCAGTCCGTCTTTTTAAAATTCTTATGGTTAAACGTTCATCTAGAATAGAACTGATAGATTATTCTTAACAGTAAACCCATCATGGAAAAAAGAACAATCAAGTGGATGGTACAAAAATACTCCAGTGGGAAAAAAAGTACTTTCGGAATGGACTAAAGAAGCAGCAGAGAAGGCAGGATTAAATACAGAAGAAATAAAAATAAAAAACCACTCTATGCGGTCGATAGCAGTCAGTAACCTGGCTAAAGGAGGGGTGGGTAAACAACAATTAATTAAAATTACTGGTCAGTTCAGCCAACTCAATCAAGCCTTATCTGCAAATGGATAATGAGCATTATTCCAACATCATAAACACCCTTAGAAGTGACGCCTCAGAACCTCCAGATAAAAAACAGGAAACATAAGATCCTGAAGCCACTCCTCGAGCTTCTCACTCTACAGCTAGACCCATCAACAACATTAATTATTTTCCTACACGAAACGTTATCAATGGGTTAACAAAGATTTCAAACAATACTCCTACTGTATACCAATATTGCAATTTATATTTTAATTGTACCATAAATAAGTTTGTAGTATTTTGTGATTAAATAAATTACCTGTTTTCAGTTTTCAAATACCTACATCTTTATTATGTATGCATGTGTACACTCACCGGCACGTAAACCGGAGCAGTTGAATATTTTTAGCCAAACTTCAAATTTTAATGCTTTGTGATGTTTTATTGTTATAATATCTTCCACACATCAAAACAACATGTCTTACGTATTTTCTAACAATAATTGTACCTTTAATTGAAGAAAAAAGGTGTTTTTGAGTAAATTAATGGGTAAAAAATAGGGATGTTAATCCCAACACAGAGGCTGCTATTGTTGCGTAGCTTGAAGACGAAAGAAGTGAGCGATATGTTGACCGAGAGTATCGTGTCTCCAATAGCACTGTGCACCATATTTTTACACGTTTTTTGGAAACTGAAGGCTACACCAAACGACCTGGAACTGGTCCCAACGCAGAACTAGCGCTCGTGATGATCGTTTTAGTATCTTACAAAATCTGCGAAATCGTCATGCTACAGCTGTTGAAATCAGAAATCGACTTCAGCGCGTCCGGCGAACGGACAGTTAGACGACGACTCGGATAAACCAATCTCACCAGTCGTAGACGTGCTGCGCGACTTTAGTTCGCTAGAAATCATCAGCACTGGGGTGAAAATGGATAGGGGCGCGTTTGGTTCACCGATGAGTCCAGAGAGAGTATGGCGAAGGCCACACGAGTGTTTTGCAGAATGTGCCTTCAGTTCTAGGGCAGGATAGCAAGGGGGCTCAGTTATGGCGTGGGCCGGAATTTCTCTGGAGGCACACACAGAATTGTACATTCTCTCCTTCAGAGAGGATCCTAAACTGCTGCCAGGTACATTGAGAATGTTCTCCAAAATGTTGTTGCCCCTTATGTTGGCTTTATTGGAAATGACTTCTTTCTGATGCATGATAATGCCCGACCTCTCGTCGCGAGAATCACTCAACAGTACTTAAACGAGGTAAATATTCCTGTTAAGGAGTGGCCAGCGGTAAGTCCGGATGTTAACCCCATAAAACATGTTTGGGACATACTTGGGCGAAGGATCCGAAGTCGTGTTCCTGCTCCTTTAACTTTAAATCAGTTGCTACAAGCTCTTTTAGAGAAATGGGAACTCATTCCACAAGCGGACATTCGCCACTTGATTTTAGGCATGCCAAGGAGGATACAGGCAGTAATTCGAGCACGTGGGGGCAACACCCGTTATTAAGAATGCAGCTCCCCAGTTTTTGCTAGCAAGTCGTTTTAGCTTTGGTTAATTTAAGGTAATTTTTCCACAACACCAATTTGTGCGTTTTCGACCTAGTTTTTTAAATTGTTACAAAACACCTTTTTTCTTCAAATAAAGGTTTAACTGTTGTTAGAAAATACGTGTAAAACATGTTTTTTTTTTGTTTGTGTGTAAAATATTATAATAATAAAAGATCACAAAGCATTAAAATTTGAAGTTTGTTTAAACATATTCAACTGCTCCGGTTTTATTGCCGCTGAGTGTATAATAGGTAGTTTGTTTTGTAAGCTATGTGTATGCAGAATAATCTGTTACACATGAAAAAGTCTTCTCGAATACCATTCGGACTTCTAATTTTTCATGTGAAAAAATCGAAAAAACACAATGCAAAGTAATATTTTTCTACGACAACCTCGATAAATGTTCATTTTATAACCGTAACTTCAATCATAAACAAGCACTTTTTGTACAGATTTCATTTTTGCATCGGTTGCTAGGCAAGTTGCTGAGCAACAAATGCGAAATGGAATATTTCGTGTTAGGTATAGGTTCACTCTAAAATCAAGACGACTACGGCTTGTCAAATTATGACGTCCAGCGACAAATTGATGAAATGTCAGCAGATCGTTTCTGTCAAAGTTTTAGTAGGTAACGAGTAATTTCATAGTTGTTTTCTATAAAAACTATTAATTAAAATGGAAACTGATAGTGATATTGACTTAGATTTGACACCTCCGAATATAATAGAAGCAGCGAAGGTAACAACACTGAATTTATTACCGGAAACGTCGAAGAGTATGTATCAACGCGCTTATAACCTTTTTTTGGAATGGAAGGTAGATCAAAAGACAAAATCGTATGTTATGATGTTATGTTATGATATGTTGTCATAGAAAAAGTATAGTATGCAACTCGCAACAAAATGGCCATTTTGCACTCGTATGAATTGCAGCACTTGCCTTCGGCTCGTGCTGCAAATTTCATACTCGTGCGAAATGGGCATCATTTTGTGCTCATTGCATAATATACTATTTTTTAACAAAATGCATTCGTGCAGTGTGCAGTGGTGTTGTCACCACCACACATGCTTCTTGTTAAAATATTACTCAAGTACTGTTTTTTCGGAGAAATTAAATGCCCTTATGATATAACGATTATTTTTATTTTTATCAGAAGGAAATACTTGTTCTAAAGTCTGTTTTAGTATCTTTTTATTTATGATATTGTCAAATAAATTTGGATCGTAGTTATTATTGACTGCTATTTGCTTTATGATATATTTAGTTCTTTATTGTAATTAATAGTATTTAATGGAGCTGTTAAAAGTCTCTGTATCATACTATTGAAAGCTGCTAATTTATGACGGAATGGGTGGAACGAAATATTATTAATTGTAATGTCAGTGTGTGATGGTTTGTGAAATATAGAAAAATCATGTTTGTCATTATCATGTCCAGAAAAATGAATATATTTGGACGAGGGAAATAAAAACTGTTTTTTAACAAAGAATGAAATGATTCACAAGCGTTGGAAGAACGATACATGATATTTGTGTTACATGCCCAAACTTATGGAGGAAATTTACCTTCTTCTGATATATAATTTTCAACTATGTAATCACAAAATTGTATTACTCTCTCATCATCTGCTAATTTGTCAAATATTTCAAAAGAAAAAAAGTCGCCTACTTCGGTAGGTTCTGGAAGATGTAGGTCGAAGAATAACTTTAAAAACTTGCCAATTTCTGAATTTTTTTCTGACTACCTGATTTCAATTTCGTGGTACAGCTCGGAGGTTAGGAAAGGTCAACCTTTTACGCTGCCCGATTATGTCAGGTAAGCGTGGTACAACTAGGTAGTCTCCGCTGAAATGTCGTCCACATATCACATATCATATTTTAAAACAGGCGAACTGACCAATTGGCCATAAATAGCCTTTTGTTTCTGACTACTCCTTGATAATCCACTACTTCTACGACCAGACATTGAGAATATTTTTTAATCATCCGAGATATTTCGTGCCTTATTTAAAACCGTTGGTGCTGACCCATATATTAATTTTTCGCAAAAACAAACCAATTAAGCGAAATTTTCCAAGACATCGATTTTTTATTTCAATTAACTATATTTTCCAGTACTCGTAATATTTGAATTTACGGGGTATATCGATACCTATTCAGCATAACATCGCAAGCAAATAATACACCAACTATACAAGATGCCAAGCCCGGTGCAATCTCCTTGATGTGTTGGTAACAAAAAAAACCTTGAGAGACTGACGTTGACAGATAACTTAAACTTAAAGTTAAGTGTGACAACCATCTTATCATAAAAATAGCGCCTTTCAGACAGGCGCATACAAAAAAAGGATAGGCAGCTTCGTTCCTTGTTTGCTGGTGTATTATTTGCCGTAAGTAACAATTTTTATAAAAATTAACTTTTTGTTATATCGTAACCTTCGAGTCTTAGGGAACGTCTCGGCAAAATATCATAAGGTAATTCCAGCGAGTTATCACTCTAAAATACGAAATTCCAATATCGTGAGTAACTTAAAACAAATCAGTTGTCTGAAGCAAATCCGCTGAAACATAGTAGCCCAGCAAACTATCGTAAGATCAAAACCACGTGGTACAAAATGTCGAGGATTGAAAGCTAATTGTGTTATAGATGTAAGCTGTAGATGTATTAAAACACGTTGAATGCCATATGAGGCACAATGTTTCTGGGGTTACAAGTACCTATCCACTACGGATACAAACCGGTTTTTATATTTTTAGACGTATATGTCCTCGTTGGATGCAGGCTTTGCACCTATTCTTATGGGCCTTTCATATGGTGGCCTGGGGTACCCAAGAACCATTTGGCCTGCAGATATTATTTCAGATTTTTATTATACAGAGAGATTCATAAATAAGTGAAAACACTGCTTTCTGCATGATACTCGTGTGACAAATAAACATCTCCGGAAAGAGAATTCTCATCGTCAGATGGCATTTCTTGCTTATTACTAATTTAGCTTGTTGTTTTTCGTACACCATTTCGAGAAATTGTTGTAGCACTAATTTACGCGGAACAAAATTACTGACCAACGCCTGCTTCTGTCGGTTCTGAGAACATTGCACTTGCCTGCAACTAATATTTTGGAGAGCAAAGTGCAATACCAAAAGGCTCTGCATTGTTGCCAATGTTCCCTCAATGTATCTGCGTTGGATATACGTGGGTATAATGTCCTAAAGTGATATATTGGCCACGTGTATCCACCATGTTGCTAGAGCATCTACATTTTTCATACATTAGTTTTGTTGCATTTCAACATCAAAATAATATTTTATTACTAAATTCGGAAAAAAAACAGATTTGGCCATAGAACCAGAATTAATTAGTTCCATTGTGGGGCACTCAACTTGCTTAAATACTATCACATGATTCGTCTCTCTAACGGATCCTTCCACCAAAACTTTATTTTCACTTCAGCATATATTACTTTTCAATATAAAAATTCGAAGCTTCGCTAAAGCGATGTTTAATTTTAAGCACAATTTCTGTCTATTTTAAAAGCTTGTCGAACGACTGCAGAAGAAATGCCAGTAAAAAGCATTTTATTAAATTTGAAATAAGTGGCTTGTTAGATTTTACGAGTGCTAGGATTTGATGATTTGCTGATGTGAATTATTGGTTTAGCTTCAGTTGAATCAAGGGAAATGGCATTTTTTGTTAGTGAACAGAACCCTACATTCTGCTGTATAGCTATAAACGTTTACGACATTTTATATTATATACACTGCCAACACGTGGAATTGGAATCTCTAGGTTCAAGATTGTTGTAAAAATTTTTTTTACAGATTTTCATCTGAAAAAGGATATTTGACTTTTCCCAGTTTTTTTTATGAAAAGTGAATGAATCTTTGAATTGCATTGCATTGTTTTTATCGGATAGTGGGAAAGTAGCCTGGAAGAAATTGCACTTTTTTAAAATATTTTTTGAATATTCTGTGATTTATACATTTCTTAATTTTTTTAAAGGTTCAAAAAAGTGTCTAACAAATGAGTTGAAATACCAATTTTTTGCCCAATCAATTATTAAAAAATTTGTCGCTTCAGATTCGACTGGAGCAAGTAGTGAAGAATTAATAAAACATATGAAAATCCCTTCTCGTATTTAATGCACCATAAATTATGTTCTTTGACGGGCGATTAACATTCAATTGTCTGTCTACATCCAATTGATTCACGTTTTTTTAAGCAATGGTACAATCTGAACAGATCTTTGATATTTTCCCTCAATTCAATTGATTATACTCCACTCTTTTTTTGGAATGGGTCCAGGACCCAAACAGTGTTGGACTCATCCCCAAAGGGATGCCTACCAACCAAACCCACCTCAAACTCGCCGTTACCCCCGCTTCACCTATCACTCCCTACTTTCACTCCTACCTCTCATGCCATATCAAGTCATCCTCTCTCCCTAATCCTGCTCTCTACTACGCCTCTTACCTCCTCATCCCCCCCCAACATTATCTCCACCATGTTCTCCTAATACACCGCCTCCCCTAGTTTCCTCTCCAACTTCTTCAGCACTTCCTGGTTCCTCCAGCATGCCCCACATCATCATCCACTTCACACCTCTCGCACAATCCACTCTCTCTTTTTTAAATCTTGTGGAGGTACCCCACTCTCGACCCATGTCCAGTGAACACCTAGCTCTGTCAAGAAGTAGTTCACCTCCCCGAATTTCCGGTCCCTCCAATCTCTCCTATTCCCAATCGCTCCTTTTAGCGCGCCCGCATACTCCTCCCACCTTCTCTCCATTTCCTGCTCCATCCATTCCTGTACTTCCTCTCTGGTCGCACCCCTTCAGCGTTTATTTCTTCTAGCCATCACGTCCAATGGGTAGGTCCTTGCCAGCACCGCTACTACATAGTAGTACAAAATTGGATCGTTGTGGCAGATAAGACAGAATTCTAGAGTATCCTGGAATACTCCAGAACATCCTACAGCATTTTAAAATGATCAAGAACGTTTGAGATCTTTTCCTAATATTCTAAAATATTTTTGAGAACTGAAATGTTCTAGAACAGGATAGAAATTTCCTGTTTTATATTCTAACCACCCACTTCTTTCCCGAGGAGCTGTGAGACCTCATCGTTCGTGGGTGGACCAATTAGCTGTTCGAGCCCTACAGGACGGGGAAGAATATTTGTAACCAAGGACACCTCAGACCAGAAGGCCGATAAACGTCCTCCTGAGTCAAGTAGTGAGAAACCGTAACTGAAGGGCGGATGGCGGATGACGAGGATGGTCGTACATATAATAAGCGACCTAGTTGGATACTGTATGGGAAAAATGATTGCAGCTAATTATAGGATATTATGCCAATGCTTACAATACCACCTGGGACAGCACCAACATCAATGAAGGGGATGAGTCTATTTGAAGTTTCTGCGAGTCGACAAGGGAAGAAAGGAAGAAAGGAAGAAAGGAAGAAAGGAAGAAAGGAAGAAAGGAAGAAAGGAAGAAAGGAAGAAAGGAAGAAAGGAAGAAAGGAAGAAAGGAAGAAAGGAAGAAAGGAAGAAAGGAAGAAAGGAAGAAAGGAAGAAAGGAAGAAAGGAAGAAAGGAAGAAAGGAAGAAAGGAAGAAAGGAAGAAAGGAAGAAAGGAAGAAAGGAAGAAAGGAAGAAAGGAAGAAAGGAAGAAAGGAAGAAAGGAAGAAAGGAAGAAAGGAAGAAAGGAAGAAAGGAAGAAAGGAAGAAAGAAAGAAAGGAAGAAAGGAAGAAAGGAAGAAAGGAAGAAAGGAAGAAAGGAAGAAAGGAAGAAAGGAAGAAAGGAAGAAAGGAAGAAAGGAAGAAAGGAAGAAAGGAAGAAAGGAAGAAAGGAAGAAAGGAAGAAAGGAAGAAAGGAAGAAAGGAAGAAAGGAAGAAAGGAAGAAAGGAAGAAAGGAAGAAAGGAAGAAAGGAAGAAAGGAAGAAAGGAAGAAAGGAAGAAAGGAAGAAAGGAAGAAAGGAAGAAAGGAAGAAAGGAAGAAAGGAAGAAAGGAAGAAAGGAAGAAAGGAAGAAAGGAAGAAAGGAAGAAAGGAAGAAAGGAAGAAAGGAAGAAAGGAAGAAAGGAAGAAAGGAAGAAAGGAAGAAAGGAAGAAAGGAAGAAAGGAAGAAAGGAAGGAAGGAAGAAAGGAAGAAAGGAAGAAAGGAAGAAAGGAAGAAAGATGGCACAGAAATCTCTAGAATAATGGGTAGCCTCACCAGGACAAATACAGGCGAAACAGTTCATTAGAGCACATTCGCCAAATTTTGTGGTAGACCTAATAAGCAAAGATATGTATGTTAACAGACAGACATACGAAGCCATGTGCAGATTCTGTCACCTAGAAGAGAAAACGCGCGGAGGTGTGGGGTGAAAGAGCGGAGGTGAATGCGAGGGTTAGGCCACTTCTGCGGGTGCAGAGAGGGATACTGCTGAGGGTGGTGCAGGGGTACCGGACAGTGGGTGTACTGGCAGCAGCGGTGCTGCCAAGGTCCTACCCATTGGACGTGTTGGCTAGAGCTAGGAGCAAACGCTGGAGGGGTGCGACCAAAGAAGAGGTACGGGAATTGATGGAGGAGGAAATGGAGAGAAGGTGGGAGGAGTATGAGGGCGCGCTAAAAGGAGCGATTGGGAATAGGAGAGATTGGATGGACCGGAAATTCGGGGAGGTGAACTACTTCTTGACACAAGTGCTCACTGGACATGGGTCGAGAGTAGGGTACCTCCACAAGATTGGGAAACGAGAGACTGGTGTGTGCGAGAGGTGTGAAGTGGAGGATGATGTGGGGCATGTGTTTAGATGCTGGAGGAACGAGGAAGTGCTGAAGAAGTTGGAGAGGAAACTAGGGGAGGCGGTGTACTGGGGGGGGGTTGGTTGGTAGGCATCTCCTTGGGGATGAGTCCAACACTGTTTGGGTCCTGGACCCATTGGAGCATGAGTTTCCCATCTCGGCCCGAAAAAAAAAAAAAAAAAAAAAAAAAAAAAAAGAAGAGGAAACTGCAGAGCACATCCTATGCCAGTGCGATTGCCTGGCGGAAGTGCGGTTTTTTGTGTTAGGCGAAGAGAAGCCACCGGCAAGAAATTACATGAATGATTCAGTCTCGAGGCTGATTGGCTACTTGAGAAGAGTCGGGCTGGACTCAGAAGACCAAAAGAAATCTGAAAGGGTCGCAGTCGAATAGGCCGATTAGCCACCTCATCAAAATCTAATTTGAAGTATCATCTTAACTGAAGGGTTAATAGTTTCCAATAGGAATAGGGAATGAACCTACTTTCTTTACCAAATCTCATGAGAGAGTGTTAGATTAAACAGTCTGTACGAGCAACATTAGTGAAAACATAACAAACTAGCATGTGTCTGACGACATTAGGGTGGATGGAATTCATCTTTTGCAATGATATATAGGAAAAATTCAACCACACAAGCATTTAATTATTAACGAAAAATTATTTCTTGTATCTTCAGGGTTCACAAAATTAGTGAAATTAGAAAATTGAATTTTTTTTTACATTATCTTTACCACAGCAACAGTTTCACTACTTTCTGGAGACAATTTATTCCTCCTGTGTTTCCTGATTTTTTAAATTTTCCAAAGATGATCTCCTGCTCCTTGAAATTGTCTAAGGATGAACTGACACCATAGTTAATTCCACTTTCTACTTCTCCTACTATAGTAATAACGCATTAATGTAACTGATTAAGTGGAATTTTGAGTACCCTCGAAATTTTGTCTTCCTGCATATATTCAGATACAACATTTGCGATCACTGCACGATTTTAATTGTGTGTCTCGCTTGTCGCTTAAAACAATGTAAAAGACAAGAAAATACGCCACTTCTATAACTATGGCGATAAGCTGAATCCTGACAACTATAGGTCTATGAGTTTAACGTCTATCACTGTTAAAATTATGGAATCTATAATACGCGAATCTTTGGTGAACTTTCTGATTGGACATCATAGAATCCCAACTTCTCAACACGGTTTCGTACCAGGTCGGTCCGTAGTGACAAATATGTTGATGTGTGTGAATGATTGGTCTCTAGCTCCAGACAATAAACAACCAGTGGACATTATATATTTAGACTTTTCAAAAGCGTTCGATCAAGTCACTCATAAACGTCTACTATTTGAACTCGATCATAACGGAGTTAGGGGCAATCTGCTTAATTGGATTGAAGCTTTCTTGACTAATCGGAAGTTTTTTGTTCGGATTAGTGATTCTTTCTCAGCAATACCTAATGTGCTTAGTGGGGTTCCACAAGGATCAGTTTTGGGACCAGTTCTGTTTTTAGTGTACATAGCAGATCTGCCACTCCATGTTGAAAGTAACATTTCGCTCTTTGCTGATAATACCAAATTATATGCCAATCCTATAGATGAATACGACCAACTGCAAGCTGATTTAAAAGTGTCGGAATGGGTAGATATCTGCCTTTTACCCTTAAATGCATCATGCTTCATCTTGGTGAAAATAATACAAGAAATGGGTATGTACTTTCTAGTATGACTTTAGAAACTGTTTCTCAGCAAAGAGACCTAGGTCTACTCGTTACAGAAACTGTATCGTGCTCTCAACATATTCAGTACATCTGTAGTAAAGCTACAAGTTCACTTTACCTTCTGTCTAAGACATTTTGTAAAATCTCACCTCAAAATTTTGTGAAGATTTCTAATACCTATGTGAGACCAACCTTAGAGTTTGCTGGTCCTGTGTGGAATACCGACTGGGTACAAGATTCCAACCGTCTTGAATCGATGCAGAGATGGGCAACAAGAATTCCATATGGACTACGCCGTCCTTCTTAAAAGAACGTCTAAGATTGATAAACTGTTCGGCATTCGGGGATAGAGGGCTTCGCCGCGATTTAATAATACTCTACAGAGCTTTAAATAATAAGTTTGGTTGTGACTTGTCATATATTTTTCCTCTGAATACCGATACCAGGCTTCGTGTACATCGCTTCAAATTAAAAAAAAAAACAATTTCGAACTAAATGCCGCGAAGGTTTTCTATCAAATCGAGTGCTTGACATTTGGAACTCTCTCCCATTAAACGTTGTTAACGCTTTGATAGTAAACTCTTTTAAAAAATTATTATTATTATGATGCCTACAAATTAACTGCGCTAGACTGACTACATTGTACATTCATTTTGTTTACTTTATTTCTTTGTAACTATTGGTAAATTTTATATTCTATTCAAATTTACAGGGCCGGATTTACAGGGCCGGATTTCAAAATCTGGTTCATCTCAATAATTCACCCCGTATGTAACTTTTTCCACCCGTAATAGACAAAAAACCGATAAAGAATGTTTGTAACAACCTATACTCTGTCCATCCAAGCAACGGAGTGTTCCAAAACAGTATCATGCATAGTGCACGTGATCTCTCCAACTCTGTATGGACAATGAATTCCGCCGGCCGATTGCAGTTAAATCCGATTGGCCTGCGCATGGAGGCATATTTATTTTAGCCAATAGATGCAAAGGCGCATGGGGATCACGCATCTATCGTTGTTTGGGTCGCTCTGTTTGTTCGATGGATATGGTATAGTTTTCTTATTTGTTTGAGGAAAAATCATGTCTAATCATTTTAATCGGAACGAAATGAACAAGCTCAAGAAATGTTTATTCATGAATTAGAAAGTAAAATAAATAACAATAACCAAACAATAAAACAGTTTTAACTTAATGTGGAACAAAGTGAAAAACAATTTAATAAACATTAGATACGATTATAAAAGATGTTCAAAATGAAATCCATCTGCCTCAATTCTCTTTTCTTGACGAATGATTAAATGAGTAATGGACGAAGACGGTCCTGGATTTTTCAAATTCTGAATATGTCGATACACACTTTTACCAAAAAATGAGACAAATCGACTAAATCATTGAAAAGATATGACGAAACATTGTTTTGGTGAAGATCCATAATTCACCCTGTATATTAATAATCAAAACAAGAAGACATTTTTTAATGGTCATTTGATAATCCCCTAGCGAGCCTCTACTTATGGTAGAAGTATGTACAGTTCCTCGAAACTCACCCTGTATATTATGTTTCTTTATTTTTAAATAAGGAAGACATTACCTTTACCCAACTATTTTGGTTTTGTGTCGACTTTTTCCTCTGATTTCCGTTAAAACGTTTCATTTTCCGTTATTATCTACTGTATGCGGCTTAAATCTCATGCTCGTTCAAAAACCATTATGAACATAGGATGCGTAAAATTAAACATATTTCAGCGTTGCCACATTATTTCCTATTTTATTTGAAGAAAAACAGAAACTATCGTAATATTATTTCTTCTTCATACAGTATCCTGTAAGCAAATAAATCCTACTTTTTCTAATTACTAATCAAATATGTCTATAGTACACAATTTCCACTACTCCAGAATGTTTTCTTCGAGGGAACTGAAAAAAATGCTGCTAACGACTTTAAACAGATGTCAAACGCGTATCAATCTGTTCTACCCCTGTGTTTAGTCTGATTACCTTGTTTTGTTAGAATTTTTTTTAACACCAAAAAAAATTCCCCAAATGATAGTTCAACCTTTTTTTTTGTTATGCTTAAGCTGAATATCATATTACTCATTTCCGTGTTTGAAAATGTGATACGTGATCGCTTTCAATAATTATTTTGGTTTTATTCTTATTATTTTAACAAAAATAAAATATTATAAATAAATTAAATTATTGAAACTGCGTGTAATAATGCAATGTGGTTAATGTGAATTTGCAACTACAGGACCCATAAAACAGGGTAGAGAACTACAGTATTGTTATGCCGGACCTGTACTGAGGAGTAACAGTATACTAAAGTTTATTCATAAAAGCGGTAGAGTAATAAATCTTCGTGACCCTTGCCCCTTGCAAAACCAATACAGGAATAACCATTCAAGTAATATTAAAATATTATCGTTAACACGTTTTTTTTATTTCTTTGTCGGGCAGGTAGCTTCACCCCGTATCAGGACGAGTTGAGGGTCTTTTCCATTGTCGAGACATTGAAAATTGAGTTATTATGGTAGTCAGTGACGTGGGCTTTATCTAGTCTTCGACGATAGTACTGTTGGGCGGAATATTTGGTATGAATTCGTTTATTGCCAATAAATATTCAAGTCTCCACTACTTGAAGCGCACAGATTTTATTATGATTTTCCTGCTACTAGTGAGTTTTTTAAATTCTAATCCGTTTTGTAAGAGAGACTTCCTTGAAGACAGCGGACAACCTTCAGAAAGTTGGATGGAAATAGCATTTTTTACATATTTGAATATAAATCGAGAACAAAAGTCGATTGTTTTTGGTAAATTTGTGTATCTACTAGTGTTTTAAAGCGTGTTTACATGAATCCAGTATATGGCGCCAGTCTGACTGGCATATTACTGTCATCGTGTGAATACTTTTTCGTGCCAGTCCAGCGCGAGCCGCCAGCACTAGAGCGAATAGAGAGCGCGTCTATTTTACTTGCCAGTAGCTGCCACCCCCCTACCTCGTAACACCCCCACCAGTTTTGCAGGCAACGTTTGAACGTGGTCTGAACACGTTGGTGTCAGTCGCTGTCTAGCTGTAATAACCTTCGAAGGCTGATTATTGGCTTATTGTTCATTTTTGTATTTTTTTATTAAATGGAGTGTAAATTCAGAGAAAAAGAAATTGGCATTCCTACTATACTTCTATTTCTCACCCAAAGTCGCTTTGTAATGGCTGGACACCGATAAATAGATACGTTGGTAGACTAAAGGTGTAGAAGGGCCTCTGAATAGGTGGTGTTGCGGGTCACTTGAAGAATCATCGTAAGGGAATAAAACAACTACTTCTAGCACTGGGATATGTATATCCGTATAGCATACTTATACGTAATGGTTAATGAATTACTAATAGCTGACTATTCAACTATGGTCTTCTTCAAGTATTCTGCATCGACTTCTCTTTCTCATAAATACTGAATGTATATTTATATAACCAGTCAAGTTCGAGTAAAACAGATAAACATATAATTGTTTTGTCTTTCTTCACGCTTTGAATTTGACTTTCTATTCAGTAACCTCCTTAATTTATATTTATATAATAATTAAATGTTCGAACGTTTTGTTGAAATAAGATCAAGGGAATTTAACTCTTATTTTATTTATTTATTATTATATTATATTATTATATTGGGCCAAAAGGCATCTCAGCTTCTTCTTTTGACTTTCTTCATCTAACATATTTCTTAGCACTTCTTTTAGTAACAACACATCTTTTTTACAATTTTCTTTTTTAAGATTCGAATTTTTCTCGAATTCATTTTTTAAGGGCAGTGAAAGCTTTCGATTGACTGGACTCGTGTAAACGACCTGGGTCCAGTGCCTTGCCAGTCAAGAATTGGCAGGCCAGTGAGACTGGCGCCAGCTACTGGATACGTCTAAACGCGCCTTTATCGTGTTGTATTATTCGGTTTGAGGATAAATTAGAATTTAGTGTGAAGTTTGTCCGGTGACAGAAATTCGTCATGACGACTTATTTGGAAAATGTCAATATCAGGGACTCGTCGGAGCGTCGTCTAATTACAGTGGCTTGATAGGCACTGAAACCTGAATCTGTTAGAGAAGGATGGCTAGCTATTATTCAACCTAACCTTACTTTCACCATGGAATAATAGGATACTATTATCGTACCTAAAATAAGTATAAATCAAATGAAGGCTCGATAATATTAGGTAAGGTCATATTTTCCGTACGTGTATCTTTTAGGAATTGCTATTTTAGATGTTCACAGACATTTTTCGTTTCAGATGTTACCTGTTAATATTTTAGATAATGGGATTATAAGCGAAGAACAGCAAAAATAAGTGAATAGAGTTGCTAATCAATAAAAAATAATTATTTGATTTATGAATTTTTTTTTCTGACGAGTTCCAAATGCACATGTTTGTCTACTAAGAACATCTTCTTCGGATTACCGAGAGGACAGCAGTGCAGAATTATTTGAGAATTGGTTCCAGAACTTCTCAAATATACCTCCGAAAGTGCAAGAACTATGTACAATGCAAGTTACCATATTGGGCAGTTGCTCAAAGCTCCTCGCTATTCAAACGATGCAAAAGCAACAATCCAAAACTATATCTACGATAATGACAAAGTACGGACATATATTTCAAATTCACAGCTTCTTGCTTGTTCTCTAATCAATGAATCCTTTGAAAAAGGTCTCTTCCCTAACTGTCTAAAAACAGCTACAAGAGTGGCAAACAAATAATACTAGTAATTATCGTCCTATTGCCTTATTACCAATCTTATCTAAGATAATCGAAGGATTAATGAAAAACCGTCTATTGCCCTTTTTTAACATAAAATCTTCAAATTTCGAGAATTTGGTTTCCTACCTAATAAATGTACTAATGACGCAATGTTCTCTGTCCTTAGTGAAGTATTCACTTGATAATAAACTTTTTACGGCTTCGGTTTTTTGTGATCTTCGATTGTGTTGATCATGAAATTTTGATAAATAAACTGGAATATTATGACATCCGTGGTATTCCTTTAATATGGTTTGAATCTCTCCTTGAATGTAGAAAACAACTGGTACGAGCAAATGTTAAAGTTTCGGAAAATTAACCAGTTAGCAGTGGAGTACCCCAGGGTCCAGTTTTTAGGTCCAATTCTTTTTTTGGTATTCATTAACGATGTCACAGACTTAGAAATTATTGGTACGTTCACTTTATTTGCTGATGACACTAGTGTAACCTGGAGTAGTTCAGATATACCAGCTGTACATTCAACCGTAGGCAAAGATCTCATAACTATTAAGTCCTGGTCTAATTCGAACGAGCTTTGTTTTAACACTGAGAGAACTTTAGTTTTATCTTACAAAGTAGTTTTGCAAATTCTCAAACTTAAGAATAACTATGAAATATTCAAATTCGATCAATTTTCTTGGTCTCTATATTGACGGAGCCCTTAAATGGTCTGTACATGTAAACACTTTAGCGAAAAAATTATCCTCTGCTTGTTTTGTCATTAAATCTGTGTCTAAACAATTTGATTCTACTGCTTTAACAACTTACTACTCTCTGTTCGAATCGCACCTTCGCTATGGTTTGCCTTTCTGGGGGTCTTGTAGTTTGCACCTCTTCGAATCTATCTTCAAACTACAAAAAATAGCTTTTCGTCACATTTGTTTAAGTAGTAGGACGCATTGCGAATTTTAACTCTTCCCGCTCTATTCATTTTGGAATCCGTGTGTTTGGTTCGGAAACACTTTCACAATTTAACTGAGACCAATTCATCGATACCCTACTATAAGAAAAAATTTCGATATTTATTTAACAATGCCCACCTCTGATCTGTTGAAAAAATTTCATCACCTCCAATGCCAAAAAAGTATTCAATCAGCTACCTTTAGAATTAAAAGTGGCAAATACATTTGTAGCTTTGAAGTAAATAAGGGGTTAAGTGCCAAAAATTCACAAACTGGTTTTATTGCTTTAATGTGGGCTATGTAAAAATGCATCGGCAAATATTTAAATTTTCCACAGTTAGACGACGCATGTGTCAAGTTTCGAGTTCGTATTAGTGAATAATGGGGTAAGTCCCAGCCAGCTACTCTATATTCGTTAATTCGTGCTAGCGTGGACGTTTTGGCAGTAAAAAGTTGGCGGTTGAAGAAGTATTGTCTATTATTGCTGTTTAAAAATGGAAAATAATGTTTTACCGAAGCAAAGACGTAAAAAAGATAAAGGCAGATTACATGAAGAAAGACAGATAAGAAGTGGTAGTAAAAGCTACGTAAATACCAGAAATACTAAGGTGTAAGCTAAGGAAGAACCAAGTGGCGAGGTAAATTGGCTTAACTTTATGGAAATCATTTTGTATAGGTGAAATGCTTGCTAACTTTCAGGTTATATGCAAATGCCAATTCGAATGTAGGAATATTTCTCATTAACAAAAAATAGCCGTATTCAAGGATTTTTACAAACTTGAGGATAATGTGAAAATTCGTATTTTATGGGACTTATTAGTGTTTCTGGGGTGAAGCGAAGGAGACATGGGAACTATGACGATTCTGCCAATAATAGAAGACAGGCAACCGTGTACATTACCGAGTGGGAAAGGAGATATTTTGCAGGTGTGTAAAAAAACTTTTCTCAATGTTTTTGTTATAACGAAGAGACGAATTGAAACTATTGTCAATGGCAATAAAAAAACACATAGAAAATTCTCCAAAGATGATGAAAACTGACCATGTTAATTCGTTTCCCAAAGAAAAAAGTCACTACACTAGAGCTAAAAGCGACAAAAAGTACTTGAGTCAGGATTTAAATATAAGCCGTTTCAGGGGAACTATCCAGATTCGCTCATTAGTTACCGTTATTTTTACGAAACTTTCAAGATATGTTTTCCAAACATATGCTTCCATTATCCACGTACTGATACATGTGGCACTTGTGCAAAATCAAATTCGATCTAATCCTAATAATACCGAAGCAAAAACTAAACTAGTCCTACACCATCGCAAATCTGAAAAGGCAAGAGCAGTAAAGAAGATGGATCACCAGGGGTCACAACATCCGACCAGTGAAAATACTACGATTTCTATAGATCTTGAGCAAGTTCTTTCTCTTCCTGCCCTGACACATGGTGATATGTTTTACTTAGGGTAACTTTCGTGTTATAATCTGGGTATCCACCTTGGAGACAAAAATAAAGGCTACATGTTTTTATGGCACGAAGGGATAACGGGAAGAGGCGGAAATGAAATAGCTTCATGTCTGTACAAGGCTGTTAGATGTCACATATTCAATTAAAAAAATTGACGATATGGAGCGACAACTGCATTGCACAAAACAAAAATAAAATGTTATTGTTTCTGTGCATTTATTTGGTTGCAGAAGGATATTTTGACGAGGTCCATAAGAAATACTTGGTTTTTGGCCATTCCTTCCTCAGCTGTGACAGAGATTTTGCCCAAATTGAGAAAAGGAAACGCTTGGAGAAATGCGAAGTTCCAACGGACTTGGTAAAGCTGATGGTTAGTGCTACTCCAAAAAATCCATTCATGGTCACGGTTATGCAGCCGGAAGATTTTTTTGACTTCAAACAGGCGGCGGAAATGACTCTGATTACCAAAGATTTGCAAATTTCTAAAACGAAATGGATCATTGAGACAATCAATGTGGTACCAACTTGATGCATCGGGAGCGATTACATCAACAGTTTCCTAATAGATGGATCAGCAGAAATGGTCCAAAAAAATGGCCAGCTCGATCAACGGACTTGAAAAAGCCTGATTTTTTTAAGTGTGGTTATGTTAAGAATCTTGTTTATCAAACGCCAGCTACAGCACCTAACGTTCTATTTAAAATTAGTGACGCGTTTCGCTACACAGTAGTTTTATCAAACTAAATTAAGTTGTTTCATTCCATCATTTAATATGGATCTTTATCACGTAAAAGCCTCATCTATTCAATAATAAAAAATTGTCATTTTCTGTTTCCCTCGTATCACTCTGAAAATAACACACATTTTAGACATGTTTTGGTATCATTACTTTAGTCACCAAAAAAGGCATCTTCACTTTCATTCTCTCATCTCGTAACTTTTACAATTTAATAATATCAGAGAAGGTGAAAGCGTTAATGAAATAGCAAAATATTCGTTTTTTAGTTGAACAACTTCCCGATTCAAGCAATATTTTGATTTCTTTTCAACTTTAGTTGAGACCAAATTGAAGCTTAAACCTAAAAAAAACGAGCGATAATTTTCTAAAAAACAGTCTAATAGCATGAGTTTACAGCCACATCATAAAAACTAAAATACAATTCCTCGTAACCATTACAAAAAAGTTAACAGCTGTTCTTCGAATCTCCCTTAAACACAGACTATTAGCAAAAGTCTCTTTTTCTTTTGTCAACGTTTCTCTGAGTGTTACGCCACATAATAGCCGACTTGTCACTTTCTAACCACCGAAGTGAAATGAAAAGGAATGTGAGAATTTATAGAAATTCTAGCCGAGTTGACAACTCTATTAACTGTTTGCATTATGATCCTCGTGAACAAATGCATTTCAACTACGTGAATTATGTCAAATTTGTGGCATAATAGACCAACAGGTTTTTTAGATAAAACAAGACTTTTTTTCGAGCGATGAAAATATTTTAATATATGCTTCAGGGGAAAGAAAGAAAATAAGATTTTTAAGACACAAATAGTTAAAGATAATGTTGAGGATACTAAAAATAATATAGGTATTATACAGGTTGTTTTGGGGAGTATTTTAGGTACAAACCACAAATATCTTAACATAAGCATGTTTTCGATTTAGAATTTACACATTTTTAATTATTATGATTCCTATTCGAGCATAAGCCCATTTTCAACACGCGATGTACATTCAGTGCTAATATTAAAAATAACATTAGGGGAGACTGGGGATGGTTGACCCACTTTTTTCAGCGACCTGGTTTTCTATCGTGTTTTAATAATCGCATACATAAAGTTTTTTACATATTAATTAACTATTGGTTTTAATTTTTTAACACAATAGCAACATTATTTTAAAAATTGTTATTTAAGCAAGAAATAATTGATTTAAGTACCACATGCACGTGTCTCAAACCTCCCTTTCAATGATCGGTATGTGGACCTTCATTTTCAGTATGTAACAAACTGCTAAATCTGTCGAGACGTTTTACGGAACGTACAGCTCGCATATTTTTCAAATAACTGACCAACAACAAAATCTGTGAAGTTTCAATGCCGTCAACAAAGATGACAAATTATTTTGAGGTTGAGTATTTCCTAAACTGTTGAGGAAGTCCATATCCTAATATTAGGTATTTCCTATCAATCTTAGATATTACTTAGTGCGTGGTGAAACGTAAATTGCACTTAGTAATTCCTAAATCCGATTAGCTACTCGTAATACCTAACTTTAGGAAATCTCTTTTAGGAGCTTAATTTGTTTTTGGGCCATGACAGTGTGTCAAGTTAACATTGCAAGGTGATCGGCATAAACTAGATAGGTTCTGGTAGACTTCACGGAATTTTCTGTTAAATTTGAATTTATTTGAAAGCTCACCTTGAATATAACACCTTAGAACAAAAATTTGGCTGGATCATTCAGTAATTACTTTAAAAATCACGAATTTAGTTCAAAAAATGATACTTTTTTAACACTCTTTGATGCTATTTTACGATGAATATTTTCACTTTAAACTGTAAAGGTTATTATCTTAAACTTAATGTAAGAAAGTTCCACAAAAAAACGGAAGAAAATACTTAAATTTTGCCAATTTTTAGGAATATATTCAAGCATAATTATTTTCACTAGACATTTATAGGTTATAAAATTGCACACTAAAATCTTATGTCTAGATACCGTAAGTTCACAAATTAAGATTGTTGTGTGATCAGGTGAAAGTTTTAGAGACGTTGTCAAATGGGGTTTATTTTCTTTTAGTTGAATTAATTTTACATGAGTATATAAAAATATATAATGATTTGAATATATAATAATAAAAATTGTAATAATAAACATCCTCAGAATACAAATTCTTTGATATTTATGTCTACATTTATACATATACCTACATATTTATTCCTCATCTCGTAAAAATTCATGTTGAATATAAAGTATTTAACTATTTTTTAAATAAAATATCTGTCCAAATAGTGGTCGTGGTGAAAAAATATTGTTTTTTTGGATCTATTAATTCTTAATTTACCACAACACATTTTTAGTAAAAAAACTTAAACCTTGGGAAAAGTATTTCCAAGCTGGCACGAGTTACGGAAATGAGAACTGGCAACATTGTCCATCCACCACTCTTTCTAAAATTTGTGACCATCTGATATCAAGTCATAATTGTCAAATATTTTTAAAAAATGGCGGGTTTTTTGTACATTTAATTACAATTTTCTCTTTCAAAATTGCATGATCCTAGAATTTTTTTCTTTTAAAATGTTCTATAGCGATAGGGCTTTCTAATAAAAAAAATATCGTTGCAAAATTCCGAGGGTCGCGAATCTTACTGGACCCACTAGACAATCAACTTTAATATCTGCTTTACTTAGCTTTGGGAGTTGATAAACATTATCAGATTTTATCGATGAACATTTTGATATAATTCACGTGAAACATTCTGAAAATATTGGCTAAACCTACCAGCTTTCCATTATTACTCAGTGATTCGGTGAATTTTCATATTTATTCGTATACAAATTGAATATGCTTCGCTTGTTGCTGAATTTATGATCAAACAGGCTCCATAACAACACATTGTGTTAAAATCACCGTAAATATCCGTTTCTACTAAGCTGACTGATTACGGAAAACTTCCTTTCGATAAACACATCAACATCCGCCACTGAATATTGTCACAACGTTCTTTTGTTCTATTGTTTATGTTAATAGCTTTATTGATGGTGTGATAATCCACCTAATGAAATGTCTATAGAGATGTCTTTACTATTGCCTACTGAAACTTTCTCGGATAGGTACGTCGATTTGAATATCAAGATCTTCAGATCTATCGAATGTTATCATGAAAGGAATAAATATATATTTGTAGACTCACGTAAATTACCGTCAAGGGTATTAGAGAAAACGAATGTCCGCTTAGAGATGTTGTATTTAATTTATTTAAAGACGTTCTTGAACATTTATTGTTGTATATATATATATATATATATATATATATATAAATTACTAGAAATATTTGCCAACTCAGTAACGGAGACGATTTATTTGGGGATGTGGCAATAAAATACCAGAGAGTACTCTTTTTAAAATATATTCCAAGCTTTCGAATATAACATATTCATTCTCAAGGAATTATTTAAACGAGGATGTCGGTATAATTGTAAAAATAGATAAAAATTAAATTTTATAATTGACATAAACGTTCATTACATATTATGAACGTTTATGTCAATTATAAAATTTAATTTTTATCTATTTTTACAATTATACCGACATCCTCGTTTAAATAATTCCTTGAGAATGAATATGTTATATTCGAAAGCTTGGAATATATTTTAAAAAGAGTACTCTCTGGTATTTTATTGCCACATCCCCAAATAAATCGTCTCCTATATATATATATATATATATATATATATATATATATATATATATATATATATCCCCAAATAAATCGTCTCCTATATATATATATATATATATATATATAGGAGACGATTTATTTGGGGATGTGGCAATAAAATACCAGAGAGTACTCTTTTTAAAATATATTCCAAGCTTTCGAATATAACATATTCATTCTCAAGGACTGAAAATTATTGATATAAGTAAAAACTGCAAACTAAACAAAGAAACTTTTTTAGAATTAATATCATTTATCTTTAATAGTACATATTTTTCTTATAATAATAAAAATTACCAACAGACTTTTGGAACACCCATGGGATCTTCAATATCACCTATACTAGCAGACTATGTAATGAATTATATCTTAGACTTTGTTATATCTGTTTTACCATTCAAGTTGTTTTTCATTAAAAAGTACGTCGATGATATAATTTTATCTCTTCCATGCAATGAAATAGATAATATACTATTCTACTTTAATACATTTGATCCTTATATACAATTCACTATTGAAAAAAAAAATTCAGAACAATATTTACCTTTTCTTGACACCAAATTCATAAGAGACAATAATAATAAAATTTCGATCGACTGGTATAGAAAACCGATAAGTTCGGGAAGATATATTAATTATCATTCATATCATCCACGCAACACCAAAATTAACTTGATCAAACAGATGAAAAGTAGAGTTCTTCAAATTTCAGATCAAAAGTTCCACCAA
This sequence comes from Lochmaea crataegi, assembly GCA_947563755.1. Lineage (NCBI taxonomy): Eukaryota > Metazoa > Arthropoda > Insecta > Coleoptera > Chrysomelidae > Lochmaea > Lochmaea crataegi. The sequence goes on from OX387432.1 coordinate 3,473,159, forward strand.
AAAAATCTAAAAATATTGTATAATCTTTTTCACGAAAACTCATATCCTCCATATCTTCTGAAACGAATATTATATAATACATTTGACAAAAATTCTGACATTACTGATAATATATCACAAAATATTAGAACTGACAATATTAACCCACCAATTTATTTGTCTTTACCATATATAAAAACAGTCACACCTAAACTTTCAGGAATCTTTAAGAAACATAATATCAAAATTGCAAACAAACAACACCTCACAATCAAATCAATTTTCAGTAAAATCAAAGATAAAACACCGATAAATAAATTAACTAACATAGTTTATGAAATTCCTTGCTTGAACTGTGATAAAAAATACATTGGTCATACTAAAAGGACATTAACCAATCGAATTTCCTCTCACAAAAGCGATAGTAAATTGTATCCTGATAGATGTGCCCTCGCTGAACACGCATTTTATGAAGACCATTCAATTGATTATCAATCAGCCAAAGTATTAATCACAGAAAAAAATTATAAAAAACGTCTATTTTTAGAAACCGCATTTATTTCACAAGAAAATAATTGCATTAATAAAAAAACAGACCTGAATAACCTTAGTGTGATGTATGCCTATCTCTTAGATTTTGAAAAACAATCTTTACAAAATTCAAATTCCAATCAAAATTAACTTTATTCGAACAGACCTTTATAGATTAAAATTTTTGTTTAATGTCATATTGAATGTCATATTGTTTTTTGAGTTTAATATGTAATGAACGTTTATGTCAATTATAAAATTTAATTTTTATCTATTTTTACAATTATACCGACATCCTCGTTTAAATAATGTAAGTAAATTTTAACATTAATTTATTTTATAATTTGACCATCCTAATAATTTTCAGTCCTTGAGAATGAATATGTTATATTCGAAAGCTTGGAATATATTTTAAAAAGAGTACTCTCTGGTATTTTATTGCCACATCCCCAAATAAATCGTCTCCATTACTGAGTTGGCAAATATTTCTGGTAATTTATATATATATATATATATATATATATATATATATATATACAACAATAAATGTTCAAGAACGTCTTTAAATAAATAAATAAATAAATATATATATATATTTATTTATTTATTTATTTAAAGACGTTCTTGAACATTTATTGTTGTATATATATATATATATATATATATATATATATATATATATATATATATATATATATATATATATAAAACCAGAAATATTGGGGAAACGGCAAGTTTATAAAAGTGAACTCTTCTTACTAATTTAACAAGGTTTCGGAAACTTTTATTTCCATTATCAAGTTACAGTAAATTGAGGATTGATATAAAATGGTAAATATATATTAAATGCTAAAATTGGTATATGAATTTTTTTAAAAATATTGAAATATTGTCATTATGACAGATAAACAATTTAATTTTTTTCTTCTAATAAGTTATAAAAATTATGTCAAAAAATGGAGAGTGTAGGTTATGATAATGTGAAATTATTATAAAAGTTTTTTAAAAAAAATTAATTTTTGATTAAGAATTGAAATTTGAAATCTTATTATTGTGATCCATTGATAGTAAGTAGTGATAAATATCACTGAGATTCTTATGGTCACTCTTCTTGGTAATAGTACAAGGTTCTTGTGATATGTGAGCCATTTCTAAGAAAAGTCTTTTTTTAGTATTTGTTTGTATGTCTAAAATATTAACAGATTCAAAATCCATAACGTGGTCTTTATCAATTACATGTTCTGCTAATGCACATCTATCAGGATGTAATCTACAATCACTTTTATGTAAACTTAAACGACTTTTTAATTTTTGACTAGTGTGGCCAATGTATTTATTATTACAGTTTTTACATGGTATACAATATATTACATTTGATAGATTGAGAATCGGAGTTTTGTCTTTCAATTTTGTAAAAATAGATTTTATCGTGAAACATGTTTTATTGGCAATTTCAATGTTATTTATTGGTTTGAAAATCCTACTCAACTTTGGTGTTATTTCTTTAATATATGGAAAAGATATATATTTATTTATATGTACTGTATTGTGGGATGTATTATTATTGTCTGCAATGTCTACAGTTGGAAAATAATTATACAATATGTTTTTGATTAAATTATTAGGGTATCCATTTTCTAAAAATAATTTATGAAGAATTTTTAGGTTCTTTTCATGAAAATTGGGATCTGAAATTTTGGTTATTCTGTTCTTCATTTGTCTAATCAAGTTAATTTTTATTGAATATTTATGATAAGACCAATAGTTCATTAATCTTCCAGAGCTTATTGGTTTAATGTACCAATCAATAGATAATGTATTATCAGTATTTCTTATAAATTTTGTGTCTAAAAATGGTACACTTTGTTCACTGTCTTCTTTTTCCATAGTGTATTGAATATATGGATTATAGCTATTGAAAATGAAAAGAACCTCATCTAAGTTAGTTTTTGGTATTGACATAATAATGTCATCAACATATTTTTTTATGAAAATTATTTCAAATGGTAATAATGGTATAATAGAATCCAACATATTATCCATTACATAACAAGCTATGTTTGGAGAAATTGCAGCTCCCATTGGAGTACCAAAGGTTTGTTTGTATATTTGGGAATTAAAAGTAAAATAGGTATTTTCAAAGAGTAATGTAACAATTTCTAGAAAATATTTTTTTGATATTTTACAATGTTGACTGATTTCATTCCATTTTTTATCAATTGCTATTAGAGCAATTTCTAAATAGACATTACTAAATAAAGATATAACATCTAAACTGCAAATTACATGATTATCAGGTAGTTGAAATTTGTTAAATTGATTAAAAACATCGAATGAATCTTTGATGTAATATTTTGTATTAAAGTCGTAAGCTTTTGTTAAAATTTCAGTGATATATGAACTTAATAAATTAGTTGGGGTACCTATACAAGCAACTATAGGTCTAATTGATAATATTGGTTTATGAATTTTTGGAAGGCCATGAAATTTAGCAGGTATACCATTATAACAAGTAAGTTTGTCTTTCGTAATTTTATCTATTTGTTTGGTATTAAAAAGTTTTTTAATTATATTATTGCATTTATTTTAAATTGTTGTTGTAGGATCTTTGTTTAATCTGATGTAAGAAGAATTATTCAGAATTTCTGAAGATAGTTCAACATAGTTTTCTTTCAACATTATAACAGTGGAGTTACCTTTATCACTATTAGTAACAACTATATTAGAATGTGTCTTTAGGAATTTCTTTGTTTTATAGTATAAATTACGAAAGAATGAAATATTTAATTTATGGTTTATTTGATTAGTTATGATATTAGTTGATTTTGCTATTAATGTTTTTCTTAAGTTGTCATCTGATGTTTGTGATGTAATATATTCAACATCTGCTAGTAAATGTTTTATTTGAATATATTTTCCTAGAACTGGCTCTATACTAAATTTAGGTCCCAAGGATAAAAAACATAAAATGTCATGTGGAATTTCGATGTGACAGTTTGCTAATAAGATGTCAGAACGAAACAACATAAATGCAATTTTCATGTACATTTTAAAGGAAAAGAAAATATATTTGTAGTTAATTGTGTTCTTTTGCCTATGGATACCTTATAACTTCGAAGAAAAGGGTTAAAAGCATTACCCAATTCTTTTCGTCAAACAAAAACCTACAATAAGATTTTTTATTTTATAAAAAATAATAACATCAATAAATTAAATAGACTTAAAGAACAAGAATTTGAAATGAAATTAAATACAAACCCTAAATGGATAAAAAATCTCACCAACATCGAAATTCCACATGACATTTTATGTTTTTTGTTACATTACTCTTTGAAAATACCTATTTTACTTTTAATTCCCAAATATACAAACAAACCTTTGGTACTCCAATGGGAGCTGCAATTTCTCCAATTATAGCTTGTTATGTAATGGATAATATGTTGGATTCTATTATACCATTATTACCATTTGAAATAATTTTTATAAAAAAATATGTTGATGTCATTATTATGTCAATACCAAAAACTAACTTAGATGAGGTTCTTTTCATTTTCAATAGCTATAATCCATATATTCAATACACTATGGAAAAAGAAGACAGTGAACAAAGTGTACCATTTTTAGACACAAAATTTATAAGAAATACTGATAATACATTATCTATTGATTGGTACATTAAACCAATAAGCTCTGGAAGATTAATGAACTATTGGTCTTATCATAAATATTCAATAAAAATTAACTTGATTAGACAAATGAAGAACAGAATAACCAAAATTTCAGATCCCAATTTTCATGAAAATAACCTAAAAATTCTTCATAAATTATTTTTAGAAAATGGATACCCTAATAATTTAATCAAAAACATATTGTATAATTATTTTCCAACTGTAGACATTGCAGACAATAATAATACATCCCACAATACAGTACATATAAATAAATATATATCTTTTCCATATATTAAAGAAATAACACCAAAGTTGAGTAGGATTTTCAAACCAATAAATAACATTAAAATTGCCAATAAAACATGTTTCACGATAAAATCTATTTTTACAAAATTGAAAGACAAAACTCCGATTCTCAATCTATCAAATGTAATATATTGTATACCATGTAAAAACTGTAATAATAAATACATTGGCCACACTAGTCAAAAATTAAAAAGTCGTTTAAGTTTACATAAAAGTGATTGTAGATTACATCCTGATAGATGTGCATTAGCAGAACATGTAATTGATAAAGACCACGTTATGGATTTTGAATCTGTTAATATTTTAGACATACAAACAAATACTAAAAAAAGACTTTTCTTAGAAATGACTCACATATCACAAGAACCTTGTACTATTAACAAGAAGAGTGACCATAGGAATCTCAGTGATATTTATCACTACTTACTATCAATGGATCACAATAATAAGATTTCAAATTTCAATTCTTAATCAAAAATTAATTTTTTTAAAAAAACTTTTATAATAATTTGACATTATCATAACCTACACTCTCCATTTTTTGACATAATTTTTATAACTTATTAGAAGAAAAAAATTAAATTGTTTATCTGTCATAATGACAATATTTCAATATTTTTAAAAAAAGTTTCCGAAAGCTTGTTAAATTAGTAAGAAGAGTTCACTTTTATAAACTTGCGGTTTCCCCAATATTTCTGGTTTTATACCTAATTAGTCGGCAAAGACTATCCTATATATATATATATATTTCCCTGTAAACAAACGTGTTAGTGTTTAACAATTAAAATAATCTCATTTTTTTGTCAGTAAACCTAAAATGATATCTGATATATACATATATATACATATCAGATATCATTTTAGGTTTACTGACAAAAAAATGAGATTATTTTAATTGTTAAACACTAACACGTTTGTTTACAGGGAAATATTTTCTTATTAATGAAGCAACAATGGATTTTGGCACATAATATATTTCATCTGAAATTATCCCCAATAAAAGAAAGCCCGGTACTGATTTTATTTCACTTATACAATATACTTATAACTTAATCAAACAATCATAACAGTATGTTAAACAAAGTTGGTATAATGAAAACTGAAGGGCATTTTCATACCGTAAACAAAAGCACACTTACGCAGACCTTACGTCTCACAGACACCAGCCAACATAAAATCGCTCGTGAAAACCGGGGGGGGGGTCAAAAGCTTTGTGACGTAACATGTTAAAATTCAAAATACTAAAAGTTTTGTATCTTTACTTATCATAATTAGTCTCTTATTGTTTCCTAACTAGTGGTTTGTTTTCTCTGTTATCTAAAATATTTGACTTTATGTTGATTTTATTAAAGATTATTTAATAAAAAAAATGAAAATAACCTTTTCTTTCGATTATTTTTAAATACATGCATAACATTGAAAAATGTGTGACGTCACATCAGGGGGCAGGGGGTTCTAAAAAAGTGTCAAGGGCGGGGGGAGTGGTTGAAAAGTCCTAAAATTCGTGTGACGCCCCTAAGGCACAAAATTTTACATTGCGTTGCGTCTCTTCTTATACTGAGTGTCCCATAAGTTTCTGACCCATTTTAACTGCAAAAATCTCGGAACTCAGAAACGATAGGAAGGTGAGGTTTTCGTTGAACAATTTCTTTTTATATAAAGTTTTTCAGTATAAATGTTTAATTGGTGAAATCTTATATAGGGTGTTTAAAAAAATGGTATTTTTAAATGCAAATATCGTCTATTTTTTTAATGAAACACACTATATATTTTTATTCTATCTGAAAGCTGAACTCTTTCCCGTTCCGAAAATGTATAATTTGCTGAAGTTTAGATGAAAAATGAGTAAGTTATTTGGTTTTTAATCATCAGGTATTGTTTATTAGATAAAGGTGTCTGACACATACGTTTTAAATAAAAAACAATTACAAAATTTGCCTCTGCTAACTAATACTACTTACAAAAAATTTATTATAAATTATCTAATTTAATAAAAATATTTAAGATGTTCCAAGTGTTTACATTTTTGCACCCTGAACAAAAAGTGATCAAAAGAATTGCGTAACATTTCCGGAGTAATTTCTGGAAATGTTCGGACAATGTTGCCTCGCAGTTATTCCAGACTGTCTGGAATAGGATGATCACACCTACCTTCGATAAAAAACCATATAAAAAAGTCTGGAATCGTCAAGTCAAAGCAGATGCCTACATAACAGCCTATCATTAAAAATCAAATAACTTATTCATTTTTCATCTAAACTTCAACAAATCATACATTTTCGGAACAGGCATGAGTTCAGCTTTCAGATAGAATAAAAATATATAGGGTGTTTCATTAAAAAAATTGACGATATTTGCAATTAAAAAATACCATTTTTTTAAAACACCCTTTATAAGATTTCACTAATTAAACATTTATACTGAAAAAACTTTATATAAAAAGAAATTGTTCAACGAAAACCGCACCTCCCTATCGTTTCTGAGTTCCGAGATTTTTGCAGTTAAAATGGGTCAGAAACTTCTGGGACACCCAGTATTTATAATTCAACGCTATTACATAATTATAAAAAATTACCGATTTTTGGTCAACATTTAAATCCAGATGAATTTATTATTTCACCACAGTGATCTCGATTTTTCAGTGAATACGCCAACGCCGCTTGTATTCGTATTTTCAAACAAAATATTGTTAAATTCTTTGTTTATCGACAGTTTGTATAGCGATTTGCATACTATTCAACTGACACAAGTTTGTTCAGTCGTTCAAGGTTATATTTAGAAATTGGTGAGAGACTAGAAAATAAGTAGAAGACATAAAACAAAAGATTCAGGCTGAGCGTAAAAAAAAATTAAACACTACCCAGGTGAAGTTAAATAACCAAAGCTTTTATCTCAATTTATGGAGTAGGTTTCAATTGACTGGATATTTATAAGGAATTAATTTGACCAGATTTCATGACCCAATTACTTATTGTATAAATATAGTTACGAAGCTATACTTGGACGACAGACAGAGCATAAAAAAACTAAATATCCTAATAAATATCCAGCTAGTGATAATTCCTAAATTACTAGAGGATGGGAAACATTGATAATGTGAAATTCAATAAACAAGTTCAATACACAAATGATGGAAATAAAAATCTATGAAGATGCTGAAGGATGAAAGCAAAACAAAAATGATATGGGTGAATGAGCGAAAAAAAAAACAATCACACAAGAAGTTTGAGTACAGTAGATTAGTAATCACTATGCCGACACTGCCCAAACTTACGGGATAGATATCCTGACTCAGGTGTCCAGAGATGTAAATGTCCTGGCACAAGCGTCCACGGAGAGAAAAGTATTGGCGCAGGTGTCCAGCGAGGTAAAGGACTTGTCGCACTTGTACAGAAAGGTAAATTTCCCGGCACAAGTGTCCAGGAAGGTAAATGACCTGGTGCAGGTCCAGCACTTAGACAATCTAAAGTTATTTCCACAGTTACTTCAAAAATGAATGAAAATGTACATAGTTTTGTTGAGAAAAAAAAAATACCTCAAATGATGTGCTCTTTGTTTTAAAAAGAAAAAGTTTGATGAATGGAATCTATATTCAATTTAATTCAATTCAAACTCAACCATAAAGATCATGGCACTGTCCATAGTGATATCTGCTGTTTGTCAGAGAATTAAATTATCGATTCAGATGCTGCTCCTTATCAAAGTATAGGACTGAGTTAGTCAGTTCAGTAAGCCAATATCATCGTTGTTTTTAAAAAATTAACAAGAAAAGTGGTAATATATTTGTATTAAAAAAATAACATTTTTAAGAAATAAAGGAACAATATTTCGTATTCACATAAAACATTATTTCATCAGTAACTTCTTGGTAAATTTATTGAGAACATGTGTTAACAAACCCGCAAAGTGTTTATGATACCTCTTATGTTGTTCTACCAGTTCGTGTAAACAAATTATTACGTAATTTATTACAGGATATTCGAAGCGTACCGATGTTTGTGTGTAAGTGGGATGTTTAGTTTAATAACCCTTGCCTCTATCGGTAGGTATCCGATCACATACACATACAGACACACTGGCTGTTGGTCTGGTTTTTTTACAATTTTTATGTTGTAAAAGAGGATGTTTTAATTAGAGTTATAACACGTGTAACGTAGGTAATGAATTTAATTTGGCCAAAAATGTGGGAACGAAATTTGTTTACCTGCTTTTACAAAAATATTTGTATCTAACGACATTTCGAGTTGTTTGAAAATAAATGTGGAGTTAAAGAAAGACCTTATTATGCCTTGTGAAGACGTAAAAAATTGCTTCAAAAAATGGCTTGAGTGTATTGGTAACAATGATGAATATTTCGCAATAAAACTAAACGAGTTGAAGATCTCTTTTGATTTCATGTCAAGTTATAATTTTTAGGTTAAAATATTTTCAGTTTAATGCAAATAACTTAGCACCTGTAAAAAATATCAAAAACTTTTATAGAGGTAAGTTATAGGAAATAGAATGCTCTCCAAAAAATGTTCCATAAAATCTTCTCATAAAGTTGATGGTTGCATAAAAAAATTGGAAAAATGTTAAAATTTGTCCTTAGTTCAACTTTGACCTCGAATAACTTTTGAAGGAATGAATATATCAAAAAATTGTAAGAAACCTTTTTTGTAGAGCGTTCAATTGTCTACAAGAATATACCTTGGTCATTCCGAAGTATTGTCACCACCATGAGCTAGTGCAAGAGAATATTTTTTTGAATCAGTATAATAAACACTAATGAAAAATCTGTATTCTTAATATACTAATGCATTCAGATATTATCCTTCATTTGTGCTCATACATGTAAAAGTTCTATTAACAAATATTTTTAATACGGGGCGTTTTAGTACGAACCGCGTCTGTAATTAATCTCTCCAAATGGTCAATATTTTGAAATGGCTTTTTAAGTAACCTCACAAGAAAAAATCTAGTGGGTTTGAATCTGGAGTCCGCGGAGGCCAAAGGATTTCCGAATAACGATAATTATATAATTCATGATAAAACTAGCCAATAGAAATTACGAATTGATCATAATCATAGATAACCGATTTTACTCTTGACGACGTGGGTTTTTCGGTGAGTCCAGCAATGTGTGTTGCGGTAGTAACCACCTTTTGAAGTTTTTCAAAAATTGCAGTTAATCGCTTCGGAATAGCTTCAAGTTTAGAAATTAGCGAAGCAATCGGATCTTTAACGCCTCCGAATACGCTCAAAACGCAGTAGTGCGTTTGGAAGCAGTTTTCGGCATTTTGTGAAAAGCGAAAATATGAATTTTTTTGAGAAGTCTGCGAAGAAGCTCTTGGCAGGTATTCGCTTTCAATATGAAGCGAGCCAATGGCACCGATTATAAGGTGGGAATTGTGAAAACGATTTGGGATACTTCCGCGGAGCTTCTGCAGAAAAAGCATTTTCAATGTTTTATTCGGAAAATAGACTCATTTAAAGACATAGTTTTTGAGGATGCCAGAAACGCACGTATGGCCAAAAGAAGAGAACTACTAGCGCTTCCTGAAGAAAAACCAGTTCTTTAGCTCTAATAACTGAAGGGATCAGCAAGATTGTGGAAAACTACGATGAAAACCCACCGGACGGCTTACAAAAAAAGTTATACCGAATATCTGCCGTCGAGCTTGCGTGGCGTGGCAACGAATCAACCTTATACCTAGTAGAACTTTTCAAGAACAACATTTCGACATTTATGGTGAATTTACAGGCCTTACTGAATACAACACCATATTCTCCAAAACTGAACAGGGCGGAGAAAACCCTACCGCTGCAACTAATTGGTTAACATCAAACAAAGAATGTAAAGGCAAGTGTCCAGTGCGTCTACTACAGAAGATGTTAAGCAAAAAAACACCGTATATCAAAACGAATCAATTGTTTTCAACTCCAAATCCGGATTGGAAGAAGACAGGAATTTGGTACAAAAATTTTCCAATAGATATTAACCAACTCAGTAAAAAGTCACGTCTAGGCGCGCAATGTATTGGGATTGACACCAAGAGGGTAAAAATAACCAATCTTTTCAATCCGCTGTAAGCAATTTGACAAAATCTGGAGCCAGCAAGAAGTTATTCAAATTACTGGTCATTCTTCATTTGTGTCTCTCAAGCCATTCCTAAAGCAAAGCAATGAACATCATCTTAACATCGTTGAAAAAATGAGAGAAAGAACGCTGCCGTGCACTACCACACTCAAGCTCATCGACAGATAACAATTACTTACAATAATTGTACGTTTAATATTAATACAAAATAAATGATATATTATTATCGGTCTATTCATTATATAATCGTGACGAATACCACTCGAGCAATCGGAAATAATCGATTATTTTTCTACGTTCTCGTGATTTTTCGCAGATTACGTCTCTTTACTCGTGAAATAATCGATTATTTTCTAAGCTTTTGTGATATTATAACTGATTATTTCCTTCCTATTAATTTTGACCAATCGCTATCAAGAATTGGTATGTCAAATGTAAATTTTAAGTGGAAAAATTACTTAACAGCTGTCAACTTAGCTGTCAGCAGTTTTTCCGGAAAAAAAAATCGAAAAAATTCCATGCAAGTTTGACAAGTTGTATTAAAATAAAATGTTCATTTAACTCAGGAAATAATCTTACCAAATATCCCTCGTGCATCTAATTTTTCCTGTAGAAAAATTGGAACACTCATTTTTAAGTAATCTGTTTTAACAAATAGTATTCGCGAAAGTGGAAAAATCCTCGTCTTCGACTCGGGTTTTTAAAACCACTCTCGCTCATGCTATTTGTTAAAACAAATTACCTAGAAACTCGTTTTTCCGAATTTTTCCGGAAAAATTGAATGCACTAGGGATATTACCCCCGAATAAACGCTTTCATTAAAAATATGTTCGATGTATTGACGTATTGTACATCTTACCTGCTGTGACCTATAGGACACCATCCTGTTGGAACCTTCACAAGATTGGGAAAAGAGAGACTGGAGTGTGCGAGAGGTGTGAAGTGGAGGATGATGTGAGGCATGTGTTTAGATGCTGGAGGAACGAAAGGTACTGAAGAAGATGGAGAGAAAGCTATGGGCGGCGGTGTACTGGGAGAACATGGTGGATATAATGTTGAGGGGGGAGGAGGAAGCATGGAGGTGAGTGGAGTAGTGGAGAGCATGGTTAGGGGGAGAGGACTCGATATGGCATGAGAGGTAGGAGTGATAGTAGGGAGAAGACGACGGTATGAGCGGAGAGTGTGCGAGGTACCGCCGCCCGTCTCGAAGTATGCTAGGGTAGTGATTCCGAGACGGGGGTAACGGCGAGTTTGAGGTGGGTTTGGTTGGTAGACATCCCCTTGGGGATGAGTCCAACTCTGTTTGGGTCCTGGACCCATTTGAACATAAGCTTTCCATCTCAACCCGAAAAAAAGAATCCTGTCGGAACCCTAACTGTTGACGTTCAATTAAGGGAAGGAGGTCAAGAAAATCACTTATTTAAAAAGCACAAATAAGGATCCGAATTCAAGGTTCCTCGAAAAATAACGGTCCAATTATTTGATTTTGATGACCAACGGCAGTTTTGGCTAGAAACTATCTCATTTGATGAGAATGAATAATATCTCTTGACATAAATCGGATATCAGTAGTAATATCCCTAGGATAATAAACGAGATAATTTTATGACAATCGAAAGCTCGTTACTTGGTAACAGCAGTAAGCTTGAGAAATTTGTCATAAAATTATGAGGCATTTGCCAATGTCCAAGGGATATTCGGCGGAAAATTTTTGGACAGAATCATTAACTCAACACAATGAAACATTTATCCATTAAAAGTTCAGCTAGTGAAGGTACAATTATTAAAATTTAACGTAACATTAGATTTGCTGCTGTTCTCTACTATAGAAGATCTATTATCACGCATAATATTTATGATCTTGTTGTGGTGTTTTTGATCGAGATTTAAATATGGTTTTATAGGAATTTGCTTGCTATGACCAGTAGTTTTCAGCAATTGTTGTTCTTCTACACCACTCTTTGCCAATTCGCTAACAGCAGTTGATCTATTCTAGTGATTTGTTATCTTTTTGTCCTTTACAGTTGTAATTTAACTAGTGCAATGAAAATTATCGAAAATTTTGGGAAAGATGCTCGAATGCAAGTTAAGTTGAAGAAGAGCACGAGTGCGCGGAGCGCTCGAGTGCCTTTTTAAGTTTAACTTGCATGAGAGCAGATTTGTCAAAAATTATCGATTTATTTTCATTGCAAGAGTTAAATTTTATAAGAAAATTTCATGAATCAATCAAATCGTATTGTGTCACTGTCAGTTGCTTTCACATTGCCGTCACCTGTGGCGACAATAATATTGTATACTTTATGCTCATTGCAGGCACGTAGGAGCTGTCTGAAACGACGCTTTATAAAAAACCCATTGTAAAATTTTCTAAGTGCAATGTCGCAATTTGGAAACGCTTCTGCTGTAGATATTGATAAGAATATAGACAATCTTACGCCAACGAATACAAAAACGTCAGTATGGGGACAATTTCAAGAGGTTTGTGCCGAAAGAAATCACTTATTAGAACGAGGAACTTCGGTGTAAAAAATTGTCTTCATTCTAAAGGACTGGGCAAGCAACATGCGCAAGAAGGATGGATCCCTTTATAAAGAAAGTGTGGTGAAAACAGCATGGAACGTGACAGCAGAACTTGTTCAGGAAAAATATTGCGAAGATTTCGGCATTGCAATAGATCCATTTAATGATGTAAGATTTAAATCTGCTAGGGGTGCACGAGATGCTGCGCGCAAAATATTACAAATGAACCCGAAAAAGAGAAAAGAAAGCTCATCGGCTTTTACTCATAAAGAATTGCTGCAAATTTTGAAGCTTCACGATGAAAACAACCCAGAGGGTCTGCAGAAAAAATTGTTTCATCTCATATCTTATGAGCTAGCATTTCGAGGAGGTGAGGCAGCCAACTGTTTAATGATGGAGCAAGCACAAATAGAATAGAATATAATCCAGTGTTTTTAAAAACCTGCCAAGGAGGAGGCCACAGATTAACAGACAGTAAATGGTTAATCAGAAACACTATTAATGAAGACATCTGCCCCGTTAGGTAGGTAAAATTAACCGATTTTTCATTTAATTTTTCTTATCAAAGCTTTTTTTCTTCAAGATTATACAAAAAACTTTTGTCAAAACGAGGATCTAACGTGAAGACGAACCGTCTGTTTCTTACACCGAATCGAGAATGGCAAAATAATGGCATATGGTTCAAGAACATCCCAGTTGGCAGAAACGAGATCGCAAAATGGAGAAAGCTGTCTGTCCAAAGAGCAGGTCTCGATAGCGAAAAGTTCAAATTTACAAACCATTCTCACTGAGCAACTGCCGTAAGCCATCTAGCCAAGGTTGGGGTAAACGAAAACCAGCTAACGAAAATAACGGGACATGAAAATGTCAGTTCAATAAAACCTTATTTACAACTCGATAAAGAGTTTCACGAGGCAATAATAAAGAAAATGAGAAACAGTGAAAACAACGAGTTTAGTGTTTTTTCAGTTTCAACTTCTGCTTCAAGTAACGTTGTTTCTGACCAACAACAAACTTCGACTCGTTCGGTCATAAATTTCAATAATTGCGTTTTTAATTGTAAAAATTTCAATAACTAGGTTTAACAGTTTTCATGTTACTTTAATAAATAATAAACGTTTATAATTACGTCTGCATTTATTTTAAAGGACCTGATAATTTTGCATTAGTGCAAATTATCGATAATTTGCACTAGTGCAAAATTATCGCCTACTTATATGCTCATTGGCTAAAACAACAATCAAAAAATAATCGGAACATAATTGAAATGTCAAATTTGACAGATGAAAAAATGTTTCAGTGTAATGTTGACATGGTTGGGCGAAATTGTTTCATATGACAAAAAATGACAAAATTTTATTGGTTGTTAGAACTGTCAAACTGAAGTCAAATCGTTTTTGATCATCTCCTGGTATTAACGTATGGATGAATTGCGGTTCGTATGGGTAAAATTTGTTCTTTTTTAGAATCTTCGCAAATGTATCTTTTTTTATTCCATTTGTCATTAAAGATGTCCTTTTTCGCAAAGAATATTTGGGATGTTCAATCGACGAGAGCATTACTTCTTCAATGTCATTATTATCTACATTGTTGTAACGTTTTTTACCCAATTTATTAAGTACATCTTCATAAGTCTTAAATTTATTGAATATTTTTCTCACTGTTGTATAATGAATATTTTTATCTGGATGTCGGATATTGAATATTTCTGCAATTTCTCGAAATGTTTAATAATCACACACTATTAATTAACAGAATCTCAATTTTATCTCCCATTCTTTATGTGGCTGGAATTTTTACCTGTTCATAAACAAATACTTTCAAAAATAAAACTTCACAACAATATTAAAACATTAATTTTTTTTTATTTTTAATTTTATTATTTTTAATCTTTAACATCTTCTCCTCATAAAAATTATACATTATGGTCAAAAATGAAATGAAATTTATTCTTGATCAAAAATCTTTTTTTTTAACAAACCTCGGCGTATACGACTGATACGATTGATTATCTGATAGTTGAATTCTGGGTCGTAGAACACGTAGAACTTTTTATGAAGAATATATTTTATTAGACACACTGTATATAACTATTATTTGAAATCATTAGCTCGTATCACAATCCTTCTCACCTGTAGGTACATCTTATTTTCTTATGATTCAATGGAAGTATAACAGAAAAAAGCAGTTATTACTATTCAAAGAATCGTACGCTTCAAAATTGAATGTCATCTTAAACGCACGACTTCCTGAATAGCACAAAACACTTTTTTCTTGAAGAAGACAAGTTTTTGGACCTAAAATAATTTAAAACTTCATATTAATTGGTGGTTAATATAATTTATTTTGACTACAATTTGTTTAAATATTAGGAAATCAGCAAAATCAGATGCAGAACTACAAACAGCATCAATACAAATAATAAACTATATTGATATGGTTCTGTTGAATTGAATTGTAGAGCTATATCAATTCCATACAATATTATAAATCAAATTCTATTTATTTTATTATTTCGGTTTTAATACTTATCTTTACTTATATCAATCTAGCTCAGTCGGAAATTATCAAAATATTTATTTTATTATTTTATTATGATTGTTATGCTATTATATTATTTGAATATTATTTTGAAAATTCATTTAAACCATCTCAGGGAATTATATTTTTATTTTCAAATTCTTGTGAAGAATTCAAATTTTTGTGAAGCCAACTCTGTCCTTTGACCTTCAACAAGTTCCAACGTTGACAGCTTGTGTTGATTGTAAAATATATAATAGATACAAAAACAAACACATTCAATTTTAAATAAATGTTCAACAAATGAAACGTTTAGTTTAGTGTTTAATTCTGTTTAACGGCCTTATTAACTTCAAAAATATTCAAAAATCATGAACACTATTTCTTATCTAAAATTCATTCACTCTCTCATTCACAACAAAATTAAGATTATACTTATCAGAGTCTATGGTTTTATATTTCTGTGGTTTTAAAAAACTACAGAAAAGATGAATAATTTTATATGTGAAGAAATTACATTCGACAACGTTCTAGAATAAAATGGAGTCAATGATGGTTAATACCTTTTTGATTTTTTTGAAATTTTTTATTAGTAAGTATAATCTTCTGTAATACTTTTGAAATTTGAACAATTTAAATTTTATACATCTATAAATTCAAAATTGAATTATATAGATAAATGATACCTGATTGTCTTTCGTAATTAAAGTATTCATTTCCTTTCTTCTCTTGAAGGTCACACTGAATTCAATGTTCGTGGCCCTGGATCAAAATTCTGGGTCACGGAAAGTTTTTTTCTGTGCTGGATAAGCGATTTCAATATTTTTCTGCTTTTCACTTGTAATTTATTGTTAATATGCCTTGGATATAGGTATATTACCTATATGGCTTATACCAGTGTTCACTTAGCAACAAATATTTTATGGTAAGTATGACCTTTCACTTACTTATTTATTGTTATAATCACTTTAGATTAATTTAGTTAACTTTATATTTAAAAAATATTTTAATTTATTATTAAGTAACTATTCATACCATAACAATATATTTCTTTTTTAACTGATAAATTTTGACGCATTTTGTCGTCATATATTGTTACCAAACGATCGCCCTGTATAATCATTCATTGTTAATAGGAACCCAGTCATCTGTTAAGAGAGATGCCACTGGTTGATTTCCTTAATGCTTAATGAGCTAGTCGATGGTACGATGATCAGATGGCCATCGAGATAACTTTGATGGACCGACCATACTTCACCGACATCCAAATTTAATTAGATCGATTAATTCATGTCATTTCTGCTGTCACAAGTGATCCTTGTCGATAGAGACATTTTATACAATGAGAAATATTTTGAAAATCCCATCCACAATATACCTAATCTTATTAATTCTAATCGGGGTTGAGAATCGATAGTAACAAATGTATTGATCTAATTGAATTAATAATAACGATATATTAACGTATAAGTCAGGCAAAAATAGCAGGTAAAGTTTAAAAACCAGCTTGAAATTATGGCACACCTTATATAAGATTACCATACAAATATTTATGATGAAAAATATGTTTTTGTTGAAAGACAATGTTTAGTGAAAAAACCATATCATCACTTCAGAGTTCGTAGATATTTGCCTCCACAAATCTGCAAAATTAAGGTGTGATAAAACGAGACTTTCACACAGGGTTTTTTTAACATTTTGGGGGAGAAAATGACGATTTCCACATATCAGTTTTAATGAGACGTAAGCACGTTGAATCAATTTATTTATGTCTTTGTCAAATCTTAATTCTGAATCTATAATGACACCTAAATTTTTAGCGTTATTAACCAAGGTTAACTCTTCATTATTTTTTTGTATATGTAAGACAATTTTTTTTCTCACCCTGTTATTCTTAAAATAGTTTTCGTTTCAAGTAAAATAAATTAAGTCATGGGTACACCCTAATATTTCAGAAATGCATTTCTCGACAATTGTCTGAAATAGATAAGTAAAATATCATAATGTCACGTAGCCTTCGAGGCCACGAAAGGGGAAAGATAGGTTTTAAGAACGATTTGGGTTTTAGTTGCTAGAAGATAACTAAAGTGTTCACTTGAGCCAGATAAATTTAAATATATAAAATATAGTGTGTATTGTGGTGCATGTCAGGAGTTAAATAGGTGAGTCTATCTCACAGAGTAATTCATTTTTGCCTGTTATTTGATATTTGAATTTAAAAGATATTTTATCACATAGGGTATATATATTTGCTAATTATTTTTAATAATAACTTTGTTTAAAGTTCTTTAATATTCAACGTTATCAAGAACATTAATTTATTGTTGCATTTCCTATTCATCCAATCCTACTGTACTGTGGAGAGTTTGTGCCACTTGCAGTTTAACTCACATACCTATACTGTATTGTGGAGAGTTTGCGCCACTTGCGGTTTGTCCATTCCTGATACAGGGTGACTTCTCACGTCACCTATATCTCCTTCCACCCCCCTGTATTGTGGAGAGCTTGAGCCACTTGCAGTGTAACCTTATTTTGCTGTACTGTGGAGAGTTTGTGCAACTTGCAGTGTTTTATTATTTTGCTGTACTGTGGAGAGTTTGTGCCACTTGCAGTGTATTATTATTTTGCTGTACTGTGGAGAGTTTGTGCCACTTGCAGTGTAATATTATTTTGCTGTACTGTGGAGAGTTTGTGCCACTTACAGTAGTTATAATATTGTTTGTGGAGAGTTTGTGCCACTTGCAGTTTAACTCACATACCTATACTGTGTTGTGGAGAGTTTGCGCCACTTGCGGTTTGTCCATTCCTGATACAGGGTGACTTCTCACGTCACCTATATCTCCTTCCACCCCCCTGTATTGTGGAGAGCTTGAGCCACTTGCAGTGTAACCTTTTTTAGCTGTACTGTGGAGAGTTTGTGCCACTTGCAGTTTAACTCACATACCTATACTGTACTGTGGAGAGTTTGCGCCACTTGCGGTTTGTCCATTCCTGATACAGGGTGACTTCTCACGTCACCTATATCTCCTTCCACCCCCCTGTATTGTGAGAGCTTGAGCCACTTGCAGTGTAACCTTATTTTGCTGTACTGTGGAGAGTTTGTGCCACTTGCAGTGTAATATTATTTTGCTGTACTGTGGAGAGTTTGTGCCACTTACAGTAGTTATAATATTGTTTGTGGAGAGTTTGTGCCACATATTCCTTATATGCATTGGGGAGAGTTTGCGCCCCTTGCACCTTTCCTAATAACCCTAAATATTTACTATTAGGCATTTATTTTTGATCAAGTGAAGTTTTAACTTTACTTTAGTACTGATATGCATAATCACGTTTCAAACACATAAGATGCACCTCGTATATTATTAATACTTTCATTAATTTTGGGGATTTCAACTATACTAATCGTTAGTTAAATAATTAATCATTATTTATGGCAAATTGAATACTCAGAGTGTTTTTCCATCTAATTCCAGGTACGTCATCTCGGTTGTTCAACCTACTTGGACCATGTCCACATGGACTGTTCAATTAAATCCAGGCATCACGTCCAGTGTCTTGTAAATAGTTATTTTCAACATTTAGATTTGTTTTATTATCTATATTATAAACAATATAATGTAAGTACACAGAAAGTAATTAAAAGTTAAATTCTAATTAAATATATCAATCTTTACAAATCACTCATTCTCCTCAAGTCAAGTTTTTCCCTCTTTACATATATTTATTAGGTTTTCAATTTAATCCTTGTAAGTGGAGCCGAACAAAATTATATTAGATTAGAACAGTTGATTAATAGATCTGTCGCTAATTTTATTAAAGTTCTTGAATAATATTTATTATTATTATATTATATTTATATCATTATTGTTCCACCACTCGCCTATTGATCGCTCTGGAATACTTTCCAAAGTTATAATTTGAATTTCAGTCACAAATATCATCGGTAATCTTTTTTATCTTCGTTTCTCCAAAATTTTTACCTTGAAAAAGGTTTTCTATTAAATTTATGGAACTACAAAAAAATTGGTATTTAGCTTTTTGACTTTCAACAAAGTAAACCAAAAAATGTACAAATTTTTCATCTCAACAATAAGACACTTGTTGACTCAGCTTTAAATGAGACTCATAAAACTGAATTTCGAAAGTATTGTGGTCTTGTTTACAAAATAAATTCACACGAACTTCATAGTTGGATTTGACAAATACCTGTCAAGTGGTTTATTTCCGGTACGTCTACCTGAAAATGCTGTTGCTTTTGAATTTATGATTTTTATACCGCCCAGAATCAAGACAGCTCTTGATAAAGACCGAGTAGATTTTATAAAACTGAATCTTATTTTTAATTTTATCGTAGTATAATTTCGTTGGTTATTTTTTTGCTGTGAATTTAAAAGGAGACTTTAAATTCTTTCTCCTTTTTTTCTTTTGATACTTACCAAAAAAAATAATACAATAGCTTCTTGCTCCATATATTATTGCCGACTTGAAAAAAATCATTTTGTAAGTGTTACATACTTCCACAATCAAACGTCTTACCGACTCGGATCTTATTCTGCCGACACTCAACAACAAAGATCGAAATGGGAAATAATATTGACAAACACCACAAATCAACTTTTCTGACTTTAGATCTGTCCGACAATAAAGAATAAGGTCGGTGTCCTTTATCATGGTTTCCTATGATCCCTTATACCTTTGTTCAGGTGACAATAAGAGTGCGGCTTTTATAAAAACTTCTCAAAGGTGGTTTTTGTTCTGGAAATGTCTACCGATCGACACCTAGAAAAACATGTGAGTTGACAAAAATTCATTTCGCTCGACGAAATATTAAAAGAAATGAAATTCCAAACAGTCTTCACTGTTTTTTAAAAGCATTCTGTATAAATAGAACTTTTCATCACAAATTTTTGTGTGTGTATAAGTCAGAAACTAGTATGTTTTCCTACTGTTTTTTGTAAACAAGGATGTTCAAATACCAGTAGGTACTCATATAATGAATATCAATAAATATTTATCAAACTAAGTATATTCATTAAAAGAAAGAAAGAAAACAATAAATAAATATACTCCAGTATACTCCTCAAGTTCTCAAAGTTCCGAAATTTAGCAATTTTACTTGGAATAGAAAAAATCTAGTTTTTCCCGACAGGCTAGTTTAAACACTAAACACTTTCCATTTTGATATTTCATGAAGAAGCGAGGATTCGTCCGTCATGTAGGATCTTATAACAATGTAAATTCGAACTATTTTGAAATAACAAACTTTCTCATCGCCATTTCATTTTTGGAATCTGGAATAGTAACAATTATGACTTCATGCCTTAATTCAAAATTGTCCATTTTCATTGCACAGAGTTTACTAGAATGGCACGCTCCAGCAATTCCCATTATCATTACAACCTTCATCATTAAATAAAAATCATTGGGAGCTCTAAACAGGAATTTATTTACATCTTCCCTCTCAAACACATTAGATTTTTTGGGTTTATATCCGTCATTTCTTCTTTTTAAAAATGCTCGAAGTTTGGGATACTTGGAAATATCTATGTTTTTCTCTATGAAAAGGGTGGACTTTAGCATGAAATATCCACTCATAAGCTTAATGGAGACTTTTATATAGTAGATTTTTCGTGAAAGTACGCCAAAAGTACGGTTTCTGAAACTGCAGTAGCAGTCTTTGTTTGGCACCATTTCTTTAGGTACTGTTACGTTGCTCCATACCTCTTCCTTAATTTTTCTGGAAGCAGCCACAGAAGCGGTATCTGTTAATTCTTCTATATCCATTGAGCTGTTATACGAATCAATAATCTCAATTTCTCTCAATTTTTAATAATAAAATGTCAGCTCGACGTTATTGATAAAATAACAATGCTTATGACGCTATAGAAACCGGTCAAAGTTGTCCATAATTTCATGCGAAAAGTATCGAATTAAATTAATAAAAATCCAAGAATAAATTCAGCGGGGAGGAGAAATAATTTCATGTACTTCACGGGATGTAAAAAGCACATGGTCAATATATTGATCAATATTGCATAGTTAATACTATTGACAATCCAGGTATCAATATTGTTTACACCGCACTCGTTCAGTATTATTGATGATACTTTCTTCAATATTTATATTTTGTGTCAATTGGTTTTTGTACCGTGCATGCATATATTTGATTTATGTTGTATAGAGGTTGAAATAATGAAAAATAAAAAGAAAATAGCATGCGCAACTATTTTACTATGCTTAGGGGCGAAACGTGTTGTTAACCGTCAACGATGGGTTAAACAATGGATGAAAAAGAAAAAACGGTATGGGCACATGAATTTACTAAGAGAAATCGTTTCAAGTGATATACGTGATTACTACAACTATTTGCGAATGGAGAAATATAAATTTGACACACTCGTAACAATGATTGCACCTCACATCAAGCGTCAGGATACTACCATGCTTGAAGCTTTAACCGTTACAGAGAAACTAGCAGTTACTCTCCGGCATCTTGCAACAGGTAGGAGCTTCGAAGATCTTGAGTATTCAGCTAAAAGATTACATGAAGGTAAGTACTAACTACTATATAAATGTGGCACATACTATTGAACTAAAAGTATATTTTGAATTTTTTTATTACACATCTAATGTAAGTATCTAAAGTAAGAAAATATTATAAAAAAGTAACTACTGCCTGACTGACTGACTGTCTCCACTGTCCCGAAATAAAATTAAACGAGCTATACTATATTGTCAAATTTCCTGAGTTGATTTTTTTTTCAGTTTCCATCAAACCCTGAAGATTGGATGAAGATTGCTGGCGAATTTGGAATTAACAAATTTCTCCACTGCTTAGAGGCTATAGATGGCAAGAACATCGCTATAAAAAAACCAGCAAAGTCAGGATTAGCGTACTTTAATTATAAAGGGTTTTTCAGCATTATTTTACTAGCTGTGGTGGATGCGAACAAAAAGTTTGTACTGGTTGATATAGGTACTAACGGTAAAATCTCAGATGATGGAGTGCTGTTCTACTCCGAATTTGGAAAACTCTTATAAAACAACGAGCTCAATTTACCCAAACCCGCGCTTCTTCCAAATAGCTCAAAGGCATTTCCATTTATTTTTATAGGTGACGAAGCTTTTGCTTCACGGC
Organism: Lochmaea crataegi; assembly: GCA_947563755.1. Taxonomy (NCBI): domain Eukaryota; kingdom Metazoa; phylum Arthropoda; class Insecta; order Coleoptera; family Chrysomelidae; genus Lochmaea; species Lochmaea crataegi. Next base: position 3,495,903 of record OX387432.1, read on the forward strand.
CCGATTTAATGAAGCCGTACGCTTAAGGAAACCTTGACGCACCTAGTCAAGAATTCAATCGATAGTAGCGAGAAGATTTGGCGTTTTCCAGAAAGCCATACAGCTTGCTCCAAAGAAAGCTAGGATTATAACGTTAGCATGTTGATATTCACATAATTTTCTAACAAAAGAAGTTGAAAGTTATTCTCAACTGAACGAAAAGGATGATATACCTTATCGCCCAGTAACCAATTTTCAAAGCAGTAAGTTCAAAAACAGCAGCAATGCTGCTAAAGAAGTCAGAGACGAAATTCGTAATTATGTAAATAATGAAGGCATATATATGATCAACCCAAAACAATAGATATATAGTGTTATGCTAAAATTCTAGGAAAGAAATAATTAATTTGGTATAAAATGGCGTGACCATTTTATTTGTTACCATAATGTATTGTTTACTTACCTCGTTTCGCTCATTGTAGTCAACTGGAAGTTCTGAACCTTGCAAAAAAGAAAGTGCATGATATGTTCAAGAAGATGGGACGTAAATATCTTCGGGCGCACTCCCAGACCGCTTGGATGCAATCACTTTTTTCATCTCCTCTCTGTAGTTGCTTCTTAGGCTATTTATTGTTTTGCTCACGTCTTTCACGTGTTTGCATCGTGTTTTACACGTCGATATATAACAAGTGGTGTTTCCAGTGCTTCACTACGTTTTATTTTTGTATGATACATTGCGGGAATCCCACAAGGCATCGTTTCAAATGTCTCAATAAAACTTCTCATCACTTCTTCCTTACCATCAGTTTCACTTATGGCGATAACGTTCAAAAACCGGTTCTCAGCAGAACACACAACACCGTTCACTAGAAGATACAAACAGCAAGCAAATACTGATGAAAATATTGACGTTATGCCGCACACTTTTAATATAATGATCAATATCCCCACCACCTGTCAGTATTGAAGTCTGGATGTGAAAATATTTAAATTTCATCAATATTTGATATCTACTTCAATATTTATTTCGATACACCTCGCACATGGTCAATATACTGATCAATATTATCCAATATTGATCAATATATTAACCGTGTGCGGGCCGCTTAAGTATATTTACTAGTCTCGAACTTTATAGCCAGTCCTCGCTATCGCTCCGGCGCAAAATCGTTCTCGACTATTAAATGTGTCCTGCATCCCTTATAGTATAAATAACTATTAATTAACCCATTTTTTACCAAGGATCAGAAAAATGAATGTAATAACATAACATCAGTTTTATTCATCAAAGTAAAGCACAATTAAGATAAATTCACAACAACAAAAATTTTCATTATCAAAACTTTATGAAAAAGCAGTGGTGCTTAGGTACACGCACCACTGGCTAAATCCGTTAACAATTGGCATGCAAATGAACTTCGCACTTTTGGCATGTATATATTGTATGAGTATGACATACTCTGCAGCGTCTGCGCATTTCTTGCTTAAAAATAACGTGATCTAGATTATCTGTGCGAACTTCATTAGGTAGGTACATTCATTGGAACTGCTTGAGATTCTCGCGATTTAAAAATTTTAAAAGTCGCAAAGCGAAGAAAAAAATCTGGACATACTTTTGTAGTGAGAATACGAACAATTCTAACCAACTCACTAACAGAACTATCACAACTCAATACCTCAACAGCGTTACTAACGAGAATACAAAAACAAAAAATTTCGTGGGAGATAGGCTGCACCGCCAACTGCACTATCCTTTCATTACAGAATACCGAAACTACATATTTAGCCAGTGGTGCGCTAATTTGAAAAGATAAAAATAATTTAAAATGTCCCTACTGTTACAATTTCAGTCTTTGTTATCACTAGTTTCAGAGTATTATTGGAATATACAGAAGGTAATTATTGTCGGATGTAATGATATCCTTCGAAGTCCTTTGGTGTAGGAATTTTGGAAGATGTAAAGTTTGTTTCCTGGAGACATAGGAAATCGGGATGGTAGAGGAAAATGAGTAATTGTAGACGTTCTAGGCGCGGATAGTATCCGTCGCAATTCCACTGAATTATCGTGAATTTATTAGTTAATATCAAAAGAGGTCGGTATCGTCACAATTGGAGTCACTATCAAAGAATTAAAAGATTTGAGGCTATCAGAATCGTTTATATCGTTGGGATTCAAGGTACATTGTATTTTCTTTGTTATGCGGGTAATGCGATTTTTGAGAGACCTATCAGAGATAGCATGATATATTTGACGAAGATCTGCAGGGAGGGATATAATGTTTGAAGTAAATTAGTAAGCTTCGGTAATGGATCGTGGTTACCGAAAGAGTTTTCCAGAAATGCTATTAATTGATCTGAAGTAATTGAGAAGGATATTGGGTCTGTTTTTCCTAAATTTTCAATGATCGCGCGTGCAGAGGGGCTGATAGTTGTTGCAACGAAAGGCGTTGTTAGATAGTGAATCTGTATTGTCTTGACTGAGTGTGAGAGGAACAGATAAGATAATTACAGGGGGCGACTCAAGGCTAGAGTCAGTAGAATGAAGTCGTTTGAGGCCTGAACCACCAGGAGTGTGTTGACGGAATGATTATTGATGGAGGATATATGGGCAGTAGTAGGAGAGGAAGTAGGATTAGTGGGCATATTATCGGTAGAATCATTCTGAATAGGGGTAGTTGTGGAGAGGGAACTGTCATGAGGATTTGGCAGGTATCTGCAGTGAGTCCAGCTTGTTTGCAGAGGAAGCACTCCAATTTATCTGAGGTAACGAAGATCCAGAAAGCAGTATTTTTGGACTGTATTACAACGGAGGTTTGTATTTCATAGTTATTTTTATCCGGTAGAACATAGACGGACCGACGGAAGCTTAGGATATGGAATAATCTTCTTCAGGTGAGCCAGTACGGATTTTGATGATGGGGGATGTGAGTTGAAGTCCGAGAACATTTTTTTAGAGCCTGTACGATGAGTATATTAGGAATTGAGGGACATTTATTAGATAATAGTAATATTTTAGAAGGGCTGATGAGTCTGCGTATGGGGACATTTTCTTCTTTAACAACTGTAGGATGGTCTCTCAGGAGGTTATCAACGACTAAAGTAGAAGCAAGAAAGATGCAAATCCGCTGGTTAGATATACGGGAAGCATTTCACCAATTGCCTTGATGTAATCGAATCCGGAAGTGCATTAATTACAATAGCTTGATTTCTACTAGGATATGTTATAGGTGTCGAAGTTGATTTTCTTGAATTTGATTTAGTGACAGCAGCAAAGCTTCGTGCAGTGGGCTGAGTAGATATGTTTAAATATTTGAGATGCCATCTACTCATATTAATGTTATAAATGAAACTAACTGTTTCTAATTGATTCCACTATTTAATGAAAAAATTATGAAAATTATGAGAGGATATTGATAATTATTTCGATATTGACATATCATCGTCAGAATGACAGAAGTTACATTTTATGTGATACCTACTTGATGTTCAATATTTTGGCTAGACCAAATAGTAAGTGACCTATCTTGTGATTGACTTAATACATATGAATAAAAAAAGGAGAAGATATGATTTTACAAATATTAAAACTTAGGTATTATTAGTCCTATGGGGATATCCTGGATATCTTTTTCCCATTTAAGATCAGTATAACTGTGCAATGATATAGGAAACCAAGGAAAACTATATCTGCTGATCTTTACAATTGTTACTTAAGAAGACAATTTATTAGTGGAGAGCTCCCTAGATTTATCTGTTCATTGACAACTTCATAACGTGGGTCTCTTAAGTGTCTTCTTATTTCTAGTTCTTCAAGGACATCTAGTTCTTGTTTCTTATCACAAATATGCAGTACTTCTAGTTCTGTGTTAGGTGTTAATGAATGTTTTGTGTCAAGAAGATGTTTTGCGTAATGTGATTTATCTGGCTGTATTAATCTGTATGCTCGTGAGTGTTCATTGTATCTAATTTCAAAATTTCGAATTGTTTGACCAATATAGACAGCATTACATTCTGGACATTTAAGTTTATATATTCCAGACTTTTTTAATGGTAGTATTTTTGTTTTTACATCTAATAATTTTTTACTCACATTGTTTTCTGTTTTAAAAGAAATTGCTGTATTTGTTGAACAAGATATTATCTTTGAAATATTATTAGAAATATTACCAGCATATGTGATGGTTTTGTAATTTTGTATTTCCCTAGTTTTTTCAGGAAATATTAATTGTAATGCCTCTTTTTTATTGATTAATTTATTTATTATATGTAATGGATAACCGTTGGATGTGGCTATTTGTTTAATTATATTAATTTCTCTATCAAAATTATATTTGTTCATAGGAACTGAAAATGCTCTATGTATCATTGAATTATATGCTGCTAATTTATGTGACATGGGATGAATGGAATTATATGGTATAGTTACATCAGTATGTGTTGGTTTTCTGTAAATTGAAAAATCAAGTATATTATTGACTCTTTGAATTTTAATATCAAGAAAATTGATTGAGTTATTTTCTTCAACTTCTAATGTAAATTTAATTTTTGGATGTAAATTATTAATATGATTGAACAATATATCTAATTGTCGTTCACTACCTACAAAACAAGCTAATATGTCATCTACATACCTATACCAAAATAATATATTTTTTGAAATGTTACATTCAAAGATTTTTCTTTCTAAACTGTCCATAAAAATGTTTGCTAAAATTGGTGATATAGGGCTTCCCATTGGTAAACCTTCATTTTGAATATATACCTTATTATCAAAAGTAAAATAATTCTGATTAATACATACATCAAACAAATTAAGAATATCTGATATTATTCCTGGATTGATATTTTTATCCTCTAGTAATTTTTTAACAAGTGTTATGCATTCTTTAGGAGGAATTTCAGAGAACATATTGGTAACATCAAATGAAATATCTAAGTTTAGAGCTACCTTGTAATTTGTATGTTTTTAATTTTTTGATTAGTTCTATTGAATTTTCAATTGAGTATTTAGATATACCTCCGTAGCTATTAAGTATATAGTTTAGTTTTTTAGCTAACTTATTATTAGGAGTATCAACGTAAGAAACTACAGGTCTAATTGGTTTCGATACTTTATGTAATTTAACAGTTCCATATAAATGTGGAGACTGAGGACTAATAATACCTAAGCTTTAATATTTGTAAAATCATATCTTCTTCTTTTTTCTATTCATATATATTAAGTATATCACAAGATAGGTCACTTACTATTTGGTATAGCCAAAATATTAAACATTAAGTAGGTATCACATAAAATGTAACTTCTGTCATTCTGACGATGATATGTCAATATCGAAATAATTATCAATATCCTTTCATAATTTTCATAATTTTTTCATTAAATAGTGGAATTAATTAGAAACAGTTAGTTTTATTTATAACATTATTATTTAAACCAGACTACTATTTTTTAAATATTTCTTATAGACGTATTTTATTGGATACATAAGTGGCGTATTATTTTATAGGTTGTATAAAACTACGGAAATAAAGTTAGCTCATAAATATTTTTTTTATTGTCATGTAAAGAAAAAATAATAACTGAACTGGTGCGTTAACGCACTAATGGTTAAAGATGGACAATAAATTTTTTAGCGATTATCATTATGTTAAGTGTACGAAAGCAACGAAACGGCGTTGTAATGGAAACTGTAAGTGGGCTCGCATACCAGAGCAGCATAAACAGTTTTAATGACTGAAATCGCTGTACCCTCTTGACCTAATATTGAAATTTGAAATTTGTTAAAGTGCCTGTTGCTGGCTGCTCATTGCTCCGGTATGCGAGCCCATCAAATACGCAACTAGTAACGGGAAAAAACAATAAGCAATATTATTGTCAATAAGGAGTATCACATACCGGAGAAATACCTAATGAGCAGACATCAATAGGCAATAAGCAATGCATTTTATGCTATCTCGCATAACAAAGTAATAAAATATCACTAGTTCAAAATGTCATCTCATGAGGACGAAGTGGTAATGTTGTGGCAATATTTAAGGCGAAGAAATAGGAAACGAAGACGACATTGGATTCATCTATCATTTCAAGTGCTCGAGAATCATGGAGCAAGTATATGAGCCGAAGAATTGAAGGCACTTCGCACCCAATTTAAGAACTGCTACCGGATGAATTTTTTTCAACAGATTCTAGCACCTCATATTACCAAACAAGTTGCAAACTACAGAGATGCGATCACCCCACAAAAGAAACTATTGATTACTCTCAGGTGAGGTATACTAAATATAATATATATTGAAAATGTAGTATTTTAATAAAAAGTGATTTCTGTCATTACTATCAGACATATCCGGTGAAAAAAATCTAAATATATGGTTGTATGGGTGTGTTGGTCTTCATATTCTCTTGAATGAGTGAAAACATTGAACTGAGTTGAGCAGGGACAAACAGGGCTAAGAGTTTTTATTGGTACTATCATAGTTTCATTTTGGGGTGGACTATCACACAGCAGTACATCAAGAAACTCAAGCTCTTCTGTATCATTTGATGATCAGTCAATTTTGATAGATCTGGGAGCAAACTTGTTGAATATTTCAGATCTGGATAAGGTTACTCTTCCGCTGAAGTTTGTGACTTGACATATTCCATATAATACTTATCAGTTTGATTAAGAATAGTTGTAGAAACTTTTCGTCGCTTCCCAGGAGATTCAATGCTTGCAGTATTTGAACATGGCACTTGAGTTTATGGATTTTTGTGTTAGGATTTTCTAAAGATATCTGTATAGCTTCTAACTGCAATCTCTTGTTCTGAATGATTTTCATTATTCGTCTCTGCTTCGGTTTCACTAACTTTGTGAGCGTCAAAGTGAGCTCTGTTTCTGAAGATAAATTTCCTTGTTGCGGTTTGGCTTCCATTAAAAGCGTAATGAACTGCATTACGTCTTTGAAGTAATATTCTTTCCGCTTTCTGTTTGTGGTGTTTCCATGCTTGTAGCCAACGCCGTTCGAAGATTCTTCCCCTTTTTTTCAGTTTCAGTCCTAAGGCAACCTCTCATATATGGCACGTTCACCAACCACTGTTCATGCCTGTTCCAGCAGAAGTGGTTTGGAAATCGTTCGCACAACGATACTATGAACTATGGAATTCTATAAACTGCATATGTTCAATCGATTGGAAGCATCGCCGATTAAAAAAAAATAGAAGACAGGATCGCACGACTACAATTAAAAGAGTTTTTTTCCAGTGGTACTCACGAGACGGCATTTTAGAACTAGTGATATCTCATCACTTTGGTGGGCGAGATAGCATAAAGTCATTAAGTGCTGCTTATTGCCTATTGCTGGTTGCTCATCTCTTTGTTCCAGTATGAGAGTGGATACATGATACGACATTGCCTGTTATTTATACAAAATATAAGCTTTTCGTAATTATTACCTCTAGCATGTTTGTTAGTATTCAAAGAAGAAACCAGTTTATATGAAAAGTAGGAAATATCTTATATGGTAGAAGCAAATAATTACTCGTAATAGCTTTCATTAAAATGTTTTTCGTACTAACGATTAATTGACATTAATAATTAGCATAGATTATAAATATCATTCGTTCTTATCGAAACTTTCTCAATTAGCTCACTTTTTTACATTTTTACGCATATCCATGGTATTTCAGCCACTTTTTCAATTGTCCACAATAATTATGAGCTTCAACTGTGATCCGATTTTTATTTGTGGAGATAATATTGCTTTTCCAACCCTTTTTGGTACAAAACAGTACGATAAATAGAATAAGCACGATTTAAAAATGGCAGCTGCGCCTGCGTTTGTCATATGGTGAAGAGGCCTATAGTTTGGTTGGGTCCGATCAACGCCATGAATGTGTCACAAGTTGGAATAAAATATTTTTACTTTAAATTAAATTCCACTCTGACAACTCATCCATTGTTCACGAACCAGTATTAATTTTTCAACACATCTTGTGAAAAAAAAGGTTTGACGCCGAAGGAAATGCATGCCGACAGGATGAATGTGTTGCTTCTTCAGGAAGGATGGTTTGAAGTGAAACTGTCTCACGTATAATCTTCGAATGCGAAGCACCGACTCATTGGAGCTATAAACTCCTGAGAGTAGAGTGCCCAAGGAAAGATACAGTGGAAAGATACAGTGGAAAAACTGTTGAGCCTGATTAGGACAGCTAGTTTCTCCAAACGATACAACACAGAGCACAAAAAGCCTAAAGGCTCAGGTGCCGAGGATCCGTTACATCAACTGGATCTGATGTGATGTGATGCGATGTGATGTGATGTCAGTCAATCAATCATCAACCCAAATTGTAACAAGGATGATTACTGTTAGCTGAAGCTAGAGCTGCTCAGCTCCAAAACAAGTGAAAAGTGAAGGATCTGCAAAGAAGGTTATGCCATAATTTTTTTTGGGTTCCAAAGTAATTGTATTAATTGATTATCTTAAGAAAGATGAAACAATTATTGATTCTAAATATTGTTGCAACCTTTTGGATCGACTAGATATAGAAATTCATACGAAAAGGCCAGGTTAAGCAGGTAAAAAAACTCCTGTTTCATCAAGATAATGCAGGATATCACCGGATTTGGCGCTTACCGACTACTATCTCTTGAGCAGCCTGAAACCATTATTTCGTGTGTAGCGATTTTTGTTCCAATTGCGCGAAATATTTTCCAGCCAGTACTAACAGCTCCTTTAACAGGTTGTCTGTCATGTCCACCCAATCGGGTGGACTTATGACTCACTTCTGGAGCCATACAAAAAATATGTGAACTACCCCAGGCTGCCACATGTATAACTTTTTTGTTTGTTAACGAATAATAACTTTATAGATATCGTTGGGTTCGTAAGTAGATAACAAGAAAAAGGAAACATAAAAATCTGGGTACCTACTTGGGTAGACAGCATAAATTTTAAAGATTTAAAGACAGAAGTATTACACTTATTGAAGAACATCATTTATTGATTAGAAGTATAAAACTATTTCAAGACAATAAAAACGTATTTTTATGTCCTAAGTGAAATATTTAAATGTAAACAATACTAAATAGTCATAAATATCCACTCATATTTTATTTGTACCACATAGAGAAAAACCAGTCTCTTACTAGGGTTGTGAACATTTTGAAGACAACTATAGCACAAAAAAGGCTTATCCTCGTATGTATTGCAAAATATATTTAGGTACTTTTTGGCTTTTCTCTTGGCTTCTTGTCTTCCCAAGGAGGCTAGTAAATGGAAACATAGGTTGTGCATATCTGCAGTCATTCCAAACTGTATCAACATTGTCGTCGCTACTTTCAGACGAATCTCTTTCATTCCTATCGCATTACTCGCTCCCAGAATCTTGAAATGGCTCTTCATCGGAACTTCATCCAATAGCTAATGCTACATCTTCCAGTACCTCTTAGTAGAAGCTTTTTTTGGATTATCACAATCTAAGCTACTAAAAAACTTAAAAAACACACTCTAAAAGACACCGTTATCATGCAACTTTAAATTACGGATTTAGTAATTTGAGCGTCGACCCATTTGGGTGGACGGAAATGACAGAAATCAGATAATTTTCACAAACCAAATTTCCCCTCATTACAGGTGTTTATGACCATAAACACAGTTCTGGGCGCATTACAGACAATACGGATCATAATTTAAACGTTTTGGCAACAGATGACGCTAGAGTGAAATGAAAAGTAAACCGATTGATGTACACTGCCCTCCTAAGCCTAACCCCCGTATTTGAAAATTTGTAGAAATGGCGGAATATTGATTCATAGTTTCTATTTTTTTATAGATTCAACGAACCTTTGCGTTATCAATATTAGCTCCACTTGATGATAGAATGAATCCGCAGACATGAAGGTATGCCCTGGTTCTAAATAGTTTAGATGTATGGTTTCTGCAGCTACACCTGGCGAATTCACAATATAAATCAAGAAAGACAGGAAAGCCCAGTTTTTGTTCTGGCTAGAGCAGTTGTCTAACCACAAAATAATATTTTTAACATCACTATGGTGAAGAAAAAATGCATTGAAGGCACTGATAATATCTTCTTGATGTCGCCCACTGACGGCCTCATGCCACAAAACAGCAAACGGAACAGTGTCTAATTTTTCCTAAGGGTACAAAACTTTCATTGTAGACTATCAGGCGATGAGCAAATATTGCTTTTTTGAACATTTCCATTCTGAGTAACATTATTACTTTTCGAAGGTCAACAGACACGTATAAATGTTCTTGTTCTTCATTGCAGTTTTCTTTGTATAATGTGTATCTTCTACGAGATTCTATTTCCTTCTCAATATGATCTTTCCAACTGCAGCACGTCTCATAATCTTCATTCAAGGACTCAGCTGTGTGCTCTGAATTATGCATATGATAAGATTCACAGAGTTCACATTCTCCATTTCCTAGCTTAGCAAACGATACATTTTTCGATTTAATGATTTTTCTGTATTTTTCGTATGAGCAAATGAAATCGGGATATTTTTTTCTAAAGTCTGCGAACATAAGGGTAAGATTGAAATCACTTGGTGAATACAAACGATTAGGAGCGTACTCTTCTGTAGTGAGACACAGATGGATTAAATGAGTGGATGTGACTCTCTATTTGGGTATTTGATAGTTTGTTAGAAGGGCGTCTACCACGTCGATCTGAATCATTCTGAACTTGATTTTTGCTCTCCCAAACCGAGTGGATTATCCAATCATTCGTCTTTCTGTACCCTAGTGTTGCGAGGAAAAAAGTTTTACAAACACGTCTTTTCGCACCATTAGCGTCTTTCAAAAAATATGTGAAAGTTTTGTTTTTCTTTGAGCCTTCTACATTGCGCCTTGGTATTTTATTTTCAGTTGAATTCATAACAAACGTTCTTCTTTCTTTCCAGTTTAATTTCCAAAATTCTTGATTTGTTTTTGTTCTGTCCTCCTCAGAGAAAAAACTGTGACAGTTAAATTTACAATTTAGGCAAGCTGGTCTAGGTGTATATAGCGCAATCTTGTTCTTCTGTTTAATTTCAGTTCTTACACTTTTGGAATGTTTATATTTTCTTCTTCTTCTGTTTTCACCTTTCTTTTTGTGGGTTTGAACCAGTTCATTTGGATCAAAAATATATAATTACAATAAAAAAGTCTTGTTGAATATACAATAGAAAGCATACACTTACTTATTAATAGTCACCTACCTATTATTTCCTCAGGTGCTTCAACTTCACTTTTTTATTGTTATTTTCATTTTGTTGATCTTCATTATTATTCAAGTTATTTAAGTTGATACCATAAGTCTCATTCTCTCCCATTTCTTCAGCTGCGCTAACTTCCATTCGTTTGTTTTCTTTCTCATCATGATGATTATAATTATTTCTATCGTCCTCCATAATCTCAATCTCATTATTGTCCGTTTCCCTATTTGAGATATCTTGAGTATTGATATTATTTTTATCAGAGACAATAATATATTGACCGTTTACAGATTGTTGGTAAACTTCATTATTCGATATATCTTGCAATTGGTATCACCCTGTATGGCATCTATGTATTGACAGTATTGTTCTGCGTCTAAAATTGGTATAGCCCGTTCAGTACAAAATCCGTTGCACGTCATCAAAGTGTCGAAAAAGAGACGTTCGTTTATATCATGTCATTCGATTGCTGCTGTCAATCCTCTGTCAATCACTATGTTAAGCCTCTCTAAACTCAATAAATTGTATTAAAAAATAAAAATATATGTTTAAAGAAAGGTTTCGTAATTAATTTGATATCAAATACAGCTCGTAGGTTAATTAAATAATAAACTCAAACTAACGTCAGTCTTAATAAAAACTTTTTATGTTGGCAAAAATGCGCGCTGTTGCCGCGATTAAAATGGTTTATTTCAGGTTCAGTTGACGTCTTGACATTTTTGGGGTTATGTTGTGACAAAAACTGCAAAGAACTGTGAGTAATCTTTCACAAGCAGTAATGAGTTATCAAAGTTAAAGTTACATCCAAAAAAACGTATAAATGAAACTTAATAATACTGCAATAGTTGATGCATTTACTCCTGCTCCTGATACTATTTACAGCGTTTATGAAGCAAGTATGTATAAGTTCAATATTATACCCAATCAACTGTATTTATTATATTCTGTTACATTATTCTTAATACTTGGCAATTATACATGGACATTTTTTATAGATAATCATGTCACTTTAGGAATGTTACTGCAGTAATTGGAAGAAGAACAATAATTATTAAATGTAGAATGTTCCTGAGTAGTTTACTAAAATATGATACATCCACAAAGAGGACTTATGGAACTTTCAACAAAAATAAACCACTGTATACATTTGTTTTTATTAATGAATCCTGAATTTTCCAAAATGGTTTATGTCAAAAGGTATGTTACAATGATTATGTAAAATTTTAGAATGCAAAATTGTTTTTATTCTAGATATTTTGTATTACATGCTGAGAATGAAAATGGTTATATTGATGGAGCAGAAAGTATATTTTTATATGAATCTCAGTTGAGTTATTATCATGGGAAAATAAATGAAGAACATGTTTTTAAATGGTTTGAAAACCAATTACTATTGAATCTTTCTGAACCTTTAATAAATTATGGATAATGCTTTTCGATAATATTAGGTTAATGACACAATATAGAATTCAATCAACAAATGTTGAAGCTGAGCTTATTTATATTACAGCCTAGTAAGTAGATACAAACTGTATTTGAACAGTGAAATAGCAAATTATATGTTGGAATTCAGAAGACTACACAACTAGTTTAATACATTCAAAATTCTTACTTCAAATTATACCTAATAGACAATAAATGCTGTTTTACTTTCATTTTTACAAAAATAATAATATAGGTATATTTGAAAAGAAAAGAATTGGTTATTTGAATACTGCCCTTTCAATAAATGTTTTTTTCAGAAACAAACCCCCCAACAAAATACATTGTGGATATGATAGAACAGTATAGACACAAAGTATTACCTACCATATTTTTAAAAATCCTTTTGAGTTAATACTGGCTACTGCCAAGCAAGCCGATAAATGCATTCCAGAGGTTGCGGGTTGGAATTGGTTTGTCTGTGAACCTATAAAATTTGAAAGATTTCTATTTGACAATTATTGTTCTACCTTATTTAAAAAAATAGTATTACAAACTTTTCGGTGTAGTAACTAATGTATAAATTTGCAATGTTTCTTTTTAATAAAACAATTCCATAAAAATTGGGGTGGCATTATTTATCATTTTATTTTAATCATGATATTCAAAATAAGTAATTCAGGCAGCATTTTCTAAAGGTACATGTGTATATCACAAAGTTTTATAAAAACTACAAAGAATTAATTTAATAGTTTTTATTGAATTGAAAGGTCTCATTCGATCAATCATTTATTAGCAATACTTTCAGTTGCGGTAGATGCTGGAGAGCTAAAACAAAATGGTAAATATAAATTTGGATTGATTAGAAGATGATGCAGTGATAAATAATTCACCAATATACTGATAATTATAATATGTATTGATTTCAGTGCTACGATTTAGTCAATCATTTGCATATACCTTCACTCGGAGAATAGAATGGATTTGCTCTCCTTTTCTGAGCTGTGGTGGTGCTTGCTGCACAATTTTCTTTTGCTATGATCAATGATCATATATCTCAGGATGATTTTCCTTGTTGAGAATGACCTACACACTAAAGCTTCACATCCCGGTTTTTCTAAAAAAAATTTAAGATTTAATTCAACAAAATATAAAATAAAATTGCCTACCTTTAAAAAGGATGTAGATCCAGGTTATCAGAACTTTCTTATTTATAATTTCTCTGTAAACCTTACATCAATCTTTCATATTGTAGTGACAACATTTTAGAAGCCAACATGTACTTAGGTAATTGTAACCTAAAAATTATATTAGATAATATTTTTTCCTTGATACTATATATACATGCATTTCAAATACTAGAATAGTTCCATAACTTCTAACTAATTAAGTGTGTGGTATAAACATACAAATAAAAGTGTTAACTATTCCATACGTACCTTTTTAGTGCTAAAAATAATTCCATAGTTTTTAAAATAAGAATTTCTTAGTGCTGTACGGTTAACATACAAATTGCACGCAATAACCATCAATAACTAAACCTAACCTAGAATATTTGATAAACTTTATTTGACATATACTAGATTCTCATATTATTTCAAGGGCTTGGCAACATAGTCCAGTTATGACAGATGTGACGTGCAACGTATTTTGTACTGAACGGGCTATAGTTGAGTCCATTGCAAATATATATTAACTTAGGTCCAGCTTTAGACATAGCAGAGTAGCATAAAAAAAATACCGAAAAAACAAATATTCACGATATTTTAATACTCATAGTTTCATATACGATCGTTACAATATATTTAGTTATTTATTACTCACAATTTATTTTTTCTACAGTCGCGCGTAAAATGACTTATTACTATATTCAAATGAAATCGTCGACAAATGCCGAGGATTATTACTTTACGCTCTAGCGCAAAAAAAGGAATCTTTTTTGCTCGCTTATTCAATCAAACCACGCCCTCCGAATTAACTCAATTGGTGAATAATTAACAATTTATCAGATTGAAAATTAAACAAAATTGTATGAAAATTGTCAAAAATTTTGAAATATGGTCAAAAATGGTCAATAATGGTCAAAAAATGTCAATTATTGTCAAAAACTGTTAAAAATGGACAATTTTTGTAAAAAAACTGTCAAAAATGGTCAATAATTGTCAAAAACTGTCAAAAATTGTAAAAATTTTGAAAAATGGTCGATAATTGTCAAAAATTTTAAAAACATTTTTGAAAAATGGTCAAAAATTTTCGAAAATTGTCAATAATTGTCAAAAATGGTCGATGATTGTCAAAAACTTTTTAAAAAATTTGAAAAATGGTCAAACATTTTCAAAAATTGTCAAAAATGGTCAATTGTCAAAAATTTTAAAAAATTTTTGAAAAATGGTCAAAAATTGCCAAAAATGGTCGATAATTGTCAAAAACTATCAAAAATGGTCAATAATTTTGAATAAGGGTCAAAAATCTTGAAAAACTGTTAAAATTTTTGAAAAATTGTCAAAAATGGACAATAATTGTCAAAAACTATCAAAAATGGTCGAAAATGAACAATTTTTGTTAAAAACTGTCAAAAATGGTTAAAAATTGTCATCATTTTGAAAAATGGTCGCTAATTTTGAAAAACAGTCAGAATGGTCAATAATTGTCAAAAATGGTCAATAATTGTCAAAAACTGTCAAAAATTGTTAAAATTTTGAAAAATGGTCGATAATTGTCAAAAATTTTAAAAGCATTTTTGAAAAATGGTCAAAAATTTTCAAAAATTGTTAATAATTGTCAAAAATGGTCTATAATTATCAAAAACTCTTTAAAAAATTTGAAAAATGGTCAAACATTTTCAAAAATGGCCAATTTTCAAAAATTTTGAAATTTTTTTGAAAAATGGTCAAAAATTTTCAAAAATGGTCAATAATAGTCAAAAACTATTAAAAATGGTCAAAAATTGTCAAAAACTGTAAAAAATTGTCAAAAACTGCCAAAAATGGACAAATATTGTCAAAATTGGTCAAAAATTGTTAAAATTTTGGAAAAGTGTCGATAATTGTCAAAAAACTATCAAAAATGGTCAATCATTCTGAAAAAGGGTCAAAAATCTTGAAAAATTGTTAAAATTTTTGAAAAATTGTCAAAAATGGAAAACAATTGTCAAAAACTATCAAAAATGGTCGAAAATTGTCAAAAATGAACAATTATTGTTAAAAATTGTCAAAATTTTTAAAAACAGTTGATGATTGTCAAAAATTGTTGAAGTTTTTGAAATATGGTCTAAAATTTTGAAAAATGCTCCATAATTGTCAACAATTGTCAATAATTATCAAAATTGGTCAATAATTGTCAAAAATGGTTAAAAATTGTCAATTATCGTCAAAAACTGTTAAAAATGGACAATTATTGTCAAAAATGGTTAAAAATTGTCATCATTTTGAAAAATGGCCACTAATTTTGAAAAACAGTCAAAATGGTCAATAATTGTTAAAATTTTGAAAAATGGTCAAAAATTGCCAAAAATGGTCGATAATTGTCAAAAACTATCAAAAATGGTCAATAATTTTGAATAAGGGTCAAAAATCTTGAAAAACTGTTAAAATTTTTGAAAAATTGTCAAAAATGGACAATAATTGTCAAAAACTATCAAAAATGGTCGAAAATGAACAATTTTTGTTAAAAACTGTCAAAAATGGTTAAAAATTGTCATCATTTTGAAAAATGGTCGCTAATTTTGAAAAACAGTCAGAATGGTCAATAATTGTCAAAAATGGTCAATAATTGTCAAAAACTGTCAAAAATTGTTAAAATTTTGAAAAATGGTCGATAATTGTCAAAAATTTTAAAAGCATTTTTGAAAAATGGTCAAAAATTTTCAAAAATTGTTAATAATTGTCAAAAATGGTCTATAATTATCAAAAACTCTTTAAAAAATTTGAAAAATGGTCAAACATTTTCAAAAATGGCCAATTGTCAAAAATTTTGAAATTTTTTTGAAAAATGGTCAAAAATTTTCAAAAATGGTCAATAATAGTCAAAAACTATTAAAAATGGTCAAAAATTGTCAAAAACTGTAAAAAATTGTCAAAAACTGCCAAAAATGGACAAATATTGTCAAAATTGGTCAAAAATTGTTAAAATTTTGGAAAAGTGTCGATAATTGTCAAAAAACTATCAAAAATGGTCAATCATTCTGAAAAAGGGTCAAAAATCTTGAAAAATTGTTAAAATTTTTGAAAAATTGTCAAAAATGGAAAACAATTGTCAAAAACTATCAAAAATGGTCGAAAATTGTCAAAAATGAACAATTATTGTTAAAAATTGTCAAAATTTTTAAAAACAGTTGATGATTGTCAAAAATTGTTGAAGTTTTTGAAATATGGTCTAAAATTTTGAAAAATGCTCCATAATTGTCAACAATTGTCAATAATTATCAAAATTGGTCAATAATTGTCAAAAATGGTTAAAAATTGTCAATTATCGTCAAAAACTGTTAAAAATGGACAATTATTGTCAAAAATGGTTAAAAATTGTCATCATTTTGAAAAATGGTCACTAATTTTGAAAAACAGTCAAAATGGTCAATAATTGTTAAAATTTTGAAAAATGGTCAATAATTGTTAAAATTTTGAAAAATGGTCAATAATTGTCAAAATTTTGAGAAATGGTCAATAATCGTCAAAAGTTGTCAACATTTTGAAAAATAGTCAATAAATAATACGAGCCGTTTCCGAAAATCGATTTAAACACGTAATTTATAAAATCGTGTAAGGAGGGAAAAACTTGACTTGAGGAGAATGAGTGATTTGTAAAGATTGATATATTTAATTAGAATTTAACTTTTAATTACTTACTGTGTACTTACATTATATTGTTTATAATATAGATAATAAAACAAATCTAAATGTTGAAAATAACTATTTACAAGACACTGGACGTGATGCCTGGATTTAATTGAACAGTCCATGTGGACATGGTCCAAGTAGGTTGAACAACCGAGATGACGTACCTGGAATTAGATAGAAAAACACTCTGAGTATTCAATTTGCCATAAATAATGATTAATTATTTAACTAACGATTAGTATAGTTGACATCCCCAAAATTAATGAAAGTATTAATAATATACAAGGTGCATCTTATGTGTTTGAACTGTGATGATGCATATCAGTACTAAAGTAAAGTTAAAACTTCACTTGACCAAAAATAAATGCCTAATAGTAAATATTTAGGGTTATTAGGAAAGGAGCAAAGGGGCGCAAACTCTCCCCAGTGCATGTAAGGAATATGTGGCACAAACTCTCCACAAACAATATTATAACTACTGCAAGTGGCACAAACTCTCCACAGTACAGCAAAATAATAATACACTGCAAGTGGCACAAACTCTCCACAGTACAGCAAAATAGTAATACACTGCAAGTGGCAAAAACTCTCCACAGTACAGCAAAATAATAATACACTGCAAGTGGCACAAACTCTCCACAGTACAGCAAAATAATAATACACTGCAAGTGGCACAAACTCTCCACAGTACAGCAAAATAATAATACACTGCAAGTGGCACAAACTCTCCGCAGTACAGCTAAATAAGGTTACACTGCAAGTGGCTCAAGCTCTCCACAATACAGGGGGGTGGAAGGAGATATAGGTGACGTGAGAAGTCACCCTGTATCAGGAATGGACAAACCGCAAGTGGCGCAAACTCTCCACAGTACAGTATAGGTATGTGAGTTAAACTGCAAGTGGCACAAACTCTCCACAGTACAGCTAAATAAGGTTACACTGCAAGTGGCTCAAGCTCTCCACAATACAGGGGGGTGGATGGAGATATAGGTGACGTGAGGAGTCACCCTGTATCAGGAGTGGACAAACCGCAAGTGGCGCAAACTCTCCACAGTACAGTATAGGTATGTGAGTTAAACTGCAAGTGGCACAAACTATCCACAGTACAGTAGGATAGGATGAATAGGAAATGCAACAACAAATTAATGTTCTTAATAACGTTGAATATTAAAGAACTTTAAACAAAGTTATTATTAAAAATAATTAGCAAATATATATACTCTATGTGATAAAATATCTTTTAAATTCAAATATCAAATAACAGGCAAAACTGAATTACTCTGTGAGATAGACTCACCTATTTAACTCCTGATATGCACCACAATACACACTATATTTTAATAGATTTATTTGGCTCAAGTGAACACTTTAGTTATTTTCTAGAAACTAAAACTCAAATCGTTCTGAATATTTTCTTTCCCCTTTCGTGGCCTCGAAGACTACGTGACATTATTGTACTTTACTTATCTGTTTCAGACAATTGGTTGTTTTGTCGAGAAATGGATTTCTGAAATATTAGGGTATACCCATGATTTAATTCATTTTACTTGAAACGAAAACTATTTTGAGAATAACAGGGTGAGAAAAAAAAATTGTCTTACAATCGATTTATTAAAAATCGATTAATATTACTATAAAAATCGATTATAAGTAAATAATAATCGATTTAAATAAAAATCGATTATTTTTTGACATCCCTAGTCAGTGTATCTTTTTAAGGTTAATCATGATGAATAGCGAAAATGCACTCCTATTATAACCTAAGATCATATAAAAAACTGTTTTCATTATTAAAAAGGCGACTGTAGAAAAAATTATAGGTGTGTTTCGAGCGTAAAGTAAAATTGCCGCTTTCGAAAGATCGCCGCGCTCCACTCCGCGTCGCGCGGCAACATTCTTTCTCAAGCGGCAATCTGTTACTTTACGCTCTAAATACACAAATAACTATTTTACTTACTATTAGTAACATCATATGTGTCCAAATATGAATTATTTTTATTACCATAACTTGAATCTAAGTTGCCCAAGAAAAACTCATCCTCCGAAAAAACTGGAAGCACTGTTGAGGTGGTGGCCAGGGCAACTAATATTTTTCCTCTACTCCCGGTGCCCCACGAACTCATTTTACACTTTATTGTTCACGAAAATAAAAAATGATTGCATTATATTCAGAAGACCACCGTGTCTGACGACGAATAAGGTTACCGGTTAACTGAAAATAAAAACATAAACAAAGGGTGGGATAGTAATAGACACGATTTAATAGGTGTAATTTTTACGCATAAAGCACGTATTTGGAAGCTGCTATGCCAAATACCCGTATCTGATAAGAAATAAGGGTAAAACGCTTAGTAAACTAAAAATACTGGGTTTAGCCTTAGTATTTCTAAGTTATTTTCAAATACGGTTTTAATATTATTCGATTTTGTATTTCTGGTCCAGAAACATTGAAATTCACCATATTTTAATATGTTAAAGCAAACAATCTCATTTTCCAATTTTTTTTTCAAATACGGGAGTTAGACTTAGGAGGGCAGTACACCCATTTGGGTCTTAAGGTTTACCCAATTGGTTGGACAAAATCTATATTTTGTTTTCCAAAAAATATGTGCAGTAAACCTGTTATGCGTCGGACAACGCAATTTCTTTTTCGTTGGTATTTTTCTCATTTTGCCAAAAACTACCTTCTTTCTTCTTCTACTATTAGTTAATCAAAATGTATATAATTATTTGAAATGTCTAATTTACTTGAACACATTCGATATCGATTGTACTTACAGCACATATACAACATTTTATTGTTATGTGCCTTAGACAAAGGGACTTTTCGATTCTAAAAGAAATAAAGCCCTTCGGAGCAAAGAGATAAATATTTACCTATACGTATAAAGCTGCAAGCTGGAATACAACCAAATCAGCAAATAAGACTTGCTCGGGGCCCGAAACGTACCATTCAAATGTATATCAAGTATTATGCAGTGAGAATCTAATTTCGTATCAAGTTTTACAGTGGTAACTCGTCTAGTGGGAATTAAAAGGGAATCAATAAAAATATAAAATTGGTATCAACAAAATAATTTAGTTTTATATTTTTTTAAGGATTAATGCAGTCAATCCATCCATACCTGGAGAGGAATCGGTTTTAAGATGCTACAGGCGATCTAGGATTTGGTTTTGAGGTGATATTGTGAAGTGATACTTCGATAAGAGGCATCAACGGGTGGTTCGTTTGTAAAAACGTTAGCGAAAGACATGTTTGTTTTCGAACTATTCATTTTTGATTGCAAAATTATTACAATTAAATCCGACGTGTTGAAGTCAATAGACACATACATACATGAAATAAATTAACAGTTAATCCTGATGATTCTGGGCAGGACATTGGAATATTTATATTTACTGGAAATAAATAATCGGTCCTTAATTTAACCTAACGTCAAAGTCGATGTAAATTACGATCGAAGATTCGGTTATAATACTAGAAATATAGGTGAAGTTAATAAATATAGTTTCACCTTGGGGAAAATGATAAAGATACGCTAATGGATCGCATAGGCCTTCTTTCCCTTAGCTCCCTGAATGAACTACAAATAAATGTAAATCCCTTACAAATGTCGCATAAGGAACCCATCTTTTTGTCACCGAAAGTACTCTACAATGCTTGTAAACATGTCGCTTTCGTTTATATTCCTTCGAAGTGATCGCTAAATTAAACAATCATAAAACGAATAACGCGTTAGTTGAAGTTAGGCAATTCAGCTGGAATGATACGGGACCGAACCTCAACCGAACCACGGTAGGCATTTCGCAGAAAGATTTACGTCCTTAATTCCTTTTTTAAACGTAGTCAAGGAAATCACGGCCACCGAGTTTCACGCTTTGGTGAACAAATAATTTTCAGAGAATACCGCAACAGGACAGATGTTTGATGACATTTTCGAAAGGTAGATACGATAAAAAACGGGTTTACTTAAAGAAGACATGTGCTACCGATGAAATATTTATTGATGTTATAACAGACGCTGATACATTACATGAAACAGATTACGTAAATATATTGTAATTTCGAGGATTACTAATTTTTTTTTTGAAAATTCACTTAAACTATTTCCGGAAATTTTCTTAAAATATTCGTGCCCGAAAGAAAATTTCCAGGAATAATTTAAGCTTGCGCGGTATTCGGTAAGAAAATTTCACACCAAAATTTGGAAAAAAATTTGGAAAAAATTAAAATCAAGTGTATGGAAACAGTTTGTTGAATTTTGTGACGAAAAGTTTTAAAATTCTTATAGAAATTTTGCATTATTCACAGGTATATCTACATTATTTAATGGTTGTAGATCATGTTTACCTTTTCAACTGTCAAAAAATTTCCACTTAAATATCGTGGCGCAACGAAAAAATGTCCGGGAATTTTTTTTGTTGCCATGGTAACTAGTCAAAATTAAGGCAACTTATTGGTTAAAAAGTAGAGGTGTGAAATTTTCCAGAAAATTGTTTACATAAATTACTGATATTTGAGTGGAGCATATGAAAATCACTTATTTCCTTTCTTACAATGATTTTATTAGCATCACCCATATGTATGTAGGAGAATCTTCATTGAATTTAAAGCGTCTGGTTAAATTGAAACTTTCCATACTTATCAATATCCCCAATATCCGGACCAGGTAGGTACATCAGTATTACCGATTAATTTATTATTCCTTCATAGTAAAATATTAGCTACAGAAAAATACGGAAAAACGGAGAAAAAAATGGAGAGAATTTAAGAAAATGGAAAATCAATTGAAATGCTTGGAGGAAACGTGCCACTTAAAATGTACTTAATTAAATGGGCTTCGAATAAATTAGAATAGAAGCATCATATATTTTGCAAGTAGAAGCAATATACTTCGAAATCATAAGAGATATGTATAGATAAATAGTCAGTAGTCATCACATCTAATGACAGGATCCATTAAAAACAAATTTGATCCTGTAAATAAGGAATAAAACAATTACAGAACTAATAATATATAATATTTTAGGTTCATCATCAACATCATCATCATGTCCGTTCAATCCCGAGGGATTATGGCCAGCTCAATGGAGCTGTGTTTAATCCTATTGACGAGGTGGATTACTCCTCTTATATCAGTGCGACTATAATCTTTTATCTGTCCCGGCCTCATTTGTTATAGCTCTCCATTTTCTTCTGTCTCTGCATTTTGTTTTCCAGTCGCTGATTTTCAATGCTTTTATATCTTCCTCTGCTTGATCCCACCATCTGCTTCGTGGTCTTCCTCTTGTTCTCGTCTTCAATGGAACCCATGTTTTTTTAAAATATTTCTGTTGGTGCTCTTCTCATAATGTGTCCTTGCTTTTATATAACGGACTATATTGTCTCCGCCTGCTTCCTTTTCTATTTCTATGTTTCTTTTTAATATTCTTTCTCCATCTGTTTTTATGTCTGGTCCAAGTATTGTTCTCAATATTTTCCTTTCTATTTCTTAAGATCTTCTTCTTCTTTTTTGTTTATAGTTGTTGTTTCGAGTGCGTAAGTAATGACTGGTCTGATTAAAGTCATAGATTTTTATTTTTGTTTTTATGCTGATCGATTTAGATTTTAATAATTTCTTATTTATGCCAATTATTCTTTCTTTTATCTTGTCTTTACAAGTTTGTCCTATAGATGTTCCTAAATAATTGAAGCTTGATACAATTCCAAATTTGTAATTTTTGATTCTTAAGTGAGTATCATTGTTCTGTTTTTGTTTCCCCACTCGCATATATTTTGTTTTGTTTTCATTTATTCGTAGCCTGAATCTTTGTGCCTCTGCGTCTAGCTTCTCTACTGCTTTCATTAGAATTTTCTTAGTTCTAGCCACTATGGTGAGGTCGTCGGCATAAGCAATTAACTGGGTCTCGTTCACTTTAATATTTTTCTCGTTCAAGTTTGCATTCCTTAAAATGGAGTCAAGTACTAGGTTAAACAGTGTCGGAGAAATTGAGTCTCCCTGTTTTACACCTTTATTCATTTTAAATTCTTCTTAAATTTCATCTTGGAATTTTACTTTCCCTTTAGTGTTTTGTAGGGTCATTTCCACCAATCCCCTAAGCTTCTTTGGGATTCCTAGTATTTTTAGTGTTTCTATAATCTTGTGTCTTATTATTGTGTCAAATGCGATCCTGACGTCTATAAAAATGACATGTAGAGCATCATTGTAATCCAGGGATTTGTTCGATGGTGTGTATTGCCGTTACTGTTGATTTTCCTGGTCTAAACTCGTTTTGGTAATGTCCTATTATTGTTTCTGTGTATGCCTTCAGTTTTTGATTTATTATGTTTGCAAGTATTTTGTAGGTGGTATTGCAGGGTTATTGGTCTATATTTTTAGCAGACTTCCTTATCTCCTTTTTTGTGGATGAGTGTTATTGTTCCAGTGTTCCATTTGTTTGGCATTATATTTCCCGCCCAAATTTGTTGTATCAGTTTGGATATTGTTTTCTGGAGCCTTCTGCTACTCTGGGGTCCTCAACATCATCTTCATGAAGCATTCTGCTATAATACTTTTCCCATATTTTTATCATTTCCGTGCCTTCATATACTGTTACGCCATTTTCATTTTTTATTCCCCTTGTTTTATTGGGATATTTGGTCGGTGCTTTTATCTTTTTGTAGAATTGTCTTCTGTCTGTTGTTACGCATATCTTCCTCTATTTCTTTCATTATTCCATTTAGCCAGTCATTTTTTTAATTTTTGTATGTTGTATTTGCCCTATTTCTGATTATCTCGTATGATCTTCTGTCCGATCCTTGGTTTGTATTTATCCACTTTAATATTGTCGTGTTTTTTTGTTTCATTATTTCTTCACACTGTTGGTCATACCATACTTTTTTCTCCTTTTCTTTACTTTTCTTCCCTATTATTTACTGTGCTGCTTCCAGTACGACGTTTTTTATTTTTTCCCAACTATTCTCGATATCTGATGTAATAAGTGTATGATTTTCAATATTTTCTGTAATTTTATCTTCATATTGTCACCTTATTTTTTCAGTTCTTAAACTCTCCACGTTAAGAGTGCTTGTGTTCATTGGTGCGTTATATTTCTTTGCATCTTTTAGTCCTCTCATTTTTGTCATTACTAGATAGTGATCCGTGTCTGCGTTTGCGCCCCTGTACGTTCTTGTGTCTATTGTTTATTTGTAGATACCTCTCGTGGCTAATACGTGGCCTATCTGGTTCTCAACTTGTCCTCCTGGGTGCCTCCAGGTTACTTTGTGTCTTTTGGGGTGTATGAACTTAGTTGATCGTATTGACAAGTTCATCATTCCAGCTAACTGGCAGAGTCTTTGACCGTTATCGTTAGTTTTGTCATGTATTATTCCTTTTTCGTTACCTATTATTTCTCTTAAGTATCTTTCTTTACCCAACTTTGCGTTTGCGTCTCCTAATATTATTATTTCGTCTTTATTTGATATTTCTTCGCAAACTTTGATGAGCGTGTCATAGAATTCGTCCTTGGCGTGCGGTTCTGCAGTTTCTGTTGGTGCATAAATATTTACTATGCTTATGGTGTTCTTCCTCATTTTTAATCTAAGTGTTGCGATTCTTCCATTTTCTGGTTTGAAGTTGATTATTTTAGGTTATATTCCATAAAATGAACGAAAAATCCAATTGCTTCTGATCTGCAAAGCATATACAAGAAAAAATTATGGAAATGTTAAATATACAGAGAGTTACCAGAGAAGTAATTTACTACACACTATGAAACTTCTTACACCTAAATATAAACTGGAATGGAATGCAAAATTTCGGCTCAATCGGAAATCAAGAAGTAAGTTAAATTTAACATGAAAGATTTGAATACAGACAGACACCTGGTCCGGTGGAAGTGAGTGAAAGCTTGCAAAAAATATATAACAATGCACCCCACAATTTTCTTATAATGAAATATTTTCTGTTTATCATTCAATACAAGTTTAAACCATCTAAGAGCTATTTAATTTAATCGAGTTAGTTGACTTTCTATTGGATAACATAAATAATAAGAAAATATTTTTCCTTATCAGTTTGAATATAACTATAATTATAATGATTATAATTATACAGGGTGACCAGAGGAGTAATACTTTCCTCTTTATTTTTGATTGGACATTAAAACAACTTGGGAATTAAAAATGGCATCAAAAATAAGGTTTATTCTGAAATAATTTCCACATCTTTATTAGGAATGTCTCAAAAAGAGGTAGGTAACATCATTTTAATATAAACAGTAGGTTTCTTCAAGTATCTTCAAATTCCGCTGTAAGTAAGTACTTTTTAATCCCAAATTTTTTCTAGAATTCTATGCAAAGTTGCCAAGTTACATGTACATTTCTGAGTTTTTTTATTCAAAATACGTCCCATAAAATATCAACATTGGTTAAGTGCTCGATTCCAAAAATTTTTTTGCCAGTGTTTTCTACTAAATCCCTCAATATCGTTATAATACTTTTTTATTATACCAGATGTACCGAGCATACCTACCATGTAGATTAATGGGTCGCACACGAACTGCGCCTCACTAATCCTCAGGTAAAAAAGCGATGAAATTAAATTTAAGCTGCTGCCCGAACTGCGCCAGCGGATTAGAATTTTAATATCTGATTTTAAACTATTTTAAAACTACTTGTAATTATCGGGTTATTTGCTGAAATTGCAGGGGTGGGGTTGTAGGGTGGGCTGTTGTTTTGGTGGACCTCTTGAAAGTTTATTTGTTTGATTTAGTTTTCCTTTTGTGACAGTTTCAGTGAGTTGTTATAAAAAATATAAACAAAAATGTCAGAAATAAAGTTTTTGTTTATGCTAAGTGTACTGCTTGTCGTTAAAGACTTCAAAATCAGAAAAATAACATCTACAGAAGAAACGAGGTATATAGTTTGGTAACTCTATCTGAAGCTACATGGCCGATATCTGTCATAAACGTACCAATGGCGTACGGTACCTATTTTCTAAAAGTATTAAAAATAATAATTATTATCATTTGATAATTATATATAGAAACTGATTTATGCTTTGCTTTAAAGGTAAAGTTATTTTTCAAAACACGCTATTTGTTAAAAACAAATAATGTTAGGAATCGTACTTGAATTCAATATGTATACGAAATAATAAGATACCAAGTAAAACCAAAAATACGAAGATAAATACTGACAATTTAAACGCCACTGGATAATCAATATCAGTCAATTGTCGAAGTGAGAGGGAAGAATAGCATTATATTGTTAATAATAAAAAGTCCATTTTCCAATTATTATCACTACATACTTAGCACTTTAGAGGTGTTGTAACAAATAATGTGCTACAACTATATACACAATCAATGGAGTATATTCGCGAATGAATAATGAACATAATCATGTGGCTAAAATGGAAGTTATAAATCGTCAAAAAATTAATAATTTTGTTAAAAGGAAAGCCGTAGAAAGTGTCGCAGAAAAACCAGCTAAATTGATCAGGAAGGAATAGGAAATCAGAAGTGAAGTTTTGCAAAATATAACTGTAAAGGATACTAGATATATTAGAATTAGTATATTACGTAACAAGAGTTGTAAGTAACCCATTACACACGAAGTGAACAAGTTTACGAGTTTCACGAGTGCGTAATGGGATTACAACTCGTGTAACGTACTATACTGCCTAGGCAGTAAAAGTGTTACTTCAATGATCGATAAATGTCACTTAAACTGATGTTTAATGTCAATCGTAGAAAAAATACAATATTTAGTACTATCTTCAATAATTTCTACCTTTGTTATGTATTTTTTTTACATTCATAATTATGTATATTTGTACCTTTGTATATTAAGTACTTGGAAATAAAATGATTATTTCACTCTTTATAATATATCTTATTTGTTACTATTTATTATTTTATTTAAATATAGAATTTGCAACAAATCCTAAATTGACATAAATATTAGATCAAGTTCAGGTGAGAAAAATACCTGGCGCAGTTCAAGTACGGGATTATTATTTTTTTTTTGTAATTCGCAATTCAGTTGCACCCGATTTATGTAACTATGGATTGATGGGTATTTTTCATAATACCGATAAGCTTTTGTGAAAATTAATTTATATCTAATATCCATAATAACATCACCTATACATGAAATAGCCTTCAGTAAATTTAAGTTATCACGCTGTTTCAAATAGTTTTTTTTATTTTGAAATTTTAAAATGCGCATCAACCCCTGGGGTTATCAGCTCCCAACAATTAATTTACATTTGATAGAATGATGTACATACCATAATCATTAAACTTTATACAGTAAGTTAACCGCTTTCAAGAAATGTAACAATTTTTGAACGTCACAGTTTTCACCGTGTTTTTCACTGTGATTTTATTCGATAAATTATACATTATTTTTTGATGAGCTAAACGGGTACAATCAACTAGCACATGCACTACCGACACTGGAGCCTGACACGTTTCACATATGGGTGCCGCAGTATGAGACATCAGGTAACCGTGGAAAAAACGAGTGTGTCCAGTTCTAAAGTTATTTGATCTCTTCTCTTGGTTGGTAGGAATTTCCAGGCAGCTACATTTTTCTTCACACTCCTCAATTTTGATGGAGATCGAGACCAGCAGTTTTGCCAGTAGCTGATGACTAAATTTTTAAAAAAGTTTTTACAGTCAGTCATAGTAGTTCTTGACACTAAAGAACAATTTGGGTCATCAGTTGCATTTTTGGCCTCAAGATCTGCCTTTTTGTTTCCGATTACCCCTTTGTGTGACGGAACCCATAAAAAACGAATATCTTCATGAGTTTCTTGTAGATTGAACAGCTCTCTTCTGATAATTCGTACTAGGGAATTCGAGGAGTATATTTGGAGAATGCTTTCAAGAGAGCTAAGAGAGTCCGTAATGATCAAAAAATGACTTGGTTCGTGGTTTTTTGCATATATAAGGGCTTGAAAGATTGCATACAGTTCTCCAGAGTATACATTTGCCATTTCTGGTAGCCTAATTTTAATGACGGCACTGGGAGTAATAACTGAAATTCCTACTCCTTTTCCCTTTTCCAATTTCGAAGAATCTTTATAGATTTGTGAGTATTCACTAAGTCTGGACACTTTATCTTGAAATGCTGTTTTTAATAAAGTGTGATTTGTTTCATGTTAAATTTGTTGAAATTTGATAATTTAATTAAGAAATAATTTTTTTTGAATCTCGAAATTCTCTAGACTAAAAGATCTTACTTGGAGCGTACATCCTTCACACTTCACATGCAAATCTTATAGCCTTCTCACGAAAACTTCCAGAATGTTTCTTTTGTTTAGTTTACAGAATATGATTTTCCTCGAGTTTCAGTATCTCTCTTGTTTGGAAATTGTTCTCTGCCTCGAACGGATGCGGAAATGGAAAGTTTTAAGCTGATTGTGATGAGACATGACGTTCACTTAAAATTAATTCAGTCAACCAAAGAGACTTTTGCATATACAGGGCGTCCATAAATAACAATTTAACGAATCCCACTGTGCTTCCTATTTTGATAATCGTAATAAATTTCAATTATAAAGTTATTTGGAGGAAAAAATGCCGTATCCTTTTGATACAATTTTTCATACCAAAAAAAATATATATTTTTAAAATTCTATTAAAATTCTCGCCTCCCGGAGGGATATGCAACTGGTAGAGCTTTATAAACATTACATTCTTTGGCGAGCCTTTCAATTCAAATCATTAATCATTCATCGGTTGTGTAGGCCCTTCGAAAATTCGAAAAGAAACTAACACACAGATTTGAAGGTACGAAGGAGCGACATTGATGGAATGGTTCTTTGAGTGGCATTGTCACATGTCAAGCCGTGTACGAGGGATGTGGGGACTACTAATTTTTTCATGAGATGAGATTAGTATGTCGTTTAGAAATGAGTTTGTTCAGTTGGTTGGTTCATTGGAAAATAAGTTAAAGAGATCAATTTACTGAATTACGGTTATTTTAAATCCAAAAATAAATTTTATGGCTATCTCTTTTAAAGAAATGATTAAGAAGTGGACAAAAATACCATAAATTAATCTATATCTCTGTCTGGCAAAAACAACATAAGCTAATGCTTTTTAAAGAAATAATAAGGAAGTTGACAAAAATACTATAAATTAACCTATGTCTGTTCATTAAGCTAATAAATATGATAAAATCTAAAACTTTAACTAATGGCGCAAAAAAGGTAGGTATCCGGGAATAAATCCACACAGTTGAAATGCATTCCTAATATTTCCATAATTGTATAACTTTTTTGTCATTTGTTAATAATATACAGTAGTATACAGATTCTTTCTCTACGACTGGTAGACTTGAATTATGATGCAGAGACTCATTTGCACACTTTAAGGTGGCCATTTGTCCAATCATCCAACCATAAACGACGAACTCATCTATATCAGATCTCAAAGTTAAGCAATTTTAAAACTCCTCAAAGACTAATGTTTGATATTCCTAAAAACACGGAAAAAGGCTACTTCCTTTTCATTTTAAATTTTCTATGTGCGTATGCTTGGATTCATTACATATGATGGACGTCTACATAACTAGAAAAATTGCACAAAATTATATATACATAGAAGAAGGCTTGGATCTAGTCACGCATTACAGCGCAGTAGTAATGTCATTGAGTGATAGTGGTCCGCACGAGACCAACGAGACGAGATTTTCACAAAGTCTTGTCTCGTCTCGCCGATGCAATGATAAGTCTCGTCTCGCAGCCTCCAGTCTCGTCTCGTTTCTCGTACGAGAGTCTCGTAAAAGTATCGAAATCTCATCATTCATAATCTTATTGTTTCAGTGCAATAAGGAATACTTAAATACTTGCTATAATATAAGAGTCGGAAGAGAAAATTACAATTGTTCAAAAATAACATGTATTTGAAAGTAATACAACTAAAGAAAATAAAAACATAACATTATTTTATAAATGAAATAACTGAAAAATCAAAGGTAAAAAACAGCCCTTAGCCATCTCGGTTGCAAATGTTTTTGTTTTTCACCCAGTCCTTTAGACATAACAACAATTCATTGTTGAGGCGATTTCGATGTTTTCTTATAGTTAGGCACAATTCCGCTCGCTCAAAAATTCGAACAACTACCACTATCCACAACGAATAACTAAACTGGGAAGAAATTTAAACTTCTATTTTCAATAATGATCTTTATTTATTCGATCACAATAGGATAGGACACGTACATATCGCAAAATTTATGGCTGTCGGAATAGGGTTCAAAGACGGCGGCGGCGGCGCGCTTCAGAAAGACAAAGTGATTACCGTCAATCGATAACGCCGGCAGAGGCTTTTAAAAGCAATTCTTGGTGTTATGCTTATAAATTTTTATCAAAATAAATTGATGTTCATTCAGAAATATTCACCTGCGAGACGCGATACCTCATGCACGAGACTCGAGACGAGACCAACAAAAGTCTCGTCTCGTCTGGTCCGAGTATCGTCTCGAGTCTCGTCTCGAAAACGAGACGAGACCATGCGAGACTCTCGAAAACGAGAGTCTCGTGCGAATCACTATTGAGTGATAACGTTATAATCAAAGAATGTAATCCCACACTGACAAACAAGACCACAGACTGGGTTAATTTTAACAAAGAGCTAGATAACAAAATTCAGTTCAATGTCAGAATAAAAATAACAGAAGAACTTGATATAGAAGCCGAGAAACTAGTCAGCGATATACAACAGACGATCTGGAACAATACGAGACCAGTAAAAAGAAAAATTGCCGAAAATAATTACCCAGCTGAAATAAGAAATCTTGTAGCTGAAAAAAGAACACTTAGAAGATAATGGCAGCAAAATAGAACGCCAATGAATAAAAATAGATTGAACAATATCACAGAGACTCTGAGAAGAGAAATTGAGAACGAAACAATAAATACTTACCCTCAGGGGAATACAAATCAGAAAGACACCGACTACTCTCAGTGGAAGGCCACTAAAGGAATAAAAAGGACAAAAGCACATAATCCGCCTTTAAGAAAAGAAAACGGAACATGGACTAGGAGCAATCAAGAAAAAGCACTCCTATTTGCCAACCATCTGCAAAATACTTTCCTACCAAATGAAACAGAAGTAGCAGAAATCCTACCTGCAATAAATGAAGTAACCACCAACCCTGACCATAAGACAATTGACGTCTGCCAACGGACGCTTCCATTTTTTCCAACGCAACGAGAAACACCCCTTTCCGTTATCGACTGCCTACGGGGAAAGATCATCTTTCGTTATCTCTCATATTTTAAGTATCTTATGAATTTTGCTGTGGTAAGTTCAAAATCATAATTTATAATTAATAAGCTTCTTCTAAAGTACTGTCTGATATCATTTTTGTATGCATTCTTTATTTTTTTACAGAGATAGACGAAATTAAATTCAACATGTGGTCATAAACTGTTCTTTTATACTAATATGGTAGTTTTAAACCAAATATTCTTTTATAATTCACTGTTTTACTTTTATACAAACATTTTCAAGCTTTTTCAGTTGCGAAATAACTCTTTTAATTATAAAATAACATTTTTATAATCTGTTAACCTATAAAATATTCTTTCGTAACGCCAGTGCCGGTTTCATATATATCCTAAGCACGATATTTTTTCATATAACTAAATAAATAACTTTTTGCTATGATAAGTTTCTTTCGGATCATTAGTATATTTTTTTAATTCAGCCGATAATTGCTATTTTTACTGTTTTAACATGGGACATATAATGTTGGAAAGCTTTTAGTAAATTAAATCAATTTTTTTATTTCCAAATAACTGCCTTCCTTTCTTTAACCTGAAAAGCTGACCAACATATTGTGCCATTACATTCAAGTTCCTATATATCCCTGATCCACCTGTACTTCTAGGTAAGCACAGCCCCAAGGATATAACCCAATGATATAATCCAAGAATATAACCCAAGGATATAACCCAAGGATATAACCCAAGGATATAACCCAAGAATATAACCCAAGGATATAACCCAGGGATATAACCCAAGGATATAACCCCAAGGATATAACACCAAGAATATAACCCCAAGGATAGAACCCCAGGATACAGCCCTAGATCAAAATACCGCCCTAGAACAGGACACATCAGTTCAGATCAAGACCTGACTATCTTCTTCAGGAAACCACTTTATCTAAGCTAAGTACCTATAAAAGTACAAATTCCTCTATTCATTTCCTGTGGCAGAATAAATTATAAATTTGCTTTTAACTCTATCTTTTATTTTTTTCTAAATCCTCAACTATAAAAGTTGAGGGAGATACCGCCCGGGGTAATTTTCAGTAACTTTTATTATTAACTTTTATTTAAATTTTACAAGGCGTTTCTACCTTTTCCGTCTTAGTTTTCTTAGTCCTTTTATCGTCAAAAAGGTAGTGGCGCCCTCAACTTTTACAACCTTCCTGTAACACTTGTGCAGCATAAACTTGGGGTCGAATCACCCTTGAGAGGAGTCTCTAGCCGGAGCCCTTTGAGGTTACACTAGATACAAAGCAACGATGGAAAGAACACATTAAAAAGAAAAGAGAAGAGCTAAATCTCAAATATAGAAAATTATATTGGCTATTAGGGAAACAATCCGAACTATCCATTAGAAACAAGCTTATGATATACAAGCAGGTTCTAAAGCCTGTGTGGACATATGGCATACAAATTTGGGAGTGTGCCTGCTCAAGCAATAATAACATAATACAAAGATTTCAGAACAAGGTATTCACGGGCATTGTCAACGCTCCTTGGTATGTAAGGAACAGCGACCTACACAGTGACCTGGGAGTGGAAATGGTAGCAGCCGAGGTGAAACATTTTGCAAAGAAGCATGGAGAACGGCGTCACAACCACAAGAACGTCGAAGCAATACAGCTGCTGGACCAGCGTGGAATAGTGAGAAGACTCAAAAGGACCAAACCTTTTGAGCTAGTATAGTGGGTCAAAAGCAAAGCACAGTGTGTGTTGTGTAGTTAAACCAAGGAAGAACAAAGCTGAGAAATCACCAGTGGGTTAAACTCGGTAAAACACTTTAGTTTTAAGATTTTAACAGAAAAGTATTACTCGTTAATCTTGTTTCTAGATTAGTTGTAATTGAAAAAAAATTGAAAATTACATATGATTAGGTATAAAAATGTATGCAATACCATACAACAGTTACAAGTGAAATGAGGAATTTTCACATTTTCACGCAAAAATTATAGACACTGGTTAATTTATAAATGAAAAAGTTACAGCCTTCATTCATTCATTCATTCGTTTGGGTTGTGCTCAACAGCCCAGGCACTTAAGCTGAATCTTTGTACCATTTCCAATGTTATCTACTTCCTTTCCAGAAGCTTCGTGTCTTCTATAAAGGCCACTAGTTCGACTGGAGGGATTTTCAGTAGCTGTAATGGTTGTATCAATTCCTCCCCGAAGTGCTCCCGTCTAAGTACTTGTAGCAGTGTCCAGTCACCAGGTCGGTAACTGTCTTCAAATGTCTCTCACCCAGTTTCAATATACTGGTTAAGAGTTCCTTGTCTACCTTGTTCAGTAAACTCTTTGTATAGAGGTGCCTGTGTCAACCTCCATTTGAGTTGGTGTTCCCTATCTAGCCACCCTAATAGCACAATTATAACCCATGGACGTCCTACTGGGACATTCAGAACGTCCATAGGACGTTCAAATTTGGTACCGTGTACGTCCATAGGACGTCTCTGGGACGCACAAATGTCCCACTTGTGGACTAATTAGGGACGTCCTTTCAGGATATCCCTAGTACGTCATTCAAGGACCTAAATCCTTGAGCAGCAAGAATATCTATTAGAAGGGCATTGGAGGTCCTTAACTATATGATCCGAACGTCCTTATGAATGCTACGTCCTGACGGACTACCATCGATAGACCCGAGGGATGTCCATCGAACGTCCTGACGGACATACATCGATAGACCCGAGGGATGTCCATCGAACGTCCCGACGGAAGTCCATCAAACGTCCATTTTTGTCGACGAAAATGTATATTTCACGTTCCCAATATCTATCAAATTTAATTCAAGGAAGTAGTTGTTTTCTGAAGGACGTTACAAAAATAACCCCAATTTTATCATGGATTTTTCCAATTTTCAGAAAATCTTTTCATTTAACATTTATTCTAGAATGTTCCCCTTTTCATGCAGGATATTTTTTTCCTAAAAAGAAAAAGAAATTGCGTTAAAATAAAATTTATTGCAACAAAAACAACAGATCTCTAAAACAAAATAATGTTAAAATTAATCTCAATCTCTGAATGGAATATTTCATTATAAAAAGACATTCACTGTTTAATAGCTCTCTTTTCTTCGGCTACGGCCCTTTCAGCTGCTCTCCTTAAAAATTTTTTTATGCCATCTTCCATTCTTTTATGGATGATGAGGAAGTTTTTACATTTTGTTGACCTGATCCTGCAACATATAGTTTTTTTTAGTTCTACAGTTGAATGCCAAAACAAACAATAAACTAATATATATATATATATATTCCTATTTTATATTCATATTAACTATGTATAGTTTTTTTTATTGAAACTTTCCTTGAAATTCAACAACTGAAAAATGAAAAAGAGTGGCACATACTTAATGGAACAAATAGATCAGTTACTGGTACATTTTCTAAATTCAGGGCTTGAGAATACCTTTTAACTATTCTATTTCTATGGCGTTTTGATATGTTCAGTTTTCTTTTGTTATTCATACTATTATATAATTAAATCAATTGAAAATTAAAGTAGAATGAAATTATACACTATAATTCACAAAATCGTAATCATTTATAACAACTAACCTAACCTTACTTTTAACAAAATGATATAAAACATGTACAAACCTTCGAACGTGAACTATTTCATCATCCAGCATCCAAGAGAGTTGGATCACTGCACAATTTTCACAAAGTTAAAAATATTACTGCAAAATGCTGCAATAAATAATATTGGGTGCACGATATACTCAACGTACATACCTTTATAACACTCAATTGGCGGTTGGCGTTGGCGCGATACGACACGTCAGCGATAGTAAAAACAGCATTGCCAACCGAACTTTCAGGAAATCCTAAGTACCAACCCAAAACAAATCTCACAATCTATTATATAATCTGTTATAATTTTTTTATGTATCAACATATATTAATTGAAAATGTATAATAGTGCAGAAACTGACAAATAATGTTACATATATAATTGTTGACGATTTCATTGAATTACATTCGGAATCGTTGATGGTGAAAACATGATCACCACAAAACAACCCTAAGCAGCGCCACAGTTGAGTAAGATAAGATAAGATATTTGGTTGTTACAGCTTTCCTCCCGAGGGTTAACTGTGTAAGGATTGTCTAGCCTTTATGGAGATAAAATTGCAGGGATCAAAGCAGTAAAAGAAATATGAATAACTCATAGAACCAAACCTAACGCTTAAGCTATTTTTTTCAGTGTTTTTCTTCCAGAATATGTTTTTCTACTCCCATTCGTTTATTCGACATTTCCTACTTGTACCTATAAGGGACATGCCATGGACGTCCTCCCTTGGGAAGTATACAAAATGTTTCATTTGGGACGTCTATAGGATGTTGTTCTTAGGCTTTTTTTTCAAATCTATTATTTGGGACGTGTTATGAACATCCTCAATGGGACATCATATGAGATGTACCAATTGGGACGTCCATAGGAGGTTGTTATTGGGACTTTTAAAAATATATACTATTCGGGACATGCCATGAACATCCTCGCAGAGACAGCATATGAGATGTACCAATAGGGACGTCCATAGGATGTTGTTATTAGGACTTTTTTTAAATGTACTATTCGGGATATGCCATGAACATCCTCAAGGGGACCTCATATGAGAAGTACCAATTAGGACGTCCATAGGATGTTGCTATTAGGACTTTGAAAAATATGTACTATTGCAGGCATTCCATGGACGTCTTCACTGGGACATTATATGAGATGTACCGATTAGGACGTCCTATGTACATCTCTGACGAGACATTCTCTTTTGAATCTCCCTCGGGACATCCATAGGAAGTCCATAGGAATGACATTCGTGGAAATGATGAAAAGTGTACTGGATGGGACGTCCTATGGACAACGATTTCAGGTCCGGGACGTTCGGCCATGAATAGTACCAAATAGGGACGTCCCTAGTACAATGTGTGCTATTAGGGCAGTTCCCGATTTCCCCTCTAATGCAATCTTTTGTGATTCCACCAAACGGTTCCGGACCTAAAAAGTCCTCTAGAGCCTTTTCTTTAGCTAAATGGTCCGCCATTTCATTACCTGCAATCCCCTTATGTGCCAGCACCCCTATTAGAAACACTTTGTTATCTCTTGCCAGCCTGTTAAGGGATTGTTTGCAGTTTTTCAACAGTCTAGACCCAGTTGTTGGATTACTGATAGCTTTGAGCAGAGTCTGGCTGTCAGTGAATATTTTAATTTTTTGTCCTGTGTATCCTCTTCTGATGTTTCCAACAAAACAGGCTATAGCGGTAATCGTCTCTGCTTTAAAAACAGTCGTATATCGACCAAGGCTAAAGAACATTATCTTTCTAGGTCGTTTTATACCAGCCCCAGTGCCATGGTTTGTTTTGGAGCCATCGGTGAACCAGATGATTTCTCCAAAATTACCTGGGTGCATCACCTATTCCTTAGATAGGATGATGATGTTCAGTAGCTCAGTGAATATATTATCGGCTGTCATGCTATCAAAACTCATGTGAAACATGGGTTCGTCTAGTAACGACTCAGTTGTATCAGTGTGTTCTTCTCGAACATTGTTCGGGGACCATGTCTTCCGATTTCAGCCTAAGAATTGCCATCATTGCCTCCGACCTTATAAAAAGTTCCAAAGGACGAAGTCCAATAAGGGCTTCCATTGATGCCGTCCCCGTGTTGTTCATTACCCCGGTAATATCAAGAAGGGCTCGTCTTTGGATTGCAGTTAATATATTAACTGCAGAGGACGCTTCTGTCCTCCTCTACCAGACTATTGTTCCATAGGTGATCGTTGGCGTTATCACAGTTATGTAGAGCCAGTGAACCACCTCAGGTCGTATTTCCCAAGTTTTGCCCATAACTCTTCTGCATTGCCAGAAAAGCCTAGTCACTCTGGTAGTAATTTTTTGCACGTGTGCCTTCCAATTCAGTTTGGAATCGAGAGTCACTCTTAGATACTCAATTTCTTTGGATATTTCTAGTTCTTCTCCAAAAATCAGTACTCTACCCTGCGGGAGAACTCTTCTATTCGTAAAAGCAACTAGTTTGGTATTTTTTGGATTCACTGAAAGGTCCTCTTCAAGTCACCATTCCTCCACAATTCAGCCTAGTTTACAGCCCACCTGATAAGATGGGGTCTGAATATCTTATTCGTGAGTTCCTAGTCCTCTTTGGTTGCCTTTGTTTTGGCAACCGACCCGTTGTCATAGCTTGACTCTATCTTCACCGAACCTGGAAAGTGCACACTGGGGAAGTGATCTAGAGCCTCAGTATTTCAAAACTTTCCGCTCGGTTTGCTGAATAGAACCAAGTTTGTTAGAAGTATCCCTTTTGAGAATCCTGTTGATTCTGACGCTGTCAGGGACACCTAGCATATCCTCACAGAATTATCTCCAGGACTTCTCCTTGGGTTCTTTTATTTTTGTATCATTAGCTTTATACGCTTCCCAGTTACCTGTTTTCTTCGCTTTGTTGAAAAAGCGTCTTGTTTCTTTCTTTAGCGATGTCAGCTCTTTATTCCACCAGTTGGCTTGTCCAGAAGAGCGACTCTCCTTTAACGGACAGTTGTTATGATAAGAGGTCAGTGTAGTCTGTTGCAGCCATGCAGCTGCTCCCTCTAAATCCTCAGCAGCTTCTGGTCTGCCTAGGTGTGTACGGATTTTAGAAAGCAGGTCCTCTTTATGAGATACCCAGTCAGTGCTCTTAGGATCCCTGTATGTTCTAATAGCCGATTTTTCTACGTTAATTACAGCCTTATTCATGGTCAAAGTCAGTGACTACTAAGACTCTACCAGGGAAGGGTACCCCTAAACGTGAG
The DNA here is from genome assembly GCA_947563755.1 of Lochmaea crataegi. Lineage (NCBI taxonomy): Eukaryota > Metazoa > Arthropoda > Insecta > Coleoptera > Chrysomelidae > Lochmaea > Lochmaea crataegi. Next base: position 3,534,412 of record OX387432.1, read on the forward strand.
AGAGTGTCATCTGAAGAGCCTGTCGAGTTACTAAAATTTTGAATTTATTGACAGGTGTAACGCCGTTTGGTAATAATCGGAGATAATTGAACGTCGTTGACTTGCTCATCGCATGTGTCACGTTATACATTATTGTGTACGCACATGCAATTTTACGGTTTTTGTTGCTACTTTGTTAATATTATCGAAAAAGACAATCTCCAAGTGTATTGTGGAGGAAAGTAATATCTGGTCCCCCGGTAAGTTTGCAGCAGATTGTCCACTATATTCCATAATTAGTCGAATATTGTTTTTCTAGTTCATTTAATCATCAATACGCTGCACCTTGTATAAAGCTTCAAAATCCAGCTCAAAATCAATTCATAATTTTCAAAGCAACTTTTTATTATTCGTTTGAAATGTATACATATACAGAAGAAGATTGATACACTCTGTATTAAAGCAATTGACTTTTTCATAAGTTATTGAATTAACTTTCTCGACATAGCGACATGAGATTTCAATATCATTCAATAGATATAATCCTAATGATAACTTTATTCGTGAAAATTCAATTTTCGCTGAAAATTCCTTCTGCATTGGAATTTGATGTTTTCACAATGTATTGAGCTGTAGTGCTGAATAAAAATGCGGGATTTCTATAAAAGCATCAACAAACTTTTTAGAATATTCCGGAATTAAATGATCTCTACATATAAATGCGAATAAGAGCAAAGTTTCACCAACCTGTTCGACCCAATTCATCCAAAATCCACTTTGAACCTGTCCCAACAAAACATACGGCTTCCCGATAAGAACCTACAAAAATATCACATCGTCCCGACTAGCGGAGAAAAATACCCCTAATAGATTGATAAATACCTACAAATTAACGTCAATTAACTTGGATTAGGGAGTCTGGCCTTTCTCCGAAACTATTGACAGGTCAAGATGGATGAGAAGGATTTTCATCCATCAAGTGGACAGGACATTTTCTCAACGATTTTATGTCGAGCACGTAATTCGATTTACTTGAAGAGTTACAACGCGGCAAGGCGTAAGGTAAGTCTACGGTCAGAGGCGGTCCACATACATTTTCTCAAGAAAGTACCGGAAATCAATTTAAATGTCCAGTTATAGAGATTGTCGAAATTATTGGAATTTACCTCCTTACGTTGAATAAAAACGTTAAGTTAAACGTCATATATTTAGTTTTGTCACATTATTCAACAACAGCTTGTTTGATAAATTATTATGTCTTTATAGCAGAGTGGTCAATGGGTCTGGCTGAAAAAATTAGGAATTGTAGGCGTAAGTTTCGAATCCGGGTCGCGGTGATAATTTTTTTTATTTGTTATATTGTGACCTGTATACACATATACATATATATGAATAACCTTCAATAAGAATAATTTTTTTATAGGACCAGTGTGGCAGTAGGAAAGAAGAACTATCGATAGTCCCGACTATCGATATTTATCGATAGTGTTATGTTTACTATCGATAATTTTCGATAGTTTTACAGCAGTAACATCATTGTACGATTTTTCTCATGCGTGTCGTTTGATAATGATCTGATCGTTTGATGTTAGGATTATTCCTCTTAATATTCTTAATTTAACGGCCTTCAGCTGCTCGTGTAATGGTACAGCATCCCATTGATCACATTTTTACTCCTTATCAGCTTTCAAAATATCGATAGTACCGAAAACTACCGATTTTTTTCGATAGTCGAAAATATCGATAGTTATCGATAGACGATCGATATTTCTCCATTCCTATGGGGCAGGTCCACGTTACGTCATCTGACAGTCGCCCAGAGATAAACAAGCGTTTTCTGCACAACACGTGGTTTTTAATACTTATTTGATTTTAATTCTAAAATCTATCCAAATAATTGTTTATCCTCAGGGCGACTGTCATTAGTGTCAACTTGTCAGTTGGGGAACAAATGTATATCAAAAATTTGAACCATTCAATTTTTAATTGCGGCAAAAATCTTGGCAATAATAATAATAATAATTATTATTATTATTGTTATTACACGACCATACCATATTAAAGATATTTGCTTATTTAAAATTTTATGTAAACAGATCAGAAGTTGCAATTCATTGAAAGCGAAAAAAAGCTTTCCGATCGAATTACACGCAAGATTTTTTCTACGACCACACGACATTAAAGAAATATGAATTTTTCAGCATTTCCTTAGAACATATTGTGAGTTGCAATTTATGGGAAGGCAGCGAAGAACTTTCCAATCAAATTACACACACAGATTTTTTTACGACCACACGTTATTAAATATATACTAGTTTTTAATATTTTTTCAGAACAGACTTCAAGCTGCAATTTATTGAAAGCAACTAAGAACTTTCCGATCGAATTACACACAATATTATTTCTACGCCCACACCATATCTAAAAAATATGAATTTACCATAATTTTCCTAGAAAAGATTGTGAGTTGCAATTTATCGAAAAGTACAAAGAACTTCCCGATCAAACAACACACAAGATTTTTTTCTACAACCACACTATGATTAACGAGAAACGTAATGTCATAGTGGTAAAAGCGTGAGGTGCTGTGTACTATATTTATACACTAACTCTGCATTTCAAGATGAAGCTAGTAAGGGATTATAACAATTTATATCAAGTAAACTCCTGTCCTCCACACTAATACGGAGTTTACTCGCCATTTGTCATCTAGTTTGTTTACACTGCTCAATTCATCATAAAAGATAAAAATATCGAACAAATAGTATGTTCAAAATTTTTGATTGCAAATGGAATTTCATGTTAGTTAAGGATCAGTTTCAGGAGAGTATTATGCTAGGCCTCCATGGGGACCCGCAATAGTTTTTTGAGGCTAACATCTATTCATATTTCACCAAACAAATTCAGCTTCTTAACAAATCCGATTCGTTTGTTTGGTGAATGATATTTCAAGTCTGAGGGTGAGAGATAGAGTCCATGTCAAACATCAGATACCTGATCGGCCTGTTAAACAACGTAGGTCATGTCTTGTTTGAAAACATTCTTCGAATGAAGCATTAAGGCCATCGAATGAACCAATCCTGGTTAATTTTGCCAGAAGTCTGAAACTCTTCTGGCAGTCCAGGTATTTAGTAATTTTTCCGGAAAACTCAGTGAGATGCCAATTCTACAGGTTTTAGTCCGATTAAATAACCTGCTACCTCCTTTCTTGCATGGGAATAGGTTTTTTTTGCCATCCATACCAGAATGGCCAGGGATCCAGACCCAAAACACTTTGTCAAGTCCTCCTATCGAGGAAAGTATTTTTTGGCAGTTTGGTACCAATTTCGAACTTGCACGGTAAGAGCTTAGGATTTCCAAAGCCCGAGTAGAAAATGTTCATGGTTTTTTTTTCATATAGTATTTTTTTCATATAGGAAATTGGTTTTCTCTAATCTCGCGACTCATAAATGAATAGCGTAAATTTCTCCAGTTGCCAGTTGCATAGGATCCTAAGCAGGTTGGTATTTATGTCCCATAAAGTTTAGAAATTTCAGTTTTCAGCATCCACATTTTTGGAGCCATAGAGAATTATCTGATTGAATTTGATACCAAGGGCATTTGCACCAAACGTTGTACCATATTAATATCATTAACAAATCACAGTTCATGGCAATCTCCTCCGAATTACGAAAATCAAGTAGGTCGAACACGGTACATGCAGCTTCGCTTCGTGGGTAGGCAGCAACCGTTTTGCAGTTCCTTCCACAAGACACGCCTAATTATGCGTCCCTCGTACAGGCTTTAGAGACATGGTTTGGCCAACAGCACTTTGAGCAGGTATTCCAGAGTCAGCTAAAAGTCCGCAATCAAAAATTAAATGTAAGCCTACAGTAATTTGAGGCCGATATAAAAAGTTTGATGCATCTTGCCTATCCCCAGGCACCTAAAGATTTCCTAGAACAAATCGGAACACATACATACATACATAAAATGTAACTTCTGTCATTCTGACGATGATATGTCAATATCGAAATAATTATCAATATCTTAGAGTTTCCATATTTTTTTCATTAAATAGTGGAATTAATTAGAAACACTTAGTTTCATTTTAAAAAAGCCCTATTGGACATTTTCCTTTTGAACTTTTTGTAAGGACAGATGCAATGATGGCAATTCTTAGGCTGCAATTAGGAGACTTACGGTCCCCGAACAATGTTCGAGAAGGACTGATACGACTGGGACAATACTAGATGAACCCATATTTCACATTAGTTTTGATAGCATAACACCGGAGAACATTTTTTGTGGAATCACAAAAGATTGCAAACGTGGGGAAATCGGGAACTGGCTAAATAAGGAACACCAACTTAAATGGAGGTTGGCACAAGGACACCTCCATATAAAGAGTTTACTGAGCAAGGTAGACAAGGAACTCTCAACCAGGCTATTGAAACTGGGTAAGGTACATTCGAAAACAGTTACCGACCTGGTAACTGTACACTGCACCCTGAGAAAACATCTGCTCAAATTGGGCAAAGTTAGTGAACCTATGTGCAGAAAATGTGAACTCTATTATGAAACACCTACTCTGCTTCTGTGAAAACTTACAAGGACTCAGACGGAAGCACTTTGGAGAAATAATACAACCATCACAACTACTGTAAATCCCTCCAGTGAAACTAGTGGCCTATATAGAAGACACGAAGCTTCTGGAATTAAAGTAGATAACATGGGAAATGGTACAAAGATTCAGTTCAAGTGCCTGGGCTGCTGAGCACAACCCAAACGAATGAATGAATGAGCCCGACCAGGATCCTGGTTGTCTATTCAGGATTAGTAGGTACAGCGGCGATGTTTCTTTGATGAACACCATGCTTTTTTATCCAAGTACTACTATTAGTCTTTGGTAGTGCTTAAGCTATATCAGAGAAGGGTTTTGGACCAATGGAAGCACATCGTGCTTCTTGTCGGTCTAGTGAGCCTGCCCCCTTATTTCCTGTGTGATCTGAGTGACTGGTACCCAGGCTGTAGACAGTCTATTTTGACTAAACCTACCACACTTTGTATGGAGGAAATTTATTATCACGTGAAATTCTCATAACAGATTTTGGCGCTATATCAATTTCGATATTTGTCTAGTACTCTATTATTTATATACAGTTTTTATACGTCTCGATTTAGATAAATTTTCCACTATACCAGTTCCGTTAGACTTTTTTACCAACTTACACCAAGTTGATCTTGTTATGGGATTACGGTTGGGATATATATTACATGTGTCTTGTTGACTTTTATGCATATCATCATGTCCTAATATGATTAAAGTCTCAATTCGTTATTTTTCAGGGCTGCAACCGATCTCGACCACCACACCAAAAGTATCAGGTAAATCTCATTTTTATGGATTAAGCGGACTCTCCGACTCGACCACCAGCAATTTGTGTGTAATCCAGGAAACTTTCCCGGAAATATTATTATTTGGTGGATGGGTTAATGATGTGGGTTATTCTACAAATTAAACAATTATTATTTCAAAGAATTATTAGTAAATTATATTTCACAATATTTTGTTGATTTGGTATCCGGTCTTGAGGATTTGATAATAAAAGTTTATAAATCACTCATTGTAGGTTAGGTAAACAGTATCAGATCCTTAGTTGGTAAAATTTAGATATGTTTTGAACAACGATTGCTGTATTCAACACAAGAGTGGACTGTATTTTCACTTGTTTCTTTTAAAATCAAACTAACTTTTCTAAAATGTAATACTATATTACACTAAAATAAACATATTACTCAACAATTTTGCCGGACAGCCGCTAACAATGTGACTGTCTCGACGTTCTAAAAATAACTCTTTAAAAAAATCATAGTTCAATTATTACGGCGAAAAACATCAAAGAAGGAAAAAAAACCCCAAACAAATCATTCTATATTCGCCGCCACCCCTTTTGTCTCACCGATACGATCGTCGCGCGCTGTTGCCACGTTTTTTGCTTATGAAATAAAATTCGGGCCGAAACATACCGCCCGCCTTGAAGACTGTGCACTTCAACACAAATTAAAGTCATAATCACAATTATAAAGAAATGCGAATAGACAAATGACGAATGTTTATTGTACACCTCTTGCGAATCAGAAAATTCTATTTGCCCTCGCACATGGGTAGAGGACAAATTTTCGAAAATGACCGCTTGATTAAGCCACCGGAAGTCTTTATGTTCACCACTCTGTTAATTTTGTCCTTCTCAGAAACTACCGACACTATGCGCCCGAGCTTCCATTTCGATGGAGGACAATTGTCTTCTTTCACTAATACTAGAATGCCTTCCTTTAGGTCAGAGACATTTTCCTTCCATTTCACACGCTGCTGTAGCTCGTTCAAATATTCCTTTCTCCATATATTCCAGAAATGCTGCTTTATTTGCTGTATTCGCTGATATCGACTTAGTCGGGATTCAGGAACGTGAGTCACATCGGGATCTGGCAATTCTGATAGGTTCTTCCCGACCAGAAAATGGGAAGGGGTCAAAGGGTTTAAATCGTTTGGATCTGACGACAGGGGAAACAAAGGACGAGAGTTTAGAATAGATTCAATTTGCGCTAGTAAAGTGCATAATTCCTCAAAAGTTAAATTTGCTGAACCCATTACCCTTTTCAAATGGTGCTTCGCGGATTTAACCCCCGCCTCCCATAATCGTCCAAAGTGAGGAGATTGAGCAGGAATGAAATGCCACTGAATATGCTCGGTAGAAAACGAGTCTAAAATTTTATTTTTATTCAAATCCAAATATCTTGACAATTCCTTTAGTTCCCGATCCGCCCCCACAAAGTTAGTCCCATTATCCGAGAAAATATGACTAGGGCGCCCTCGACGAGATACAAATCTACGAAATGCCATTATGAAGGCTTCTGTACTCAAATTAGTTACGGGCTCCAAATGAATAGCCTTGGTAGCAAAACAAATAAAAAGACTAACATAGCACTTGGACACCTTTGCGCCGCGTCCAATTCGGTCCTTGACATTCATAGGCCATGTAGTCAACTCCAACCGAGTCAAAAGCACAACCTGATGTCACACGAGATTGGGGCAAATCACCCATTAGAGGTTGTACTACCGATGGGTTATATCTAGAGCAACGAATGCATTTACGCACGATACGCCTGGCAAGGTTGCCTCCTGACGTAGGCCAGTATTTTTGTCGTATGGAGGCTAGCAGTAGTTGTGCACCAGGGTGCAAAAGACGCGAATGTTCGTTTTGAAAAATCAGCTTTGTTAAATTATGCTCAGAAGAAATTAGCATCGGATGCCTTTTATCAAAATTAAATGTGGAATTACGCATTCTACCCCCAACCCTTATTACACCATCTTTCATGAAAGGGTTTAAACTAAGAATGCTACTCTTTGACCTTAAATTTTTACCGTTTTCAAGAAGAGTGTAGTCGTCCGGAAAACTAATTTTCTGAGAGATTATAATCAAACATTTTTCTGCGCTGTCTAATTCATCAGTAGCTAACGGTCCAAACATTCTTCCGCCCTTCGACTTAAAACAATTCGCCTTAAAACGCAATAACCATGCAGTTACTCGCTTTAATTTGTTATAGCAGGAAAATCTGTCAAAAATAAATGAGTCGAATTCACGAGACACTAAACTCATACTTGATACCTGAGAACGAATTTCAGGTAATGCATCACAATTTATCTGAGTTTTGAGCCATAGTCCTTCATTCAAACTTAACCATTCCGGACCTGACCACCAAAGATCTAGCCCTAACATTTGGTTTGGAAATATGCCGCGAGACAACAAGTCACTGGGATTAGATTTAGTTAATACATGCCTCCACTCATGGGGTTTTGTTAAAGTCTGTATTTCCGAAACCCTATTAGACACAAAAGTTTTTAAGGTAGACGGTTCGGATTTTAACCAACCCAATACAATGGAAGAATCCGTCCAAAACACGCACTTGTCAAATGTTAGTTTTAATGAGTTTAATGCTTTGTCTGCTAACCTAGCCAAGACGAGACTACCTTGAAGTTCCAACCTGGGAATTGTCAACGATTTCAACGGGGCCACCTTTGTCTTTGCACATAACAAGCGAACTAAAACATTTCCAGCTGCATCCATGGACCGTATATAAATAGCACCACCATAAGCTCGTTCGGAAGCGTCTGAAAATCCATGAAGTTCATAAGATACTGCATTAACACAAACGATATGCCTAGCTATTTTTAACCCACTCAAACAATGGAGCTCATTATAAAATCGAAGCCAAGAATTATGCAAATCCTCTGGTAAGGATTCATCCCAAGATGTCTTAATTTTCCATAAACTTTGAAGGATTAATTTTGCAATAACTATACAGGGAGATAGCAGTCCCAAAGGGTCAAATATCTGCGCAATATGAGATAGAACTGATCTTTTTGTAACCTTTTTGCTACTCAAATTAGTAATCTTGTACGTCAACGAGTCTAGAAAGCAGGACCATGTCAATCCCAGAGTTTTTACGTGTTCGGATTCGCCAAACTCTAAAATATTAAATTCCTCTTTCGATTTATCTGCAACATTTTTCAAAATTTGCGGCTCATTTGAAAACCATTCACGCAATGGGAAACAACCACTTTCTAAAACTTGAGAAACATTCTCACACAAATACGAAGCCTTTTCTATAGAATCTTCACCTCAAAGAAAGTCGTCAACATAAAATGAATTTTTGATAGCTTCAGAAATTTCAGGCATTTCCACTTCACATTCCTTAGCTAACTGAAAAACGCACCTGATGGCTAAAAATGAAGAACACGCTTGCCCATATGTAACCGTATTCAAATTAAAGGTTTTGATAGGCTCACTAGGTGAGTCACGCCATAAGATTCGCTGTAGGTTTCTTTGAGCTGGTTCTATAAGAATCTGCCTATACATCTTGGCTATATCTGCAGATACTACATACCTAAATCGACGAAATCTCAATAACAAACAAAGTAAATCATTTTGAATAACGGGTCCAACCATCTTCAAACTATTCAATGAATATCCGGTACTAGTAGTCGCGGACGCATTAAAAACAACGCGAAGTTTCGTTGTTAAACTTTCTTCCCGCAGGACGCCATGGTGTGGCATGTAGTAAGCAACATCAACATTATCATCCGGTACCTCGGTCATATGACCCATGGATTTATATTCCGACATAAAATTTAAGTATTTTTCTCTAAGATCAGGATTAGAACCTAATTTACATTCCATTGTTAAAAATTGACGTTCAGCTGCATGTCTAGAATCCCCTAAACATTCCAAGGTTCCTTTCAATGGCATCGAAACAATAAATCTACCGTTTTTATCCCGACTAAACGTATCCAAAAAGTGTTGTTCACAATCCCTTCTTCAGGAGACCAAGGTTTAAAAGAATTTGCAAAGTCCTGCTCGACTTCCCAAAACCTTTGTAAATCGAATTCCTGTTGAACTTTGGTGCTGAAATTGCACAAGACTTGTGAAGGATTTTCTGCAGAAAGAGGACCAGATATGATCCACCCGAATCGAGTTTTTTGTAGTACTGGATGATTAGGCCCCAACGATATTTGACCTATGCACAGCAAGCTATAAAACAAATCAGCTCCGATAAGCAATTCAACCTTATTGGGCTTATAAAAGGACGGATCCGCTAATGAAATATTTTTAGGAATTGAAATATTTTTGATGTCAACTTTAACACTAGGAACAAACCCAGTAATTTCTTGAAGAATTAAACAGCTAAGATAAGTACTAAATTTGTTATGTAAAGATCTAACGAAAATGTTACATTTGGAATCGATCTGAGAAGCCTTTTGACCTAAGCCACCAACGCTTATCATACAACGCTCCTTCTTCAACTTAAGTCTTTCACACAAATCATTTGTGGCAAAACAAGATTGTGAGCCACTGTCTAAAAGAGCGCGAGCCACATAAAAATCTCCCTTATAATCTTGAACCTCTATCAATACGGTAGATAACAATACATTACCACTAGACTCAGAAGAAGACAAAGAAATACCGTCATTATTATTCTCCACCCTTTCATTGGTCTCCCCTGGCCTTTCTATATTTTCAGGATTTTTTGGTATAGTTTCCAAATGCAAAGAAACATTGTGTTTGGAACCACATTTCGAACAACCGCTAGCTCTGCAAGCTCTTATAAAATCCCCGGGTTTGAGACAATTTATACATATTTTGAAAGCGCGAGCCTTTTCTATCCTGCTATTGATCGACAACTTTAGAAATTCACTACAATTGGTTAGAGTGTGTTCTCCTTTGCACATTGAGCAGTACACACTATTGGCTAACAAACTTTTCGTACCCAAAGTTCCCCCTGAACGGTTACCGAAACCAGCGCTAGAGACCTTTTGCTTATTATCCCTTTTAAAACGATCATCTCTACTCCTTTCTCGCTGCTCTAAGGTTTCTAACAAATCTGCACGACGCTTTGAAAATTCCTTAAAATTGTCCCAACTTGAATTTTGATCACTTTCCGAGCTATCATTTTGAAAATAATTAGACCGTTGCTCCCATTCACGGAGCGTAGCGATGTCCAGTTTTGTAGATACCAAATGTATAATTAACGTACCCCACTGCTCAACGGGTTCTTTTAATTGAGACAACGCACTAAGATTTTTTGAAACACTGTCTATTAGCGAACGAATCTTTGAGCTAGATTCCCTTTCGATCGGCTCTAAGCCAAATAAGGATTTCATATGCTTATGAATTAGTAATCTCTTGTTGTTGTAGCGCTCACACAAAGTTGTCCAGGCTATATTGTAATTATCGCCCGAAAATTCTAAAGATTTTATAACTAATGCCGCGGGCCTTCGAGGGACGCCCTAAGGTAGTGAAACTTTTGTATTGAATGTAACGAGCTATTCTCGTGTATGAGACTGGTGAATATATCTCTAAACTCTAGCCACGTGTTGTAATATCCACTAAATTTGGGTAACGTAATGGTTGGCAATTTTACCGAATTTAGAATTCCGCCTTCGGCAGGTCCGAACCTGCCTGTACCACCCGAATAGACACTAACATTGTTATTAATTTCTGATGAATATTCCCCAGCTACCTCTAAATGAATATCCCTTTTTAACAAGTTTTTAGCTACAGCTACTGCACTATAATATTGTTTTTCAAAAGTATCTCTTTCTTCAAGCTCCTTATTGAAATCATCCGATAACATTTCTATTTTTTCTTGAAGAGATCCGTATTTATTAAAAACATCTTCTATCTTTGAAATTCTATCCCGCAATTCGAGAAAATCAACATCATTTAAAATAGGCTTTGCCTCCAAAAGTTTAGAAGGTTTTTGAAAATTCGTTAACTGTGCTTTGCAAACCCCACGCGATCTAATTAATTTTTCAAGCTCATTTAATTCCGTAGGCATTTTAACAACGAATAACAAAACAAACTAGCGAAATCGAATCCAACTAAACTACAAAACTACAAGAATTGGAAATCAAAAGGACTTACCCACTTTTACTGGTCTTTATTTTTTTTTCTACCTAGATTTAGGATGTTCTATCGATTTGTTTTCAACAATAAACTAATCTCCTACTTCCAGCATGCCAATTTTCACTATTTTCCATAAATCTCAAAACATCCGGCTCGAAGGACCATGTTTTTAACAACGATTGTTGTATTCAACACAACAGTGGACTGTATTTTCACTTGTTTCTTTTAAAATCAAACTAACTTTTCTAAAATGTAATACTATATTACTGATGAAATAAAACAACTTAATTTGTTTATTACACTAAAATAAACATATTACTCAACAATTTTGCCGGACAGCCGCTAACAATGTGACTTTCTCGACGTTCTAAAAACAACTCTTTTAAAAAATCATAGTTCAATTATTACGGCGAAAAACATCAAAGAAGGAAAAAAAACCCAAACAAATCATTCTATATTCGCCGCCACCCCTTTTGTCTCACCGATACGATCGTCGCGCGCTGTTGCCACGTTTTTTGCTCATGAAATAAAATTCGGGCCGAAACAGATACTAAAACTAAAAATTATTTTACCAGTCAAATATTTCAGTTGTAAAATAATTATACTCTTAGGCATTATATTTTCGAAGGACTATACGATACTCTAATGTTATCGGATTTTCGACTACCTGCTGTGATTCTCTTGAAGCAATCGTGTAGGTATTGAGTTAAAACGAAATATGTCGGAATGAAATATACCTTGGTACAATTATTGTGTGTGAGTGCATAGTGAGAGTAAATTTATTTTTATCGAATTAATATATTTGCAACATTTTTCATTCCTTCTGAAAAAAACGCCATGGAAAGTGCTTCTTTAATTGTGAGTGAACGAGAACAAAATTTACTTGTAATAAAGAATGTAAAACATCTATTGGCGCGCCTTGGCAGTAAAATCGGCTGGTTTGCCGCCCATCTGATTTTTAACGAGGCGCGCAAACACAGACATCTGAAAAATCCAAAAGGAAAAAATGTTTCGACATTTTTCGACCACCCAAAAAGGGGTTTAATACACGAAATTGGCCATTTTGAGGTGTTTTGGGGATTCAAACCCAAAAAAACCAACCCTACAAATTTCACCCCAATTAATTTCTGGACGTTTCTTGACCTTTGGAGAACCCAAAAATATGAAAAAAAATGTGAGCGGTCGTCGGACCGCCGACAGAAGCTTGCTTTTTATGCACAATAGAATGCGAGGTTGGGAAAACCATCAATAAAAATACGCGCAATAAAATGCGATGTTGGGAATTACATTAGGCCCAGTACGTTCTACCTAGTTTTATTTTGTAGCCGTCAGACGGCGGTAGTAGGTAATCCTATAGCAAACAGCAACTGACCTTTCTATATGCGTAGGCGTACATGCTCCCTGGCATTCAAGTATAGCCTGCGTCTCTCTCTCTCTCTTTTTTAATGAGTCATCGCGTGACGAACGCTTTTTCGTAACATCACACGCTTTAATTTAAATTTCATTGGATTAGTGGATTATTCATAAATCTGGCAACACTGTTGCGTGACGAACGCTTTTTCGTAACATTACACGTTTCACGAGTTTACTAGGCTTCCCAAAAGTCCTATGTCGTGCAATAAGAAGCAAGCTTCAAAAATTTTCTTGGAAAATTGGCATTGGCATAACACAAAATCCGACATCGACTAGTTTGAAAATTAGAGAAGATTCCGTTTCTTTTTAAATGAGCTCGAAATGAACACGGATCGAAATATTTTAGTGAGACTGTTATTTACGGAGCTTTTAAACGTTTTTTAAATACTTTGAAATCACAAGTATGGGAGTGAGGGGGGTAAAATGATCCCTCTAAGTAAAAACAACTTCAAAATGGGAAAATATCACTTTAATAGGATAAACCCCTAGAAGGGGCATTTCTCTTAACAACCACTTTTTAGAAAAAAATCTTTAGTAACTTGCTAATTATGAAAATAATAAAAAAAGAGCAAAGGGATCATTTGAGCCGCATGTTGGGGGTAAAATGATCCCCCTAAGAAATTGAGAACTGCAAAACATTTTTTTCATTTTATTTTAATAAAACACCACTTTTCTGAAAAAACAACTAAGCAACTTGAATTAACAACTTACAAATGATACTCTGACATTATAACATCAAGATAATCTGTCCTACTTACTGTCTTTCTCTGGACTCCGACTACTGCTAAGGGAACATCGGAGCAATATTCACAAATGAATTCATCTGCGTCGTCATCAACTCCCGCGCACAATTCGTGAGCCCACTCAACACTTTTTGCATTGAATCTATCCGTCAATTGATGCACCCTATTCCTCATAGCAGTAGAGATACGTTGCATTTTTCTCGTTGTCCTCCAAATCCGATGAGTTGGGAAAACTTTCTTTTATATCTTTCAGTTTTTTTGTTTTCTTCTGTTTTAGTGTCTTATCACTCCCATTTTTATTTCTATTTGTCTTTCATTTTGCTTGTTTTCTATTGATATCCTCTTCAATGGCACTTTTGTATGGCGTACTGATTAGAACTGCACTTCTACAAGACTTCCTCTTTGTTGTCGATAAATTCGATACGTTACATGAACTGGATCCTGGAACCATATCTTCAGCTTCATCAAGGTCACTACCTAATTGGTCGGTTACTTCGGCTGCTAAAAAGTCAACATCTGAAAAAAAACCTCTGGATCAAATGGAAATATGCCAGCTTTTCGAAACCCGTTTATTCCATTTGTTGGTATACAAGCCTTTAAGTAGCCTTCGCAAAATATTTGGCTTATTTGAAAAACAGTTCACAGTCACAGTTCTACCAGGATGATGGTTCAACTATTTTTTTAATGCTTGGTCTAAATAAACACTAAGTGGACCCATAACAGCAACGTCCAAAGGCTGCAGCTTGTTTGTGCAATGGGGAGGTGAACACAAGATGGTTACAAAGTTTTCTCTGGCACTTAAAATTACTTCGAGATCTCTTGTGTGCGATAAATGACCATCTAATATAAGTAACACAGGCACATCAATACTTGGCTTCACAAAAGATACGAAATGAGCGAACCACTGCTTGAAAACTTCTGCAAAAATGGTGCCGGGGGAGCTCCGTCTGTCAGTTCCTTCATTCGCTTTCTACTGAAAATAAGCAAAATACACAAACTACTCCTGTAAAAATTCCACGCTCCGCTAGTGTTACCCTCGCCACTTGTTTGGAACCTTTTTTTCCAATATTCTCGAATTTCGCCCAGGAACAGTAGAAATGGAAGTCCCGTCCACATTGAAAATTCGGCGAGGGGCATAATATTTATGTGTAAATCTCTTTAAACAATTTAATGAACTTTGTCACAACCGGTTTGTTGAAGGCTCTTGTTCTAGCATCCTGAGGTTGCTTCAGGATACCGCGGGGAAATCTCTGGATGTCTTTTTCTGAAAGCACTCAGCAAGTTGATATGTACGTTAATTGTCGCAAATCACGAATTCTACTTTCAAAGTCAAGGATATGCTTCACTAGTTCGTACTCTTGTCCTCGCGAAAATACAAGGTGGCAGTTTCCAAGTGACTTTTTATTGAGCTTTGCTACCTTGAATGACATTATTGGTACCTTGAAGATTTGCGCGGCAGTTCTCACAGGCATTCCTCGATTAAATTTTTCTATGCAATTTTTCATTAGCTCAGCATCCCATTTTTGTCTTTTGGTTATTCGCTTATATTCGTGGCATTCTGTAAGTAAGGAGGAAAAACGAATTAAGAAATAAAAATAATGTTTTAAAATATTTTTTTCAAAAACTGTGGGGTAAAATGATCCCCTCCTCAAAACGGGATCATTTTGCCCGGCTTCTGGAGGATCGTTTTACCCCAAAGTAACATGAAATATATTTTGGTAAATATAAATTTAGTTACATACATTAGTTAAAAACGAATAGCACAAATCAATTCAGCAACTGTGAACAAAACACGTTAAGAAAATGATCGGTTACTAACGTCGTTTGGAAAAAATCAAATGCCTTACCGTATATACTGGATGTAAAAAACACAAGTTCACTTTTGTCACTGGTGGGATTCGAGCTGAATCGTGTTTCCGATTGTTGTCTATTACCAACCTCTCCGTCTAGTGCACTGTCGCCAATATTACGTTAATTTTGCATGTAAGGCGAACTTACAAATCGAGGGATCGTTTTAACCCGAATGGATCACTTTACCCCCTCTCCCCTACGTCTCATAAATCAGTTATCATAGGTCTGTTGTCCCCTAAAATTGAACAAAAATGAAAAATGTAATTAATAAAAAAATGTATTACTCCTAGTTTTGATTGAATAAAATACAAATTTCATTAATTTAATTGCGGCAAAAATCTTGGCAATAATAATAATATTAGCTATTATTATTATTTTATGTTTTACATCTCCTGGGGCGGCCAACTTTTTTTTGTTTCTTTCGTATACGAAACTTGAAAAAAAATATATTAATGAAATTGTTATATATGAAGCAGAATATTATTATTCCTTAAATTTAAATATAATATAATCCATAAATATTTGTATGTGTATTCTTTGAAGAGGAGATAAACTCCACTAATCCTTACCCGAATGTCGTGGTCGAATTCGACCTCTTTATCGCTGGCTACGTGGTCGAATTCGGTAACTCCCTTTTTCAGATAAACGATCCATTGTGACGATAAATACCAACAATAACAGTTTATTGAAACGGAAAAATTGTTATTGTTGCAGTCGTACCTATCTTATGTGTTATTTCAACTTGTGCGGATATTCTATTAATTTGGCTATAATTCCGAAATTATGGCATTCAGGTGAAGAGAATATTCTCATTAAGGATTTCAAAAATAAAAAATAATCTGGGTGATCCATTCGAAATAACAAAGTTCACTATATTTCCAGAAAAACAGCAGTATTTATAAACCACTCACAACCAGAATTCATCAAAATCGTGGAAGTCATTTCTGAGATAATCGAGTCGTTCCATACTTAACACTCACTCAGTATATTGGTGCGATTTTTTCGATAAAATGAAATAAGAGTGAGTATGACACTTCCAACATCAGATATTCAATCAAATACTGCAAAAATTTGAAATGTTTCGCAAGCCACATTTTGTCTCATTCAGTGACTGTTCTAATACAATTTCACGCCTAAACGATTCAAAAGGGACCGTTCAAGGCGATGCTTCGCTTAAATTGTGTTAGGTAGGTACTTATACACTAAAAACTTCTGGATAGACCTGCAGCAATTAATTTCTTCACCGCATACCGTTGTCAACGAAGGACACTCTTGACCCCCATAGGGTTAAATCCTTAGTAAGGTTAGGGTAAATGATAGGCCTGCATTTAATTATACATCTAGATGCTAGTATAAAACCAAATAGCGGCTACAGAGACGGTTTCAACCATACGTTTTACATTGTATAAGAAACAAGATGGTTTTTTTTCTCTCGTATAAAGAACGATTGAATTTTGTAAGCAAAAGTCTTTTGTTAATAAAAATGATTGTATTTACTGTTTGGACCCTTACTTTGTGGAATCTACTCATATTACTTTTTTAAATGAAACTAAGTGTTGCTAATTAATTCCACTATTTAATGAAAAAATTATGAAAACTCTAAGATATTGATAATTATTTCGATATTGACATATCATCGTCAGAATTATAGAAGTTACATTTTATGTGATACCTGCTTAATACCTGTTTAATATTTTGGCTAGACCAAATAGTAAGTGACCTATCTTGTGATTGACTTAATATATATGAATAGAAAAAAGAAGAAGATATGATTTTACAAATATTAAAGCTTAGGTATTATTAGACCTATGGAGATATCCTGATGTAAAAATTCTAAGGGCTGACCCAACAAAAAAGTTTTCTAATAATGTTAGAGAGATTGTCAATAGTTCAAATTATGTTCTCAATGATTATGAGAAAAAATATATGATTAATAAAAATCCTCAGTCTCCACAATTATATGGAACTGTTAAATTAAATAAAGTATCGAAACCAATTAGACTGTAGTTTCTTACGTTAATACTCCTAATAATGAGTTAACTAAAAAACTAAACAATATACTTAATAGCTATGGAGGTATATCTAAATACTCAATTGAAAATTCAATAGAACTAATCAAACAATTAAAAACATACAAGTTACAAGATAACTCTAAACTTATTTCATTTGATGTTACCAATATGTTCTGTAAAATTTCTCCAAAAGAGTGCATAACACTTGTTAAAAAATTACTAGAGTATAAAAATATCAATCCAGGAACAATATCAGATATACTTAATTTGTTTGATGTATGTATTAATCAGAATTATTTTACTTTTGACAATAAGGTATATATTCAAAATGGAGGTTTACCAATGGGAAGCCCTATATCACCAATTTTAGCAAACATTTTTATGGACAGGTTAGAATGAAAAATCTTTGAATGTAACATTTCAAACAATATATTATTTTGGTATAGGTATGTAGATGACATATTAACTTGTTTTCTGGGTAGTGAACGACAATTAGATATATTGTTCAATCATATTAATAATTTACATCCAAAAATTAAATTTACATTAGAAGTTGAAAAAAATAACCCAATCAATTTTCTTGATATTAAAATTCAAAGAGTCAATAATAAATCAAACTTGATTTTTCAATTTACAGAAAACCAACACATACTGATGTGACTATACCATATAATTCCAATCATCCCATGTCACATAAATTAGCAGCATATAATTCAAAGATACACAGAGCATTTTCAGTTCCTATGAACAAATATAATTTTGATAGAGAAATTAATATAATTAAACAAATAGCCACTTCCAACGGTTATCCATTACATATAATAAATAAATTAATTAATAAAAAAGAGGAAAAAGTGGCATTACAATTAATATTTCCTGAAAAAACTAGGAAAATACAAAATTACAAAATCATCACAATTTCTGGTAATATTTCTAATAATATTTCAAAGATTATATCTTGTTCAACAAATACAGCCATTTCTTTTAAAATAGAAAACAATGTGAGTAAAAAATTGTTAAATGTAAAAACAAAAATACCTTCATTAAAAAAGTCTGGAATATACAGGGTTGGGATAAAGTATGGAACCAAGTAAATATCTTTTAAACGAAAAGAACGATATTTATGAAAATTTGCAAGTAAGTGCAATGGTACAAAATGCATCTGATGTACATTTTTTTGTTAATAATATACTTCCGGTTTAACCGGAAATGCCATCAACTTCTTTAATTTAAATGGGACACCCTATATATTTTTACAGATTTTGAAAGAGCTTGTTATTTTGAATTCATACATACTGAGTTTAGTGTAAAAAAAATTGTAAAAACGAGGAATAACTCACTGATAGTTGTACAATAGGTGTACATTTCATTATTTTAGAATAATGAGAAACAAAATTACTTCAAATGTTCAAAATGCTCGCCGTTTACTTGCTGAGATGCAGTATTTTCTTCCCGGACTTCTCGTTCGCGGAAAGTGGGTGGGTAAAACCTAAATGAGGGAAAGTTTAAGTGTTTCCCCTCTAGTGATGGGATAGTCTGTGATCTCTAAGATTGAAGGGGTAAATGATCTAGTCAGTAGGCGTGTTGGCTTAAGATCTATTTCTGTGGAACAATGGGGCTCTGTGAACCTACAGATTGACACAAGACATAATTCACAGCGCTTGGCTTGCCTTATACAAAAATAACATATAAATAATTATTCTGATGAAATATTTAACTTATTATATGGAAAGATTCCACAGTAGTATTCTTCTGGGATTACACTTGTTTCCTGGTAAGTATTATATTATAGCTAGCGTATGAATACTTGGTTAACATGATACTATTTACATTGAGTGATAAATCTTATATGGCTAAATTAAAAGGGGGAAAATCTGTTTTAGATATTAAACTATTGCGGAGGTTAGCAAGTATAGGACGAACTATATCAGATATACTATTACTACCCCTGGATGCACTTAACTCAGTTAATGGAAAATGATCTAAACTAAAGTCTGAATGAACTCCAGATAAACTGTATAGGGTAAGGTACACTTCCAAATTGTTAATATGTACTATCGTCACTATCTAACTAGTAACCGAAAGAGATGAACTCTAGCCGAGAGGCATCACAAAATTTGTTAATCAGAAAGATCTTACTTGAACTGTTCACGTCTGAGAATCCTGATGAAGTTACCTACAGGTGGTATTCTGCTCTGCTGCTGTAGCTATCGGTGTGTAGTAGCTATCCGGCTATACGCTTACTGTTGAAGACGTAATCTTGAAGAAAAGGTACCAAAAGATCTGAAGGAAACGATGCAGAAGATCCTAAAGAAAAAGATTTAAAAAGGAAGAAAGAAAGAAGGTCTGAAAAGAAAATATAAATAAGAAACTGTGTTGGTGATTGAGACCCAATAGATATCGGGTACATTACTCACCCTAGATGGTGGGTGACCTTTAAGTGTTTTGTATTTGTAAAATCAGGAACTATATCCATGCTTATGCATGCTCCTTAACATCCCTTTATATTGGAGAATCCCTGATGTTTAATTTTTCCTAAATCACAAAATCCGTAGCGAACGTAGGTTGAACAACCATGTAGACTTGGAAAAAAAGAACAATACAAAATGGTGGTTTCAAATCAGTCCTATGTCACTGGCCTTGAAAGGTCAAAAAAGGTCTTCTACCTTTTGAGTTGGGGTCAAGGTCAAATGGCTAACTCGATACACAAAGAATCAAGACACATTTAGAATTTGTAAAAGACTCTCACCAAGGTTAACCTATGAACCAGTTATTAATGTCAATAAATCTTCCACTTGAATAAAAATATTTACAATGGACAGATTCATGATTTTAAAATAAATATATACATTTTGGAGGTAACAAATAAATCTTTTATGCATCACCCTATAGTTATTAATAAATTTTATTGTTATTGCAGGGTGCACCATAACAAGTTCACATTCATCAATAATTCTTTGTCTCAATTCCTGTAAGTTTGTTGGTCGTCTAACGTAAACACGTGATTTTAGATAACCCCAAAGAAAAAAATCTAACAGGCTAAGATCCGGAGAACGAGTGGGGAGGTGCTCCATCTTGTTGAAACCAAACATTTTGTGGTAATTGCCCATTCTGTTGAAGTGCAGGAATAATTTCGTTATTCAGTAGATCCAAATACTTGTCACCATTCAAGTTTCCGTCTATAAAAAATGGGCCTATAAGCCTATTTTCGACAATTCCCATCCAAACATTTAACTTCTGTGGATGCTGGGTATGTGCTTCATGAATCCAATGGGGATTCTCATTTGACCAATACCTTGAGTTATGGCGATTAACTGTTCCATTTAAACAAAAACTTGCCTCATCGGAAAAAACTATGCTAGAAGCAAAATTATCGTCGACATTACAGATGTCCATTAGCCGTTCGCAAAATTCTAGACGTCGGTCAAAATCATCGTCTGACAATTCTTGAACCGACCCTGTACCTTATACGGATGATACTTTTCACTTTTTAATATCTTTCCTACAGAACGTCGACTGATACCATGGTTTAGTGCCAAATTTGTGGTGGAAGTTTGAGGTGATTCTTCTAAATCGATTGCAATATTTTGTTTAACATCCCAGTTGTATTAAAACGTTGTAATGTTTTAGTTACTGTTGAACGTGATATAGGATTTCTCTCCGGATGCAAATTATTAAAAATATGACACACTTCTTCATGAGTTCTAACACGATCACCATAACCGATCATCATTAAAATTTCAATACGCTCTTTTTCACTTAATTGAACCATTCTAAATTGTAAAATTTATTTCCGTCAATTAGAATTTGACACTTGGAAAACAAAAGACGTACTAAACAGTACTCGTTTATTTATTACTATGCATACAAACAACATCAATTAGTTTATCTAGGAGATTGATTAAAGAGCTATATTCCTCGTTTTTACACTAAACTCAGTATGTATGAATTCAAAATAACAAGTTCTTTCAAAATCTGTAAAAATACATAGGGTGTCCCATTTAAATTAAAGAAGATGATGGCATTTCCGGTTAAACCGGAAGTATATTATTAACAAAAAATGTACATCAGATGCATTTTGTTCCATTGCACTTACATGTAAATTTTCATAAATATCGTTCTTTTCGATAAAAGATATTCACTTGGTTCCATACTTTATCCCAACCCTGTATAAACTTAAATATCCAGAATGTAGTGCTGTCTGTATTGGTCAAACAATTCGAAATTTTGAAATCAGATACAATGAACACTCACGAGCATATAGATTAAAACAGCCAGATAAATCACATTACGCAAAACATCTTCTTGACACCAAAAACATTCATTAACACCTAACACAGAACTAGAAGTACTGCATATTTGTGATAAGAAACAAGAACTAGATTTCCTTGAAGAACTAGAAATAAGAAGACACTTAAGAGACCCACAATATGAAGTTGTTAATGAACAGATAAATCTAGGGAGCTCTCCATTATTAAATTGTTTTCTTAAGTAACAATTGTAAAGATTAGCAGATATAGTTTTCCTTGGTTTCCTATATCATTGCACAGATATACTGATCTTAAATGGGAAAAAGATATCCAGGATATCCCCATAGGGTTAATAATACCTAAGCTTTAATATTTGTAATATCATATCTTCTTCTTTTTTCTATTCATATATATTAAGTCAATCACAAGATAGGTCACTTACTATTTGGTCTAGCCAAAATATTAAACATCAAGCAGGCATCACATAAAATGTAACTTCTTTCATTCTGACGATGATATGTCAATACCGCAATAATTATCAATATCTTAGAGTTTTCATAATTTTTTCATTAAATAGTGGAATTAATTAGAAACACTTAGTTTCATTTAATACAATACATTTCATACAATATATAAGCATGTATGTATTCAGTTCATTTAATAGTCCATTTTCAATTGGACATGCGCTTGGAAGTTGTGCTGATTTAGATTTGTGTAAAAAAATAAATAAACACCTTCAAATGCATTAGGATTTTTGAGGTTGGCATCCCCGGAAATGAGGTCGACAAAAAATGTGGCGGATTCAAGATGGCCGATTGAAGCTTTTAAAAATAAATCATATCTCGGCTATTTTTTAACCAATTTTAAAGAACAAAAAAAGATTTTGTAGTTACTATACTCCTAAATAAGAAAAAAAATTATTAAATTAATATATGCAAAACTTATTTTTAAATAGATTAAATAAAAATAAAATTTAAAAAAATTCCACTTTATTCAGTACAATGTTGTGGCTCATAAGTAAAAGACTACTACAGGAATGTATAAATAAGCTAATCCATGTAGAAACAAAAATCTTTTCTTAAAATAAAATACTAATATCATTATTATATAATTAATATAAATTACAATACATTCGTTCATTGCGATCACTTTAGGTATCTGAAACAATAATAAAATTTGTAAACTCTTTTTTCTATCCGAATTCTGTGCAAGAACATGTTTCTGCACAATGAACATCATTTATTCTGCAATCACACGATTTTATAACGCAACCTTTTTTGCAGGAACAATGTACTAGTTCTAATATTCCTTCAGGAGCAGGAGGTTTTGTTAAGGCAATGGCAGGTATGATCCATCTTGCAGTTTTTCCCAAACAGACTCACTTATTTGTGGAAGGTCTCGTTTACGTAAGTGGCTATTCTTCCATAAAAATGCGATGCAATTCGCCCTGCAATTCATAACTTATCTATTCATCCATTCTTTAAATTTATTTTAAAATTACTTACCGAAGGACGTGTTGTTGCAAAGCGTCATTAGTAGGTGGTAAGTTTTCTCCCCGCTGTTCTCTTACTGAATATAAATACCAGCGAACGACCGTAAGTGATGAAAACGATTTGCATTTGTAAATTCGGCAAACAAATTTTGTAAGACTGTCAATACGTTCTTTTGACGGAGATTGTGTTAATCCCAGTTGTTGGAAAGCTTTGATGATATCATCATTTTCATCGCACTCTAGAAATACTTTCAAGCAAAAGTCTTTACTTTTTTTGAAAAATTTTCCTGTAACTTCAGTTCCAGAGAATGCATGTAGTCCCAGCAATGCTCTGCCAAAAACTGCTCCTAATGAGTCAATGACATCTCCAATTTCGATCTGTCGTCTTTTGGTACCTCTTCCAGTAATAAACTTGGTATTGATTGGCAAATCAGAATGGTAGTATAACAGTAAAATAAGTACATCTGAGTCAGGACTGTCAACTGTGAGATCTATATCACTTCCATATAGTTTGTTTAAGAGCAATGAATGTTAAACAAGAAGTGTATTAGCTTCTTCATGGTTATTGTCTAATAAAATATCACCTAAAATATTGGGACTGTTGCAGTGGGTCTTATTATTATAAGAAACAATAATAGTTTCTATTTTGGTAGTGGGCCCGGAAACGATGTTATATCGGAGAATTTTACTACCTAAATATGCTTGGAGACTTGGTCTTACTGCTTGAAAGAAACTCCTTCGGGGTTATATTTTTTATCAGAGTCTTGTCGGTAATATGATAATAAACCTCTTCGCCTTTATTGCGTTTTTCTCTCATTAAATAATTTTCTATGTAAACGTCAAAAATTATTGTATGTATACTATTGTATGACCTATATTCATGTATTATTTTGCTCACAAATGCTTTTGCCAAGTCTTCACAATATTTCATTTGAGGTGATTTATTTATACTTTACACTAGTGCCATACCATTTACGATTATAAAGTATTTTGAGATGAGATTTACCGGGTTTTCATATTGGGCGTTCATAAGGTTTGCCTTTTCAACTGAATTCTCAAGCCTTGCCACAATCTTTGAGTTATCACTTGCCAGTGAAAGAGTTCCCTCTGGAGCAAATAAAGATCGAGGCACAGTTCCAAATTCAAAATTTCCTATACACTCTTTTAGATCGATGTCTGATCTTGAACGCGAAACTAGAAGTAATCGGTGCAGAAGATCTCGTTCTTCTCTAACTTTAAGAGTTATATTATTATGGCTTATTGTAGTTTTTACATTTGCATTTTTAAATGTCGAAACGTTAGATCGCTTGATTGGTTCTGACCTATTTAATCCCTTTTCAGTATATCGTTCACAATTTTTGGATCCATGGATCTACGAGTTAACATGTTCGTTAAATCGTAATGTTCAGTAAAAATATCCGGTACATGAAGAGAAATTATACCTTTCAGAGACAACAAATTCCGCTTTAATATCTGCTCCTGCCTATTGTGTAGTTGATGATGTTGTTTTGCTTCAACTTCTGTCATTATACCAAACTGCTGTCTTTACACAATCGACTTAGCTCAGGGGCAATAACAAAAAATCGGTATAAAGCTGTTTCTTTTTGTGTTATGCCTACAATGCCACCGACAGATTTTAAAACTTTATTTTCGTGCTCCACGGCATGATTTGGTCCTATGGATGTGAAGGGAATATTTAACTATTTAACTGGTATTTTAGACATTCTAAAGAGCGAGAAATCAGTTAAAATTTTAGTAGATACACTGCTACACACATTATACGCACTTCCTTGAATTAAAACAGGGGTGGTGGGGAGCAATGGGGGTGGGAAGAAGGCAAGTTGAGTTTATATGAATTAGGTACGTGCTAAAACTATTTCACCTTAATTTGTTTATAATTACTGTTTATTTGACGATTATATATCTATAAAGATTAAACACGTTTATGATGCTTGCACATCTAAAGAAAAGTAGCTGTATTTTTTTAAAAATGTTTTTGCCAAAATGCCAACCTCACGAAAATGTATCCTCAGATAATGCTTTAACTGAATTTAATCACAAAAACATTTCAGCACAAAATCCATGCGTGGCCTCTTTTTTGGCCCATTGAAGATGGACTATAAAGACTGAAGATGCAAATACAAATGATATTTTAGAAAAAATAATAATAAAACACGCTTTTATAGGAGATCGTACTAAAAACTAAAAATTATTTTCACTTTTCAGCCCGATCTGCTATTTTTTCAGTTCTTGAAGTGAAAAATACTTAAGCCGCATCCAGTCATTCTTATGGGTTGGCGATGTCACTGTCAACACGAATAATCAGAAAAAATGAACCGGAAAAAATAGCACCTGAAAAATAGACCGAAAAAAAAGACTCGGAAACAATAGTTCTCAGATCGTTAGATCCCGATTTGCTTTACTGCATTCGACGCAGTTTTGAAGGTTCAAAATAATAATTTATTGCAAAAAAATCAAAATCAAAGTTCTTGAAGATATTTTGGAAACTCATTTTTCGGAAATTTTTGGTCAAATCAACCGGTTTTAATGCGGTTTGCGACGATCGATGGAGAAGAGATGATAAGGTTAGGTTAGGCTAGGTTATTTAGAAAAATTATTTTTTTAAACATAATGGTGGTGTTATTTATTTGAAATTTTTATTATAAATTGAAGCTATAGATAATGTAAAAGGGCATGATCTAATAAATTTGACATATGTAAAAATACGTCATTTGTAAGTATGGTTAATATCAATTTAAAAAGATGAATTAATAGTTTTCAAAGCAATTTTCAAAAACAGAGCTATCAGGGCAAAAGGATATAAATTGAATACGGGTAGAGATGGTAACGATTATTACAATTGGAATTAATGAAGGAGACCGTTTTTTTACAGAGGGGAAAAATATAGTAAAAATAAAATAACCCTCCGATAATAAATAATAAGTCAATTTTGAATAAATAAAATAATTAACATTTGGAAATAATGGAAGTAAAAATCAGTTTGAAGACCAAAAATTATTTAACAAAATTTGAATTTTCATAAGTTAGAAATTTAGTATTTTACACATGCAATTTAATTAAAAAGTTATAACATAAAGCCACTTCTTTAAACCGACATAGTTGATTATTTGAAGGTTTGTATTTATTATTAAATTGTGCAATAAATATTTGAAACTAGATTCCTGAGATAGAAAATTTTTGAATAAATTAACAATTAAAATTTAATTTAAAAATTACATATAATTGCAGAAAAATAATGAAACAATTAAAAATATTTCATATTAATATAATATATACAAATATTATTGGATTTAGAGGAATTTTTAGCCCTGTTCCACATGAAGTAATTCATTCGTTAGTTTTTTCATCATAGTGTCTATTTTTTCCGGGTTTAATTTTTTCGGTGTCCATTTTTTCCGGTCCATTTATTCCGGGACTCGTCACCGCTTAACCGTAGCCGCGTTATCATCTCCGTTATGACACCGTAACAAATATGGAAATGCTATAAAAAGGTAAGAAAAATGAAAAATGGGCGTCACCCAGCAAAATCGTTGCGAATTTTCAGTTTTTCATGATCTTGTGAAATAAAATAGAGAGAGCTCTGAAAATTAAATTGAAAATTTCAATGATCTACAACCATTAAATAATATGTGAATATTGCAGAATTTCTATTAAAATTTCACAACTTATCGTCACAAAATTCAACAAACTGTTTCCATACACTTGATTTTGATTTTTTCCAATTTTTTTTCCAAATTATGGTATGAAATTTTCTTACCGAATACCAGGCAAGCTTAAATTATTAATAATTTGAGCTCTTGTGATATTATAAGTGAAAATCAGCAAAATCGTCGCAGCAAACACCGAAATTTTTTTAGAAACGTGAAGGTATGAAAAAATGAAACTGTTTTTTACAATCTGTAATTAATAGCTAATTTTTCGAGAATGAAGAGTATCTTTCATTTTCCCATCAGTTCTTAATAGATAAAAACCGGCTCTGCACGTAAACTACGCCTGGAAACAGTAGAGTTGACACTGGGTACAAATTACCCGTACTTAATTCCGAAGTATTTGTCACAAAATTCCTCACATTGAACCGAAACTATTTGAAAGGCCGATTATATGTCTGAAATAGTGGCAAGCCAATTTTAAGTATCAAATTGTTATAATTTTTGTTGCTGCGCTATTTGAGGAACACAGTGTTGATACTTGATTATTTAGCTTGTTCTGTTTGTTGGGTCAAAATTAAAACTTTATCCCTTCCTTTTGACCGATTGATCTGGTACACACTCTCAATTCTGTTGACAGTACAATTATGTATGTTCCAAGATCACCACCGCAAAAAATGGCGGATTACATTTTTTTTTCAACCCCCTCAATATGAATATCAAATGAAAAGGTTTGACTGGTAGAATACAGTAAAGTCCGACCAAACATCTGAGAAGGTCGTAAATCAATATAAGCAGACGACCCTCATCATTACCTATTGTTCGAAATATAGATAAGCAATAAAAGTGTGTGCCCCTTAAAAATTACCAGGTCCGGATTAAAATATCTCATGAAATAGTTTGGCATTTTAATAATAGTAGGCTTTCCATAATTTTTGGCACAAGGGGTTGTGCTTTTAGTATACAGATACATTCAAACACAAACGGAACATAGGGATTCAATGTATTGTCCGATCTAAATAGTCCACCAACAAAACATTTCTATAAGTTCACTTCAATGAATATCAAGTATTGATCTGGACAGCTGGATTCAGAATTGAAACAATATGCTTACGTTTTAAGTTGTTAAAATCGAAAATTAATTGTTAAATTCTCTTTAACAATTAATGTTTCGAGTTAAGATAATATGTTTTGATTTTTTTGGCAATAACGGCTATCAAAATAAAAATGAATTCGTAAATAAAACAAAATAAGATTCTTTAAATTGTACTCTAGCAACCGACTGCTGTTTACTGACTGCTAATTAAGGACCGCCCACAGTTGAGAATACGGAGTGGTGGAAATTGTACGATATGTTATAGGTGTCCAAATAAAGGATTGTAATAATTATGTTTTTAATCTGTTGAAGCTGGATGTTGGTCGACTAGTTCAAAAACAGTTCTGATACAATGCTTAAAATCCCTATGTTCCGTTTGCATTTGAATGTATCTGTATATTATGTTGGAGTGATTTATTGGAACTATACACAAGGTGATACTCCGTTTCCGTCATGCTTTTTATATATTTTTTAATTTTTTGGGGTAGTTTTTGGCCATTTTGATACCCGTAGACCCTTTCGAAGGGGTTGTGCGTAAAGTATATGCTGGAGTGATTTATTTTTGATTGATTGGAACTATTCACAAGGTGATATTCCGTTTCCGTCATGCTTTTTAAACTTTTTTAATTTTTTTGGGGTAGTTTCTGGCGCTTAGACCCTTTCGAAGGGGTTGTACTATTAGTATATCTTGGAGTGATTTATTTTCGATTTTTTGAAACTGTCATGCTTTATATACTTTTTCTAAATTTTTTGAGGTAGTTTTTGGCAATTTTGATACCCTTAGACCCTTTCGATGGGGTTGTTTTTGTAAACGGGGGGGGGGGGGTAGTTTTCGGTCATTTAGATACCCTTAGACCCTTTCGAAGGGGTTGTGCATAGAGTATATATTGGAGTCATATATTTTTGATTTTTTGAGACTATTCAAAAGGTGAAACTCCGTTTCCGTCATGCTTTTTATACTTTTTTGAATTTTTTGTAGTTTTTGGCCATTTTGATACCCTTAGACCCTTCTGAAGGGGTTGTGCTTTTAGTATATGCTGGAGTGATTAATTTTTGATTTTTTGAAAATATTCATAAAGTGATACTCCGTTTCCGTCATAATTTTTATACTTTTCTCAATTTTTTGGGGTACTTTTTGGATATTTTGATATCCTCAGACCCATTCGAATGTGATTTTAATAATATTTTCAATTTTTCTGAATTGTTCACAAGGCTTTTCACTATTTATTTGAAGATCTGACAATGTTTTCTGATATTTCCTATCACGGTACGCCACTGGTCCTTCGGGTATTTCCGTCAATTCGGTTGCTAACTTTTGGTTGCCAACTTCACACAGGTAAATTGTTTAGCCTTAGTTTCTCAAATCCAAATGTACCGTCAGTTCGGAGCAAACAAGCAAAGCTAGTATTTGGAATATCGAAAACAGCTGCACGTTTTTGTTCATCTCGGTGGATTCAAACTAAACATCAGAGGTACTCGAGCCACGTGCCAAAGCAGTAACACATGAAACTTCTGGTCAAAAAACCCTCAGAGTCAATGATTAAGAAATATTGAGCCCCAGCAGGGGCCAGATAGGGAAAGTGGCAGGATTACTCACCGGTCACTGTACCCTAAGGAATCCTAAGGAACCCATCTGTCGGTTGTGCATTGAAGAGGAGGAAACAGTCTTACACATTATTTTCGAATATGAAGCAATGTCTCATTGAAGATATAGTCTCCTAGGACAAGAGCACCCAAGGAAGGAATTCTCCAAGAAGGACCTAGTTCAAGGAAGGATTTCTCCAAGAATGATCTAGTTCAAGGAAGGATTTCTCCAAGAAGGACCTAGTGAAAAGACAATTAAGCCTGATAAGGGCTACTGGTCTCTTTACATCGATGGTACAACCAAGAGCACAAAAAGCCTACAAGCTGAGGTGCTGAGGTCTCGAATCCTCTAACTGGTGGTGCCGAACCAATCAATCAACAGATATAAACAGGACTTGGAATACTTGTAGGAGCGAACGTTAGGTTACGGTCCAATACTGACATTTCAAAGGGATTGGTAAAGGGCGCTATCGGCTACATTACTGGAATAATTTAGCCTCAGTTTCGTCGAATTCAAATGTACCGTCAGTTCGGATCAACTTTGGAGAAAACGGCGCCTACCTTATTGATCCCAAAGTTATAAAGTTTCCAGCAAAGTTCAATTATAGGACGGTTGAAAGATGGATGTTGCCTTAATTTTGTAATGGGCTTCAGCTAACCACAGAATGTAGGGCACTGTAGACCACGCAGTTGTGTATTTAGGCTTGAAATTATTTGAGAAAGGACAAGCTCACGTGGATCTTAGTCGAGTAAAGTCTTCGGAAGGATTATTTATTGAGGAGTTGGACTACAACAAATTGACAGGGAAAAATCCTTGTAATCATGAGACACTGAAAGGACTAAATAGAATGAGAAATAGTAATGTAACGGGACAGGTCGCTAATTTGTAACCTTAGAGGGCGCCAATTTGTAACGGTAAGTGGGGCGCTAATTTGTAACGGTAATTGGGCGCCAAGTTGTAACTGTAAACGCTCCCTCTTGAAGGGCTTCGGCTAGAGACTCCTCTCAAGGGTGATTCGACCCCAAGTTCATGTCGCACAAGGACAACAGAAAAGTTGTGAAAATTGAGGGCGCCACTACCTTTTTGACGTCGATAAAAAATACTAATGAATTTAAAAAAACTAAGGGAGGAAAAGGTAGAAACGACTTGTAGAATTTAAATAAAAGTTAACCAGAAATCAAATAATAAGAAAGTTACTTAAAAAAAGAAAATTTTAAAACTTTACCCCCGGTGATATCTCCCTCAACTTTTATAGTTGAGGATTTAGAAAAAAATTAAAAAATAAGTTTTCAAACAAATTTTCATTTATTCTTCTGCCACAGGAAATGGAATAAATGTGAAGAGAATTTGTACTTTTATAGGTACTAAGCTTATGAAGTTGTTGTTTCCGGAAAATGTGGTGGTTTTGTCTTTACGAAGTCTTGAGATGATGGATACTAGATCTCGAAGAAGATAGGTAGATAGAGATGTCTTGATTAGAACGGTATCCTAGCAGCTGTGTCCTGGTCTAGAACGGTATCCTGGTCTAGGGCTGGTATCCTAGCCAAAGCCTTGGGGCTGTGCTTACCGCAGCAAAATTCATTAAATAGGAAAGGTATAAAAGCGTTAAAAAATGGAGGTCTCTCCTCGAAGAGAGTCGATAGCGGAAAGGCTGTCCCTCGTGGCGTTGAAAAAATGGAAGCGACCGTTGGTAGACTTCCATTGTCTTATGGTCAGGGTTGAAGATTGGTGTGGCTAATGAGACGACGAGCGGTAATTAAAAAGATTCATTCTATAAAATCAAATCAGGTCGATAGACATGTTACAGTAAGTAACGAAATTAATAAAAACGTATTTAAGTTAAATGGTTTTATTGAAAAAAAAGATAATGATGATGGAAATGATGTACTGAAAGCTAGAAAATAATTTGGTAGGTTCAAAGTACCAGTTACCATCAGGGGCATTGATCAGACTAAAAATAAAATCATGGGTCCGAGCGTAGCCTGAGTGAATATATTATATAAATAGCATTTTCAGTGATATGAGCGGTTAACTGATGACAGAAATTTCGCGCTCCCCATGATTTTATTTTTGCATTTGATCAATACCATAGTTTGATGAGTAGATTAGTGTGATAACTGTCAAAAAATTCTTTTAGCTTTCAGTACATTATCCACATCATATTTATCTTTCTTTTCAATAAAACTACTCAACTGAAAATTTTTTTTCAACCAATCTATATTTGACGGGGTAAATGTTATGGTTCTCCATTACCAAATCATTTCCTCGTTTGATCCAGTTTATCTTTTGTTCCAGACTCCACATCCAAGGTAGTGTAACCTGAATCGTATCTTGTTATTTCTTCGTTCCATTGAGTACTGTCAGAGCTTTAATAGGGCTGATGTGCAGCGTATTTTCCAGAATATTATTGGACGTAATGTCGTCTATCGAGGTTGATCAAGGACATTTTAACAGTTTGTTTTAAATCGTGTGAATACTTTTACCGATTGAATAATTTTTCAAACGAATTTGAGTGGGTATATTATAAATTCAGTTCGCCAGCTCGCTTTATTAGAATAAGATACATTAATAAACGTAATGTGACGTAATTAATCAAGTCCTTGTTATTTGTTTAATTAAATCTAATTAAATGGATTAACAAGGCATTGAAAAATATGCTCGGCTCTTACAAAATAAATAGGTAGATGTATGTGAGTAATTATTTTGCCCGAAGGTAAATTATGAACAAAACTATTCCGTCATATAGTTGACCTAATTAAAAATAAATCGATAGTTGAAGGGACTTTTCAAGAGAGTTGCTTGAACTAGTATTTTCCAATCGACGACGAGTTCGTGTGTTCCAGCCACGATTATAATCTGTATACCACTAGATTCAGATGAAAATAACTGCTCAGGTGGAATTTTTCACAAAACATACCGGGAATTGGTCGAAAATATGTAATATTCATCCAAATAAATTGTATTACTTTCAAAGTCAGGCTTTTTCCAAATGATACCCACAAACGAATATCACAGAAATTCGTTGAAAGAAATACCACCTTGTGATAAGGTGCGTTATTGTGCTGCAAAATTAATGATTTGGCTTCTTAAATTTTAATTTTCTTTAAACAAATTCGCTCTCTAAAACGACGTATAATGCTCAGATAATATTGTTTATCTACTGTCTCATTTTCTGACAGACGACTCAATCATTAGGTCATCCCCATTACCATTTTTTCAATGGACCATGTGTACATGACGAACGTGATCACCTACGGTTAAAATATACGTTACAGGGCTGACCCTGACTTCAACAATTCCTTTGGCCCATTTGTTCTTTTCACATAAACTTTTCCCCCTCCTGAAATTCTTTAAATTTTGACATATTACCAATGTTTCTTTTTTCTAGAGGTTTAGTTTGTTGATCCTCGATTTTTTTATTAAAATATGGCTTTAACAACGAAAATTAAGTTTTAGCTTTTTGTCGTAACATGATATCTGCTGGAGACATTTGTGTGGTGCTATGTGGCATATTTCTGTAATGTACTGTTTTACAATACCATTTGAAGCTGGATATACAGGTGGAGATTTCGATACCTTAACACAGAAAGTAACAAATTCATCTGAATTGGAGGGGGGTCCATTGTCAGAGTGTATTTCATCTGGTAGTCCAAAAACTGCAAAAGATTTCCTTAGACAAGCTATGACATTAGATGCATTAGTAGGATTTAGTATCCATGCATCAATCCACTTACTATGTGAATCTATTAAAATTAGAAAATGTTCATTAGACGTTTTAGCAACATCTATATGAATGCGTTGCCATTTTTTCCAGCACCACGACCAAGATGTTAATGGTGCATTTGGCACATTGTTTGCATTTAACTGGCAGCATTCACAAGACTCAACTACTTGCTCAATATCTTAGTTTGTATTCTCCCAATAGACATACTGTCGTGCCAAAACTTTCATCTTAACAATTCCTGGATGTTGATCATGTAGAAGCGTCAAAACTTTTGATTGTAAATGTTTAGGTATAACAACTGTGTTACTGTACATAACGCAAGTTTGATCAACATCTAGATATTCTTTGATGCGGATATAAGCTAGGAATTCCTTGTCAACAACTGTAGGTCATCCGATCTTTAACTTTACAGAGAACTTTATCTCTACAAGTTTCCTTAGCTATATCTTTGTATGATAATGGTAATAATTCTTGGACCATTGAGAAATATTTAACAGTTTCACCACTCTTGTGATCTACTAGGGGCAAACGTAAACGGGCATCAGCATTCCCCATTTTTTTACTCTCTTTATAGTGTATTTCATAGTCATATATAGATAGCTGTTCTGCCCATCTTTGCACTCTGGCTGCAGCCAAAGGTGGAAATGACTTAGAAGAAGATAAAATGGACTGCAATGACTGATGATCATTATATAATATAAAGTGAGTTCCATAAATATAATTGTGAAACTTTTTAAGTGCAAGTATTATACTTAGAGCTTCTTTCTAGTTGGCTATAGTTAAGTTCCGCTTTAGATAATGTAGCAGACACAAACATTACAGACCTTTCTGATCCATCAGGTAAAAGGTGTCCCAACATTGCACCTAACGATGCATCAGATGACACAACAATAGGCAACTTTGGGTCAAATGGCATTAAAATATTACCATTAGTCAGCAGTTTTTTGCTAGCTTCAAATGTCCTATCAACCTCCCCGGTCCATCTCCAAGGTGTATCTTTTTTTAATAAACCTTCTAATGGTTTCATTTTTTCGGATAACCTTGGGATGCATTTTGAATAAAAGTGTAATAAACCTAAATAAGATTGTAAATGCTGTTTATTATCAGGTTTGGTGCAAGGACTATAGCTACAACTTTCATATTACATGGTTCTATGCCCTTTTCTGATGGATAATGCCCCAACAAGATTGAATTCTTTGATCTAAAATTATTTTTAGTTTATTGTGCATTTCCGTTTCTGACTTTGCCAAGACTAGTCAGTCATCTAAGTAGCAATGTACGCCAGGTATATCTTTTAAAATTTGGTCAATTACTGACTGGAAAATGTGAGGTGCAAATTTTACCCCAAAAGCTAGTCTTTTGTACCTATATAGACCAATAGGTGTCAAAAAACGTCTACTGTCCTCCCCCTCCTTTAACTGTCTCTAACTAACAACGTACCCCCTTCTATCGAAGCAAATATTTCTTCAATAGTGGGTGTAGGGTAGTAATTATCCTCCAATACTGAATTTATTTTCTTTTTGAAATCTCCACATCTACGAATTTTACCCGTTGTTTTTGGTACTATAACGATAGGACTAGCCCTCTCAGATGTCTCTACAGGTTCTAAAATATATAATATATTTTTTACCAAATTCATAATTTCTTTCTCAACTTTGTCTTTATAAGATCAAATTTCAAGGCAGATTCTTTGTTGGAAATTTCAATGCACTATGACAATCGCAAAACATACTTGACAAACTGGAACTCAAAAGCTATTAGACATTACTTATTTTTAAATAGATTAAGCCATTAGTTCTATGTAGTAACTCATGAACTTAGAACGCCTGCGTACTTACAGAGTTGGATCTGTGACAGACTCACAGGTACCAGGTGAGAAAGGTGAGTAAAAATAAGAATTAGTTTACTTACATTTAAATGGCTGTCTTATACAGCTTGTCCCAAGTTATCGTTTACAGGCAATGTCTCGCTTAATTTGAGAGATAATTCAATACTGTAAAGACTGTTGTAAATTGCATCAAAATTCCTTCCTAATGACATATCAGAAACTTTATTTCACTTAACAGTCCGTTGGCAGCCACCCCTAACTTTCTATTTTCAAATGGCACCCCCTGTATATTTTCCCTGGAAATTGCTTGTCACTCTATTTGGAATACAACGATGTAACATACTTGTTGGTTTTTCATAATTATTACCAGAAAAATTAACATTTTGTAATTTCTAAATTTCCTTATTAAAATAAAATACAAATAATGAAGAAAAAATTACAGTGTTTAAAATTATTTCCCGCAGATTCCATACAAGCTTTAAAACGTCTTAAAAGCGCTCTTGTGCACGCAGCCTGAATCATAGCTGGTGTGATACTACGACAAGCCTCACGAATGCGTTCTTTAAGTTCATCTAGATCTAAAGGCCGTATTTGATATACTAATACGTTGAGGCTTTTCGTTCCACAAATGATCTTGAAATTTCAGATATCGAGCGTAGCTGTCAAGACCAACAACAAGTACAGATGCTACAATAAAATGCGGTTGCCCCCGTCAGTGGGTAATTTATTATCGAATTTATAAGTACCGTTGTGAACTATTTGACCCGAAACATCTTTGAATTTTAACCGTTTTAAATAGAGTAGGTAGATAGAATATTTGTTTTCATGGAAATGCCATTTTTGGCCAGATATGTGAACAAAAAGCGAGATGCCCCAGATTCTCAAATCGATAAAAAAGGGGGTAAATTTCAGTGCGTCTTTAATGAACAGCAGGAATTGGAACTTTTTAGTTACCTCAAAGATATGGAAAAAGATTATTTGGCTTGTCCATGAAATATTTACGTAGCATGGAATATTGGTTAGCTGAACAAAATAACATAGTAAACAAATTTAACAAAACTTTAGAAAAGGCTGGATAAATGACTTTTTGGAAAGGCATCCTGACTTAAGTGTAAGGAAACCCGAGGCAACCTCAGGAGCTCGTTCCATTGGGTTTAACCTGTTAGCCGTAACACAATTTCAGACATTATTGAAAGAGTGTTTTGACAAATATAAATTATTATCTCCTGAGAGAATCTACAACTGCGATGAAACCGGTATAACCGTAAATCCTAAAGGACATTCCAAAATAATTGCGACGAAAGGAAAATGGCAGGTTGGGACACTAACCTCATCTGAAAGAGGTCAAACTGTGACTGCGGAGTTATGCTTTTCTGCCAGTGGAGCTCATATGCCCCCAATATTGATATTTCCTAGAAAAAGGAAACAAAAGGAGTTTGAGTTGGGTTTGCCAGCGGGAGGATGGGCAGAAGTGTCTGATTCAGGGTGGATTACATCCGAAATTTTCCTTATTTGGTTCCAAAAAGCCACAAAGCAACAAAGAAAGCCCCTGACCTGCTCTTGTTCGATGGACATTCAACTCATACTAAATACATTAATCTACTTGATATTGCCCGAGCTAATGGAGTCATACTGCTTTGCTTCCCTCCCCAATGCTCACACCGTCTTCAGGCCTTCGATGTTTCGCTGATGAAACCCATCAGTGCTTATTACGAAGAAGAAGTGATAAGTGAGAAAATGGCTAAGATGTAACCCCGGAAAAAGTATAACATTATTTCAAATTCAACGCTATTTGGAGCTGCAATGAAAACAGCCGTGAATGGATTCAAAAAATCGGGAGTATGGCCTCCAGATATTGGTGTTTTTACTGATGACGATTTCCCTCTATCTGCACCAACAGACATCCAATTAGCTGATAGTTCAAATCCCGATAATGTTAATAAATTGCCCACAACTCAGGAAGTAGCTACGCAAACTAGTCAACATGATGATAATACTTTGGGATCCACTGAAACAATTTCTAAGACATATTTACCAAATAATGAAAACGAATATCGATGTTACCTCAGTGTTCATGGATGCCAGATAATATAATAGCTAACACCTCTACATTTCTCAGTGCTTCTCCAGCTAACACCTCAACATTTCTCGCTGCTTCTTCTCAGTTAATCCCACCCATACCTAAAGTTCAACAGGATCAGAAAAGAGGTTCTCGAAGAAAGGGGAAAACAGCAATTTTGACGTCATCTTCTTACTTGGAAGAATTGAAAAGGGCCAAAGAAGAAACAAGGATCAAGGAGATTAATAAAATAGAGCGTGCAAAACGAAAAATAGATTATACAAAAGTGCGCGATGCAGCTGTAACTGCAATGTGCTAAAAAAGAAGAAATTACTAATGAAGAAAAGTCCTGCAGAATTAGTTGATCACGATACCGATAGAGACAGTGATGCAGAATGTTTATATTGCCAGGAGTTTATTCAACTTCCAATGAAGGGTGGATATCGTGCTCAATATATCACAAGTTGGCACATAATTCTTGCGCTGATATTGATAGCGAGGATGATGAAAGCATTTTCACATGTGAATTATGTATCAACTAGGCCCATTAAAACCATTTTTCTATATATATTTTTATATTTTCTATTATTATTCTACCTTTCTAGGCATTCTATGGATCTTAAATTAATAAAATAATAATAACCCATTCCGCCCCATTCCACGGGGCAGAATGGGAAAAATTATAATTTTTTTAAATTGAAAATTTCCTAAACTGTTTTTGGGTTTTTTTTTGTTTATATGGTCATTTATTTTGATTAATAATATGAGCCATCTATTCTTTAACTTTATTTCAATTTCTTTTACTTTTTAGAATTTTAAAACTAGCTTTAAAATAAGGTGTGCCATTCCGAGAGTTTAAGAAGGAGGAATCAGTTGGCATAAATGTTTCACTGGCTCTAAAACACATACATACATATCTTCTGGGGGAATGTTTGGTGTTGAAACCGCACGTTCAATAATTTTTGTATATTTAAATTTTATTTTCATTTGAAATTCCTACCGGCGCGCCACTGCCTCCCAAACACTTCTACCTTAGTTCAAAATCGCGTTTTGTTTTCTTTTCCCTGGCGGCTGATCGGCGCCTTACAATATTTACTATTATTCTTCGGCAGTTGAAGTAGGCGTGACCAAATGCATTATCTCCCCCGTTCTACGAGGCTAGATCAGCTAGCGAGAGTCGATGTTGAGTTTCCAACTCGATCGGAAATGACGGGTCAAACTACGCGTTAACTTATTAAAAAAAATTTCTTCAGGCGGGCTTCGATTCCCGGTACGTTCTTGATATAATGTGTGTAATTTTATAGACACATTCTCATACGTGAGTTATAAAAGCAATATAGAAATTTTGTTCTCTGCAAACAATTCCTATTTTACTAAACGTAGTATCGACTAGAATATATACGACACAAAATAAAACCCGGGAAATGAAATTTGCGGCATCTGATATTTCTAGTGTATTTCCATTCCCAACATTCGTATACCAACAATATTACGGGAACTGAAAAGGTGTACAGACACTCAAAGATATAGAGCGGAAGTCATTATTTCAGCAGCGTCTGCATTTTCTCCAAAACGATTGTCGGTATGTAAGTAAGAACGTGTGATACACGTACTGCAAAAAAGCATCATTTTTTTTGTTATAATAATGTTTTTCACTTACTTCGCTTTGTTTCCGTTGTTGCATTTTGTACAAAAATCGGTAATTCATCCGCCATAGTTGTCAATAACTTCTTAGATGGAATTTTGGCAGGGTAAACTTGGGTTATAAAAATAGGAATTGAACGAACGATGACCAAAGTCTATGAGACTAGTAGATTCTATAGTCCTTCCCAAGCTAATGGTCCTAATAACATTTTTGCCGGTTTTGGCCTAGAGTATTTCTTCGGTAGGCTGCACTAAGCTCTTCTCCCCATTTTCGGAATTCTTCCACGATGCGACTTTTTGGGATACCACAAAATGGATCGGGTCTGATAAAAAGGTGACAAGTTACTTCTTTCATGAGACCATCAGCAATCTCATTTCCGACAATTCCTCCAAGAATACTTTTAGGAGGCGTGCTGATGGAGCTAAATTAGTCTTCGCTTCTGTGCTCCTTATTACATTCCGTTAGAGCCTTTTCGTCAATACTTTTGGCTCTACTAAAAGCTTTGCGTGTTGGATCTTGCCATTCCCCGTTTCGCCTCTCTTTCAATGATTTTGGTGTTAATGGGGCAAACTTTCTCTTAGCACCTAATTCTAGTACAATTGAGCCAGTTTAAGGCCGCTTCAAGTTCCTCTATAGTTTCAATCTTTCAATCTTATAAGTTACGCCTTCAAAATCTGACTTTAAATTCTTCTTATATGAACACCACTCAGTTCGGTATTCCGTATGATTATTTTGTCCGAAATCGAGACCTCATGAAAGTTCTGTATTATATCAATAGCAACGCAACTAGTTAGGGTGTTGTCAAGTATCTCTCTCCTTTCTGTCTTAGGAATGATTAAAGCTGCTCTTGGGGTGTCATGTATTTGTGGATAGATCATCTTACAAGTATTGTTTGGCACTCCTTTGTGAATCCATGGATGTTGAATGAGTCCAATTTTGGTTAGATTTCTGCTGAAGCTCTTTGCTAAGCACGCTAGCTGCAGCTTTTGCATTATAGAGACTCAATTGCAGAAACCTAATATTTTTGTTGACATCTTCTTCGATCCCTTTTCGCACTTTCCAGATCCCATTTTTGGGACCTCTATTTTGTAGCTTTTTTTTGTCTACTTCACTGGTTGAAAACACTAGGCTGTTGAGAGAGGTTTTTTTCAGGCTTTCTAGT
Organism: Lochmaea crataegi; assembly: GCA_947563755.1. Taxonomy (NCBI): domain Eukaryota; kingdom Metazoa; phylum Arthropoda; class Insecta; order Coleoptera; family Chrysomelidae; genus Lochmaea; species Lochmaea crataegi. Next base: position 3,574,366 of record OX387432.1, read on the forward strand.
ACTGGTGTTGAAATCCCATTCCATTTTGCTACTATATTCTGTATTGAATTACTTACTTTAAAAAGTTATACCTTTTGAACATCTCATTATGTGACATGCTATCTTATCTCTAAAACGCTTTTTATGTCTAATGATTATATCTTCACTTAATCCGTAGCTTTTTTTTCTGATGGGGCCATATAGGTAGGATAAAACCAAGTTTTTTTTATACGCTTCTCTTACGTCCAGTATACTTATATAATATTATTTTCGCTTCTCAATATAATTATTTAATTTCGCGTAAAAGCATTTAAAAAAATAAAAACTAATCTTATGGTTCAACTGAAATTAAAGTTTCGCTATACTTATGTATATTTCCTGGATAACCCCATGACGTGATTAGTTTCACAAACAACTCGTTTTAAACTTCTTTAATTAATGAAGTTTTTAATACTCGTGCATGTAAAAGTGAAAAATGCGATGTAGATTTTATATTTGAAAAAATTATATAAATTTTATCTTGGCATGCCAACGTAAATACGTGTATAATATAAATATATACTTAGTCTGATATGACAGCAAAAAAAACTTAATAACCCATTGCAAATTAACCGACTCGATGTAGCGTGTACCATTTGCATAATAATAATAATAACGTTTATTCAGATTCAGTTCACAAAATCTATTGTCGGTATATTTAATATGAAGATCCCATTTCAAATGAGTATCTAGAATTATTCCTAAGTATTTTATTTTACTTTCAGGAAAAATGTGAAAGGGTATATCTGTTTTTATTGTCAGTTGATCGAATGTTCTATCAGCATTACAACAGAATGGCATGTAATGCGTTTTTTCAATATTCACCGTTAGTAACTTCTTATCCAGCCTACATTTAATGAGGGAGAATTCACTTTCAACTTCAATTTTTAGGGAATTACAGCTATCTGCTTTATAAAAGATGGCAGTGTCATCTGCGAATCCGACTATGTTTCCGTTGCCTAATGCAAAAGTCCATTAATATATATATAATATTGTTATGGTATGAAAATACCCTAAATAAAATATTAACTAATCATAAGGTATAATTAAAGCAATACGAACTCTGTTATTTGGTTACTTAATTTAAATAAATTCATCACAGTAAAAGAAATATACCAAAATAAGTACATAAATAAGTCTAAATAAAACATACAAACATAATAATTTAATAAAATAAATAACAATTTATATAATAAGTTTTGGCAAACACTATATACTAAATTTTATTAATCAATTTTGATAAACCCTGTATAATCAAATAATTTGAGCTATAAATTAACAGATAAAAACAGGACCACCAACTTCAAACAAATTGTGTAAAATACCAACTTAAAACTTAAGGGTATAAAAATACAAATATAAAAATTTTGACCACTGCAATTATAAAATTAACAACATAGAAATGAAACAAATACCATATAGAAACTATAACATAATTTCATTTGAATAAAGCTACAATATTTTCAAAGATTGAAAATATCAATTTAGTAACAAACTTTTAAAATGAATCTCATTGATTGAAAATAAAACAAAAGAAAATTTGTTTAGAAAACAAAGAAAAAAATCAACAACTTGCAAAAAATTTCTCAAAAGGAGAAAAACTGAAGAATTTTAATTGAAATTTAAAAAGAAAAATCTTTATAAAAACTAATATAAAATATTCAAAAAGTTAATAATCATGTATTAAGATAAATCTAATATAAGAATCCAGTGATATAAAATAAGTAAAAGTGAAATAAGAAAGAATACTTACAAAGTTTCGGTAATCGAGCAACTACATTTGAACCATCACATCTAATTCACCACGAATTAATATATCTGGCATCGTTTTGTTGATATAACCAAAAATCCACTATAGAAGAAATTGGAAATAGAATAGATTCAATCCACAACGAACGGACTGTGTAAAATCCACAGTTTGAAAAAGGAAAGTACCGGATTTGATCCACAGCGGACCGTCTGTAGTTTTCTGCAGGCCTTTCCCACATTTCCAATACCATTGAAACCTTCGAATTTGGAGAAAGAATAAAGATAACCCAACAGACATTCAGGTACTGTTCATATTAATTTTAAAGTTTTTAATGATATAGTATAAATTGTTGCTTATTAAATTGAATTGTTTTCTTAGATATAATTAGATAAAAAAAGTACTTGCAGAGCATTTGATAAAATCAATTCGTTAAATTAACTTTTCACGATCTAAAGGAACAAACAGAATAAAATTTCTTTTTTATGGAGTAAAATATTCTATGATAAGTAAGCTCATAACCACGTAACTGAATTTAGTTCTGTGAGTATATTTTTAATAATGTGCCTGTATGAATAAATGAAATTTAGTTAAGCAAATTGAAACAAATGTAAATAAGTTGTTTGTTTTTGAATATTTTATTATAAAAACATAATATAAAATAGTTGTTTGTTTGAATAAAATAAAATTTATCCAAGTTCAGATGTGGCTGTTTGTTTACATTTCTATGACACCATTGCAGTAAAATACTATAATGCCAACTTTCAACACGAAGGCCAAAGAACAGAGTCGGTCTTCAAATTTTGTAATTTGACCTCACAATTAAAATATACCCTGAGAGTAGATAAACATAATAATATAAAATCCTCAATATTAAATAAAAATAAGAGTCTCATAAAAAAAATCAAATAATCATTGATGGCGCCCAATTAAATCTGAATAAAAATTTTCAAAATAATAAATGGAAAAATGTAAGTATTAAACCCTTTAATAATAAATAAATTATAAATCAATATTGCTTTCCATACTTTGAACACATACAATTTTATAAAATATTTATCAAACCATATCAATATATATATAGGAAATAGTTCGTTGCCGATACTATACCTTGTTTTTAAACTAAGAGGAGCGATTTGAATTTAAGTTGGCATTTCTGCTGCCTAGTGATTGGTCAGATTGCGGACCGTTTCACACAGCTCTTTTGATACAACTGACAACGGCATTTGTCAGTTTTGTGTTTATTTATATGAAAATATTCATTACTTCAATCTAACTGTACCATTTTTTTTGCGTTTGTTGTTTATGGTTTTATTTTTAACAAAGTAATATATTCCAATCAAGTTAAGTGCTATTTTTATTATTTATTCAGTTTGATGAACAAAATCCATGCTTGTTTTTTCTTGTTAATAATATATAAGTTTCCAAGTAAAATCTTATTTTTCTAAATATTCTTACATTATAGTACAATATTATCGCATTTTTCGATATCAAAACATCTGTATACTTTTAGTTTGTGCTATACCTCTAAGCGTCAAACGAAAATGAAGAATAATTGAAACATACAATTGCATTTTGTACGTACTTATTTATCCTCAAATTATTAACAAATTTTACATAAACTATCTATTATAACCATACATTTTTTCCCAATAATGTGTCATTTGCTCACTACTTTCGCCATGGCCTGTTGCCAATGATGATTCGATGTTTAGACATGCCTTGATTCCTCATTGGATACGACAACTACCAGCAGTATAATACATATTTCACGTAATTGTCAATTAGTTCAAAAAGTCTGAACACGACCCTTTCGGAACACACTCCCAATCTAGTTACTTTTAGTGGTGTGTTTGAGGTTTCCTAAAATGCTCCTCCTAGTTTAAAAACAAGGTATAGTTAGGTCATACTTTTATTGTGGGGGATGCGGCAATGTGAAAAAGTGAACTCTTTTTAGTTTGTTCTAAGCTTTCGGTAATTTATTAAAACCATTGTCAAAGAACTACAAAAGTTAGGTACATTTATAGATATTTTAAAATAAAAATAAATTAGTTTAAAACTAAAAAACATTAATTACTTACAACTAAGTGAGGTTGGTAAAAGTCTAGTTTAGTGAACCAACGCGGATTTTGATGAAATATTTTTTTTTTAATTAATTCGAGGTCGCTGAACACGAAAATGAAAAAAGAAATCGGCGCTCTCTTACCAAAAACGAGTTATGAATTTTTGAAGATGAGGTCAGATCAGCACTGCACTGGTTTTAATGTCATATTATAACTGTTTTAAAATGATACATTAAACTTGTACACAATATTAAATACACTATAATTACTTTTTAAGATATTCCTCTCACACACACATTTAATAAACACTGATATTGACATTCATTTCTTGTAAATTCTTTTTTTAATTCCACAATTATTATATCTTTTGACATTTTCATGTAACATGACTGACATATAAGTTTTGGTCTGTTTCCGCTCAGTCGCACAACTTGTACCTAATAGCAAATCCAGCCATTAGATATTTAGCCACTTGAATTAGTTGCTGAATATTTTCGATTTCATGATCGTGACATAAAAGATATAAACAAGATGAACATCATGAACATACACCTATTTTTCCGATAGCTGGCGCTGTATTTGGCTCAACTTCCGTTTAACTGAAATCAGTTATGGAAAAATTAAATGAACAGCTATCAACATACTGTGAAAAAGGCGCGCCGGATCGACGTTTCGCAATTCGCGCGCGCGCCTTACACCAACTGGTAACACAGGTGGAAAAGGCGCTGGAAAGTGACATGATCGCCCTGGGCGAATTCTTGGACATACAGGGGGCCTTCGACAGCACCCCTAGAGAATCAATGTGTAGATCTGCAGTAGATTATGTAATAGAGCCAATGGTAATTCATCGGCTTGAAGCCATACTACGCAACTGCACAGTAGAGGCTGCATGGAAGAAACATGTGGATAAAATGGTCGTCGACAGAGGATGTCCACAAGGGGGTGTACTTTCGCCCACATTGTGGAACCTGGTAGTCGACGAATTATTATCCTCATTAAACGGTGAGGGCTTTCTGGCAATTGGGTATGCCGATGATATCGTTGTCCTTGTTGTTGGAAGGCATATCACCTTCCTCAGGGACCTAATACTTAGGGCCCTGAATAGTGTACAGAGGTGGTGCAACGACCACGGACTTGCAGTTAATCCTGCTAAGGCTGAGGTAATTGCTTTCACCAAGAAGAGAGGTATAAGACCTGATGGTCTGCACCTTGGTGGAGTGCAACTTCCAATAGTTGAACAAGTGAAATATCTAGGAGTGATCCTGGATAAGTCGCTGACATGGAAGGCTCACCTTGATAGTCGCCTAGGCAAGGTGACTAACACGTACTGGGTCTGTAGGAGAGCCATTGGTCCGAAATGGGGACTAACCCCCAAGACGATCTTGTGGTTCTATAAAGTGATCATGCTGCCGATGCTCACATACGCGGCTCTGGTTTGGTGGCCAAGGGTAACCCTTGCCACGGCTAGGTCGCAGCTGGCACGCCTCCAAAGGGTGGTTTGTTTGGGGCGACTGGCTGCATGAAAACTACACCCACTGCTGCGTTGGGGGTGATTCTTGGACTTCGGCCTCTTCACCATGTGATCGATGCTGAGGCTGGGAGGGCACCCCTACGCTTGAAAAGTTTGGGATAAGTGCGAAACGAGGGAGGGTGCAGGCACGTCAATAAGCTCAGGCTTCTGGGAGATGTCCCTGTTCTGGCTCGAGCAGCTGATCTCTGCCTGCGCAGGTACTCCTTCGTAACCCCCCATAGGGTGAAGATCCGGAATAGAGAATTTTAGGAAAGAGAGGGAAATTCACAGCCTCATGGGATCGTCTGGTACACAGATGGCTCATGCTCCAGTGATGGGGCGGGGGCTGGAATTTACTCCACGAACCCAAGGACACAAGTCTCTGTTCCAATGGGTAAGGGTGTGTCTGCATATCAGGCTGAGGTATACGCTATCTTGGAATGTGCGCAGATAAACCTAAACAGAGGTTATGCGGACCGACGCATAACCATATACACCTACAGTCAGGCGGCAAGGCCTTGCCTTGCCCGAAATAGTAGTAACAAGGTCTGATAAAGGTAATACTACCGTAGTAATGTACAAAGAAGAATATACAAAATTATCGTTAGATCTAATTGAAAATAATAACTCATATAAAAGAATAAATTCTAATCCTACTTCATCATTACAAACATCTTGTAATAAACTTATTAAAAATTTATTTCATTCACATCAGATCGATAAAAATACAAAAAAACAATTAAGCACATATAATGGTACTATAGCTAAATATTACGGTTTACCTAAAATACACAAACCAAATTTATCAGTTAGACCGATTGTAGCTTCTATGGGAATTCCTACAGAACATTTATCTGCATTTATAACTAATATACTTACTAATGCATATGACTGCAATAATGAATATTTTGTAAAATATTCTTTCCAAATTTCACTTACATTCAATAAAATGAAACTTCCTCCAAATTATGTTTTGGCAAGTCTAGATGTAGTATCTTTATTTAGTAATGTATACTTAGAAACCTGCTTAAGATCTATTGATAAACATTGGGATTCAATTCGTTCACATTGTAATATAAACAAAAATACTTTTTTAGAAATTATCACTTATTTGTTTAATAATACTTTTTTCACATTTAATAAAAACTTTTATAAACAAACTTCTGGTACCCCAATGGGAGCAAATATATCTCCCATATTAGCTACATATGTTATGGATGACTTGTTAGACATTGTTGTTCCTGTACTTTCTTTCAATCTTCATTTTATAAAAAAATATGTAGACGATATTATCGTAGCACTACCTATCATAGGCATCAATCAGATATTAGAAACATTCAATAGTTATGACCCTCACATTCAGTTTACCATTGAAACAGAAGATACAGAACAATCCGTTCCTTTCTTAGATACCAGACTTATAAGAAAAAATGATACTATTACAGTTGACTGGTATCGAAAACCCCGTAGTTCTGGTAGATATATCAACTATTTTTCATACCATAAATTTTCAACAAAAATAAATTTGATAAAACAAATGAAAAATAGAGTACTTATTATCTCAGATTGTACGATGCATGATAAAAACTTACATATACTATCTAACCTATTTATTAATAATGGTTATCCTAAAACATTAGTAAGAAAAATTCTGTTTAACACCCCTCATTTCATACAGACTGCAATTGAACCAAATTTAGTTATTGCTAACACAGAAAATGTAACGAACACAACTACAACTAACATCTTTTTTGCATCTTCACCTTACTTTAGAGAGCTTGCACCTAAAATTTCCAAAATATTAAAAGAAGTAACTAATATAAAACTTGCGAATAAAAATGTTCTCTCACTCAATTGTGTTTATAGTAAGTTGAATTATATTGATCCTCTTACTGATCTTTCTAATGTAATATATAGATTGACTTGCTCTACTCGTAAATATGAAACATCACAAAAAATAACTAAACGTATAGCTCTACATAAGAGTGATGCAAGATTATATCCAGAAAGATCAGCACTAGCTGAACATGTTTTCTCTACAAATCATACAATAGATTATAAAAACTTTGAAATTTTGGAAAAAATCTAGTTTAGTGAACCAACGCGGATTTTGATGAAATTTTTTTTTTAATTAATTCGAGGTCGCTGAACACGAAAATGAAAAAAGAAATCGGCGCTCTCTTACCAAAAACGAGTTATGAATTTTTGAAGATGGGGTCAGATCAGCACTGCACTGGTTTTAATGTCATATTATAACTGTTTTAAAATGATGCATTAAACTTGTACACAATATTAAATACACTATAATTACTTTTTAAGATATTCCTCTCACACACACATTTAATAAACACTGATATTGACATTCATTTCTTGTAAATTCTTTTTTTAATTCCACAATTATTATATACTTTGACATTTTCATGTAACATGACTGACATATAAGTTTTGGTCTGTTTCTTCTTAGTGGTACAACTTGTACCTAATAGCATATTCAGCCATTAGAGATATTTAGCCACTTGAATTAGTTGCTGAATATTTTCGATTTCATGATCGTGACCATATCGTGACATAGAAGATATAAACAAGATGAACTTCATGAACATACACATATTTTTCCGATTAGCGCCGTATTACAGCTGAAACATTTTTTTTTCAAATTTTGAGAGATGTTGATTTTAGAAAGATGGTTAGTTTTGAGATAAGTTTGGTTGATATTTATCATTTATTTGAAGGATAATGAACCATTCAATTTGATCATTGATCATTAAATGTGTGTGTGAGAGAAATATCTTAAAAAGTAATTATAGTGTATTTAATATTGTGTACAAGTTTAATGCATCATTTTAAAACAGTTATAATATGACATTAAAACCAGTGCAGTGCTGATCTGACCCCATCTTCAAAAATTCATAACTCGTTTTTGGTAAGAGAGCGCCGATTTCTTTTTTTATTTTCGTGTTCAGCGACCTCGAATTAATTAAAAAAAAAATTTCATCAAAATCCGCGTTGGTTCACTAAACTAGATTTTTTCCAAAATTTCAAAGTTTTTATAATCTATTGTATGATTTGTAGAGAAAACATGTTCAGCTAGTGCTGATCTTTCTGGATATAATCTTGCATCACTCTTATGTAGAGCTATACGTTTAGTTATTTTTTGTGATGTTTCATATTTACGAGTAGAGCAAGTCAATCTATATATTACATTAGAAAGATCAGTAAGAGGATCAATATAATTCAACTTACTATAAACACAATTGAGTGAGAGAACATTTTTATTCGCAAGTTTTATATTAGTTACTTCTTTTAATATTTTGGAAATTTTAGGTGCAAGCTCTCTAAAGTAAGGTGAAGATGCAAAAAAGATGTTAGTTGTAGTTGTGTTCGTTACATTTTCTGTGTTAGCAATAACTAAATTTGGTTCAATTGCAGTCTGTATGGAATGAGGGGTGTTAAACAGAATTTTTCTTACTAATGTTTTAGGATAACCATTATTAATAAATAGGTGAGATAGTATATGTAAGTTTTTATCATGCATCGTACAATCTGAGATAATAAGTACTCTATTTTTCATTTGTTTTATCAAATTTATTTTTGTTGAAAATTTATGGTATGAAAAATAGTTGATATATCTACCAGAACTACGGGGTTTTCGATACCAGTCAACTGTAATAGTATCATTTTTTCTTATAAGTCTGGTATCTAAGAAAGGAACGGATTGTTCTGTATCTTCTGTTTCAATGGTAAACTGAATGTGAGGGTCATAACTATTGAATTTTTCTAATATCTGATTGATGCCTATGATAGGTAGTGCTACGATAATATCGTCTACATATTTTTTTATAAAATGAAGATTGAAAGAAAGTACAGGAACAACAATGTCTAACAAGTCATCCATAACATATGTAGCTAATATGGGAGATATATTTGCTCCCATTGGGGTACCAAAAGTTTGTTTATAAAAGTTTTTATTAAATGTGAAAAAAGTATTATTAAACAAATAAGTGATAATTTCTAAAAAAGTATTTTTGTTTATATTACAATGTGAACGAATTGAATCCCAATGTTTATCAATAGATCTTAAGCAGGTTTCTAAGTATACATTACTAAATAAAGATACTACATCTAGACTTGCCAAAACATAATTTGGAGGAAGTTTCATTTTATTGAATGTAAGTGAAATTTGGAAAGAATATTCTACAAAATATTCATTATTGCAGTCATATGCATTAGTAAGTATATTAGTTATAAATGCAGATAAATGTTCTGTAGGAATTCCCATAGAAGCTACAATCGGTCTAACTGATAAATTTGGTTTGTGTATTTTAGGTGAACCGTAATATTCAGCTATAGTACCATTATATGTGCTTAATTGTTTTTTTGTATTTTTATCGATCTGATGTGAATGAAATAAATTTTTAATAAGTTTATTACAAGATGTTTGTAATGATGAAGTAGGATTAGAATTTATTCTTTTATATGAGTTATTATTTTCAATTAGATCTAACGATAATTTTGTATATTCTTCTTTGTACATTACTACGGTAGTATTACCTTTATCAGACCTTGTTACTACTATTTCGGGCAAGGCAAGGCCTTGCCGCCTGACTGTAGGTGTATATGGTTATGCGTCGGTCCGCATAACCTCTTTTTAGGTTTATCTGCGTACATTCCAAGATAGCGTATACCTCAGCCTGATATGCAGACACACCCTTACCCATTGGAACAGAGACTTGTGTCCTTGGGTTCGTGGAGTAAATTCCAGCCCCCGCCCCATCACTGGAGCATGAGCCATCTGTGTACCAGACGATCCCATGAGGCTGTGAATTTCCCTCTCTTTCCTAAAATTCTCTATTCCGGATCTTCACCCTATGGGGGGTTACGAAGGAGTACCTGCGCAGGCAGAGATCAGCTGCTCGAGCCAGAACAGGGACATCTCCCAGAAGCCTGAGCTTATTGACGTGCCTGCACCCTCCCTCGTTTCGCACATATCCCAAACTTTTCAAGCGTAGGGGTGCCCTCCCAGCCTCAGCATCGATCACATGGTGAAGAGGCCGAAGTCCAAGAATCACCCCCAACGCAGCAGTGGGTGTAGTTTTCATGCAGCCAGTCGCCCCAAACAGACCACCCTTTGGAGGCGTGCCAGCTGCGACCTAGCCGTGGCAAGGGTTACCCTTGGCCACCAAACCAGAGCCGCGTATGTGAGCATCGGCAGCATGATCACTTTATAGAACCACAAGATCGTCTTGGGGGTTAGTCCCCATTTCGGACCAATGGCTCTCCTACAGACCCAGTACGTGTTAGTCACCTTGCCTAGGCGACTATCAAGGTGAGCCTTCCATGTCAGCGACTTATCCAGGATCACTCCTAGATATTTCACTTGTTCAACTATTGGAAGTTGCACTCCACCAAGGTGCAGACCATCAGGTCTTATACCTCTCTTCTTGGTGAAAGCAATTACCTCAGCCTTAGCAGGATTAACTGCAAGTCCGTGGTCGTTGCACCACCTCTGTACACTATTCAGGGCCCTAAGTATTAGGTCCCTGAGGAAGGTGATATGCCTTCCAACAACAAGGACAACGATATCATCGGCATACCCAATTGCCAGAAAGCGCTCACCGTTTAATGAGGATAATAATTCGTCGACTACCAGGTTCCACAATGTGGGCGAAAGTACACCCCCTTGTGGACATCCTCTGTCGACGACCATTTTATCCACATGTTTCTTCCATGCAGCCTCTACTGTGCAGTTGCGTAGTATGGCTTCAAGCCGATGAATTACCATTGGCTCTATTACATAATCTACTGCAGATCTACACATTGATTCTCTAGGGGTGCTGTCGAAGGCCCCCTGTATGTCCAAGAATTCGCCCAGGGCGATCATGTCACTTTCCAGCGCCTTTTCCACCTGTGTTACCAGTTGGTGTAAGGCACTTTCCGTTGAATTGGCACACTGGTACGCATGCTGGTTGTTGTGCAGAGAATACCTAAGCCCAACCTTTTCCCTCATAAACCTATCAACCAACCTCTCCAGTGTCTTTAGCACAAAGGATGTTAGACTGATAGACCTAAAGGACTTAGCCACGGTGTACCTAGTATGGCCGGGCTTGGGTATGAAGACAACTCTTACCTGTCTCCACTGCTCAGGAACATATCTGCTTGCCAAACAGGCCCGAAAGATATGCACTAAGATTGGATCAATAGCCTACCAGCCCTGCTGAAGCAGAGCCGGAAAGGTTTGGTCCTTTCCCGGAGATTTATAGGGGCTAAACGTACGTATAGCCCAAGTACTCCGCTCGTAGGTAACTATTGCTTTGGCTAGAATATAGTCCCTCTTACATGGTCGTTTTGTTTTTACACGCCCCATGTCAGGACCCTCCTGCCCGACTGCCTTACAACCGGGTAAGTGAGTCTCTATTGGGTGCTGCTAGGTATCCCCCGGAGTTTCTGTGAAAACACCCGTTGCGATTTGCAGGCAGCCAAGAGCACTGTCAGTAGACTTCGTTAAGAGCCGACGTAGCCTTGACATTTGAGGTACCGAAACGATATCCTCGCAGAAGAACCGCCAAGCATCTCTCCGAGCCAGCGTAACAGCGCTCTTATATTCATTTCGTTTCTGGAGGTATAGTTCCCAGTCCAGATATGACTCTGTCTTCCTAGCCCTATTAAATGGGCGCCGGGTTTGTTTTCGCAGCGAGTCCAGAGAGTTGTTCCACCACTTGTGGCCCTTACCCCCTTTCCTCGTTTTTTCCGCGCAGCTCTTTTCATAAGACGAGACTATACTCGAGCCCAGCTCCGCTACGGCCCAATCAATATCATCTTCATTACTGAGACTCCTAGAGAGTCCATCGAGCCTCCTCGCGAGATCCAGTTTATACCGTTCCCAGTTGGTAGTCCTAGGGTCCCTATATACTTTACTGATTGTTCTTCAGCATCAGCATTGTATCTGAAACATATATAGCAGTGATTCGACAATGCCGGATCATCATTAACATGCCAGTATTTTACCGTACTAACCACGGTACTTGACGCAAGCGTCACATCCAAGACTTCAGTCCGAATCCTATTCTGGAATGTCGGCATCGTCCCTCGGTTGAGTAGGTGAAGATCAGTGGTGCCCAGGTAGTCAAGCAAAGCCTCCCCTCTGCTATTGATGCCAGTGCTGCCCCACATAGTGTGGTGCGCATTAGCATCACAGCCGATAAGGAGAGGCAACTTCCTAGCCGTGCAGTAGTCCACCGCCTTGCGAATCTCCTCAGTAGGCGGTAATCCTGGTGAGTCATAGGGCAGGTATGCAGGGCATATGACTAAACTACGCCTCGCACTGTTCCCGCCCGAGAAGTCCACCCTTACCGCAACTAGGGGAGGATAATAATTCGTCGACTACCAGGTTCCACAATGTGGGCGAAAGTACACCCCCTTGTGGACATCCTCTGTCGACGACCATTTTATCCACATGTTTCTTCCATGCAGCCTCTACTGTGCAGTTGCGTAGTATGGCTTCAAGCCGATGAATTACCATTGGCTCTATTACATAATCTACTGCAGATCTACACATTGATTCTCTAGGGGTGCTGTCGAAGGCCCCCTGTATGTCCAAGAATTCGCCCAGGGCGATCATGTCACTTTCCAGCGCCTTTTCCACCTGTGTTACCAGTTGGTGTAAGGCACTTTCCGTTGAATTGGCACACTGGTACGCATGCTGGTTGTTGTGCAGAGAATACCTAAGCCCAACCTTTTCCCTCATAAACCTATCAACCAACCTCTCCAGTGTCTTTAGCACAAAGGATGTTAGACTGATAGACCTAAAGGACTTAGCCACGGTGTACCTAGTATGGCCGGGCTTGGGTATGAAGACAACTCTTACCTGTCTCCACTGCTCAGGAACATATCTGCTTGCCAAACAGGCCCGAAAGATATGCACTAAGATTGGATCAATAGCCTACCAGCCCTGCTGAAGCAGAGCCGGAAAGATTTGGTCCTTTCCCGGAGATTTATAGGGGCTAAACGTACGTATAGCCCAAGTACTCCGCTCGTAGGTAACTATTGCTTTGGCTAGAATATAGTCCCTCTTACATGGTCGTTTTGTTTTTACACGCCCCATGTCAGGACCCTCCTGCCCGACTGCCTTACAACCGGGTAAGTGAGTCTCTATTGGGTGCTGCTAGGTATCCCCCGGAGTTTCTGTGAAAACACCCGTTGCGATTTGCAGGCAGCCAAGAGCACTGTCAGTAGACTTCGTTAAGAGCCGACGTAGCCTTGACATTTGAGGTACCGAAACGATATCCTCGCAGAAGAACCGCCAAGCATCTCTCCGAGCCAGCGTAACAGCGCTCTTATATTCATTTCGTTTCTGGAGGTATAGTTCCCAGTCCAGATATGACTCTGTCTTCCTAGCCCTATTAAATGGGCGCCGGGTTTGTTTTCGCAGCGAGTCCAGAGAGTTGTTCCACCACTTGTGGCCCTTACCCCCTTTCCTCGTTTTTTCCGCGCAGCTCTTTTCATAAGACGAGACTATACTCGAGCCCAGCTCCGCTACGGCCCAATCAATATCATCTTCATTACTGAGACTCCTAGAGAGTCCATCGAGCCTCCTCGCGAGATCCAGTTTATACCGTTCCCAGTTGGTAGTCCTAGGGTCCCTATATACTTTACTGATTGTTCTTCAGCATCAGCATTGTATCTGAAACATATATAGCAGTGATTCGACAATGCCGGATCATCATTAACATGCCAGTATTTTACCGTACTAACCACGGTACTTGACGCAAGCGTCACATCCAAGACTTCAGTCCGAATCCTATTCTGGAATGTCGGCATCGTCCCTCGGTTGAGTAGGTGAAGATCAGTGGTGCCCAGGTAGTCAAGCAAAGCCTCCCCTCTGCTATTGATTCCAGTGCTGCCCCACATAGTGTGGTGCGCATTAGCATCACAGCCGATAAGGAGAGGCAACTTCCTAGCCGTGCAGTAGTCCACCGCCTTGCGAATCTCCTCAGTAGGCGGTAATCCTGGTGAGTCATAGGGCAGGTATGCAGGGCATATGACTAAACTACGCCTCGCACTGTTCCCGCCCGAGAAGTCCACCCTTACCGCAACTAGATCCCCGAAACAGAGTTCTCTAATCAGTATTGCATTTACACTGCTATGTGTAGAAATGCACACTCTAGGATTAGGTTCACCTACAGCATTGAATAAACTTCGCCCGGGTGTTCCCAGACCTCGAAAATGACCTCTATATGGCTCTTGTATGAGGCATATGCCTGTCTGCAGACTTGCCATCCGCTGCGCGATTACTCCCGCAGCAGCCCGAGCTACCTCCTTTTTCAGGTGCCCATTCAGGCGACAATGTCCCGTAAGGATCCCTGTTAAAACTCTTAGTGCCTTTTAACTTTGACTTATGCATTTATTTGATCTCAACAGGTTGTAATCACCCAGAAGTATCTTTGATTGTCTAAGTCCTACTAGATCTTTCCAATGGTCAGATCTTCTTTTTTCTACGACTTTGCCTATTTCTTTCAATATTACATTGGAGCTGATACCGCAAAAGGGTTCCGGCCCCCAAAAGGGTGTTCCAGTCCTCCTCTTTGCTAGTTTATCTGCTATTTCATTTCCTCCTATCCCAGTGTGTCCTGCAATCCACAGTAAGGTGACTATATTATTCTCGCCTAGTTCATTTAGTTTTCCTAGGCATTCCCTCACCATTTTGGAACTGATAACACAAGAGCTCAGTGCTTTAATGGCTTCTTGACTATCCGACATTATGATATCTGTGTTGACCCTACTTTTTGCCATGACTTTGTAGAGCCTTGCCGCAGTAGGTGTTGTGTTTATATCTTCACAGAATTTTCTGAAGCTATTTCTTTTAGCTTGTAACGGTAAGTGGCTGTAACCTTACAGGGCGCCAATTTGTAACGGTAAGAGGCTCCAGCTTGAAGGGCTTCGGCTAGAGACTCCTCTCAAGGGTGATTCGACCCCAAGTTTATGCTGCACAAGTGTTACAGGAATGTTGTAAAAGTTGGGGGCGCTTCTACCTTTTTGACGTTGATAAAAAGTACTAAAAAACTAAGGCGGAAAAGGTAGAAACGCCTTGTTTCGATAAAAGTTAATAGTAAAAAAAGTGACTGAAAATTACCCCGGGCGATATCTCGCTCAACTTTTATAGTTAAGGATTTATAATAAAATTAAAAAAAAAGAATTCAAAAAATTTATATATTTATACTGCCACAGGAAATGAACAGTGAGGAAAAATTTGTACTTAGGTACTCAGCTTATCAAATGGTTGTTTCCTGAAGAAGGTCTTGCCTCTACGATACCTTAAGAACATATCGAAGAAGATAGGTAGATAGTCTTGATCTGAACTGCTGTGTCCTGGTCTAGGGCTGTATCCTGGGGTTCTATCCTTGGGTTATATCCTTGCCTAGGGCTTATATTATAGCCTAGGTCTTGTGGTTATATCCTTGCCTAGGGGCTGTGCTTACCTAGAAGTACAGGTGGATCAGGGATATGTAGGAACTTGAATGTAATGGCACATTATGTTGGTCAGCTTTTCAGGTTAAAAAAAGGAAGGCAGTTGTTTGAAAGTAAAAAATGTTCAACTTACTCAAAGCGTTCCAACATTATATGTCCCATGTTAAAACAGTAAAAATAGCAATTATCGGCTAAATTAAAAAAATATACTAATGATCCGAAAGAAACTAATCATAGCAAAAAGTTATTCAGTTATATGAAAAAATATCGTGCTTGGGAAATATATGAAACCGGCACTGGCGTTACGAAGGAATATTTTATAGGTTAACAGATTCTAAAAATGTTATCTTATAATTAAAAGAGTTATTTCGCAACTGAAAAAGCTTGAAAATGTTTGTATAAAAGTAAAACAGTGAATTATAAAATAATATTTGGTTTAAAACTACCATATTAGTATTAAAGAACAGTTTAAGACCACGTGTTGAATTTAATTTCGTCTATCTCTGTAAAAAAATAAAGAATGCATACAAAAATTATATCAGACAGTACTTTAGAAGAAGCTTATTAATTATAAATTATGATTTTGAACTTACCACAGCAAAATTCATAAGATACTTAAAATATGAAAGATACCGCCCCGTAGGCAGTCGGTAACGGAAAGGGGTGTCCCTCGTGGCGTTGGAAAAAATGGAAGCGTCCGTTGGCAGACGTCAATTGTCTTATTGTCAGGGTTGAAGAATTTGGGATCACAGAACTATAATTGGAAGTGGCTAGTGACGACGAGTGGCAATTAAAAGGATTTATTCTGTAAAATCGAAACAGGTCGATAGACATGTTACAAGCTTTTCTAATTTCCTTATAGTAGGTGTTTCTCACCTCGGTGTATCTCTGCCACTTTAAAGAAATAAACATACATAATTGTTTTAAAATTACTCTGAATGTATAATTCATGTCGAGAACATGTTGTTTTGAAATGAATCCAATCTGTAATTAAAAAGAGTTATTCTGCAACAGAAAAAGCTTGCAAATGTTTGCACAAAAGTATAACACAGTAATTTATACTTTAAAAATGTTTAGTTTGAAAATGATGTAGGAAACAGATAGCCACGTGGCAAATATTATTTCATCTCCACGATTGCTTTATATCTAACATCAATTATACAATATAATTTTAGCACAGCAATTTAGGTGAAAAAATGAGAAACGATAAGATTCGGAAAAAGGTAGGTCTTGCCTCGAAGACAGTCGGTAGCGAAAAGGAGCTTTGCTCGTGAGGTTGCCAAAGTGGAGACGACCGTTGGCAGATGTCAATTGTCTTGTGGTCAGGGTTGGGAATTGGAAGTGGCTAATGAAATGACGAGCGGAAATTAGAGAGAGATTTGCGAAATAAATTTAAAAGTCGGAACAGATCGATAGACATGTTACACGATATTGAGCAAAAAAGAGCATGGAAAAGTCAGAAGAGCGATGGCATGAGTGTATCAATTTTAAGGAAGGCCGGAGACCTCTTTTGATCCAAAATTTTCCAGTGATGGACAATTTGCTCGTGATCAGAAAAATTGAGAAAAATGGAAAAATAAATAGTAGTTTTCTGCTTATATGTTTTTTTTTTAAATGCCATTAGCAGATTCTTACTGAAGTCGCTAAATTATAAGCAAGCTGCAGCAACGCAAACGGAACAGAATGAATACCTATCATGAAGACAAATTTTTTTGGAGAAAATACAAAAACAGGTCGATTTTTTTTTCAAGAGAGACATCTTTTGATCACAACTGTACACCCCTCCTCTCTGTCGTCATTACCGATTGAATTGAAGTAGGGAAAGTACTAAGTGGTGACACACCATTAAAAAGATAATTTTATAAGGAATTTTACTATGTGGCAGTTCAAACGACACTTCATCTGAATGCCAACTTTATCGATTAAATGCACTATTTGGTATAAAAATTAACTTGTCATGCATATGTTTTTATAAATTGAAAATAGAAGTTTTTCTTTCCATAACCACCAGGTCTGTCCTAAAACGGCCACCTCTACCGCTTCGTTTCTTACTGGGTTTTCAATGGGCCATTTTTTATTTATTATAGATCCTGTTTAACGATTCAACAATTTCGACTATTTCTGAAAACAATAAACCATTTTTATGTTTCACTTGTAGACTTGAAGTACTTATGACATTAAACTGAAAAACAGACGTGGTAGTAATGGAAACAATAGTATATTATTCAACAAGCATATAATGATGGCTATTATTCACGAAGGTGCGTTTATGTCGCAGCCATTATATGCGAGTAGAATACTATATTTTGTCCACCACTATTAATTAGGTACCTGTTTATGAATGAATTAATTTTTTCCCTTTTTCTCCAATTTGGGAAGGGATTATAGGCTCTCATATATAATTTTTTCTACTTTTCTGGCAATAAATTTAAGGATACTATTTATTCTGCTTCTCTTATTTTTGGAGGGGTAACATTCATTTAAGTGTCTGGTTCGCTTTCCATATTATATTTTCTAGTAATTTCAATTTAAATTCAGTATAATGATTAAAATTCCTGTAATCAGCTATAAATTAGTTGAAACGTCACTTTCTTTTTGACATCATCATACTCTCTATATACAACATCTTGTTAAGCCCTTATATATGTCTTCGTAGCCGAATGGTCTAGAGGTTTGACTGCGTGAAATGAAGAATTGTAGGTATAGTCTTCGAATCCTGATCGCGATCATAATTTTTATTGATTATATTGTGACATTATTTGTATATAAAGAACCTTCAATATAGGTCTTATTTATCCGTGTCATGTGATCTGTTCATTACCAACAACTATTATTCACTGGTTAATAATGTAAATCATTATACTTGAAGCAGCACACGTGAAATGTGAAAATTATCAATCAGACGTGGACAAAAACTTTTTCCGCCTTCTTCTATCTTCTTCTCCCTAGGGAGGAAAAGTAGAAGTGAGGTTATGGTACGTCATCAATGAAATAACTTATACGGCATTGACGACCTATACTATATTCTATTATATAAGTATACATTTTACCGTTTAATTAAAGAACACCCTGTATTTTGCAAAATGGTAGAAATCAGTGAATTGTTATTTTAATTTAACGATTTTTACATTAATAATTTGACTTCAGCAATACGTTATGTTCATGATTCCGCTAAACTTTCCTACGAGTCTCGGTAGCGCAACGTGTTGGAGCACAGCTCACTGTCCGTGATGGATCGAATTCCGGCGAGGACAATTTTTTATTATTTATTTAAAAATGTCTTGTTATTTGAGGAAGGCGGAAAAATCATATGTATAACATGGGAGTAGAGTGCCTTTTCCTCCCTTGAATGATTACTGCCCTCCGCTACGCGCCCGGCAGTAAATTTCATCCTCGGGAGGAAAAGTAGCACTCTCCTCCCGTTATACAAATAGCTATTATTTTTTATTTGCGGAAACATAGGCGAAGTAGGTTAATTTTTATTACAAAGGTAATTCTACATTAAATTAGGCATTCAGATGGAGTATCATTATTTGAAATGCCACGTAGTCAAATTCCTTATGAAATTATCTTTTAAATGATGTGTCACACTTAGTACTTTTCCGATTAAAATTTTATTGGTAATAGAGGGAAAGGATGTACGATAGTTGAGGATATGATTTATTTTGGAAAAAATTTCCTAGGATAACTATAATATACAGTCATTATTATGAATAGTATGTTACCTCCTCTTCACCTTGTTCATATATCCTTGTAATAATAAAGAGAAATATTATGGTTTATAACGACATACTTTACTTATGAAAAACATATATGTAGATATATATTACGTATGCGTAATATTTGAGTATACCGACGTGCAACATAATTAAACTCTCGAAATCTGCCGCTGTCGGTAAACCTGAGATTCAACAAGCATACTAACCTCCACTGTTTGGAGTATTGAGGATAATTACCGTCGGACATCGCAGCTCGTTAGTAGTTATGCGAAGCATGTCCCTGAATGTGATATCGTCAAACATATACCATATTCTATTAACTTAACTACACCCTACTATAAATTCACATTGAAAAAAACGGTTTGGCGTAAAATTTTATTCTCGCTGCAAAAAAAACATATTCGGCGTTATAATAAAAATATATGTGACTGGATTCACCGTGGATTTCACTTCCAAATTTTGAAAGAACAAGGCCCGGACCTTGAAACATTAGCAATATTAATTAAAGAAACATTACCAAACACTCAGTCCAAAGCAAAAATTTTGGGAAAACTTGCAGAACATTTTGGAATAAAAAGAAGTGATCGCAAAGGAGATGGTCTTGTGATATCTTTAGTTAAGTGTATTAATAAAACTCGTTACTAATACCAATTATATTTCAAGCCAGGACATCACCATACAGGGCATAGGCAACTGCCTTTTGCCGCTGAGAATTTAAAGGTCGGTTTGTTATGTGTAGTTAAGGAGTACACCCTACGTTTGTGGGCTTGGTGGAAAAGGCTAGGAAGAGCAGCTGGAGGAACAATAAATGGCCTTCGACGTCGGGAACGCGTTCAACAGTGTCAGCAAAAGGGCAGTGTTGAGTGCGTTGCTGAGGCTTGGAGTGTGACAGGGATCCCATCCCATCCCATCCCATCCCATCCCATCCCATCCCATCCCATCCCATCCCATCCCATCCCATCCCATCCCATCCCATCCCATCCCATCCCATCCCATCCCATCCCATCCCATCCCATCCCATCCCATCCCATCCCATCCCATCCCATCCCATCCCATCCCATCCCATCCCATCCCATCCCATCCCATCCCATCCCATCCCATCCCATCCCATCCCATCCCATCCCATCCCATCCCATCCCATCCCATCCCATCCCATCCCATCCCATCCCATCCCATCCCATCCCATCCCATCCCATCCCATCCCATCCCATCCCATCCCATCCCATCCCATCCCATCCCATCCCATCCCATCCCATCCCATCCCATCCCATCCCATCCCATCCCATCCCATCCCATCCCATCCCATCCCATCCCATCCCATCCCATCCCATCCCATCCCATCCCATCCCATCCCATCCCATCCCATCCCATCCCATCCCATCCCATCCCATCCCATCCCATCCCATCCCATCCCATCCCATCCCATCCCATCCCATCCCATCCCATCCCATCCCATCCCATCCCATCCCATCCCATCCCATCCCATCCCATCCCATCCCATCCCATCCCATCCCATCCCATCCCATCCCATCCCATCCCATCCCATCCCATCCCATCCCATCCCATCCCATCCCATCCCATCCCATCCCATCCCATCCCATCCCATCCCATCCCATCCCATCCCATCCCATCCCATCCCATCCCATCCCATCCCATCCCATCCCATCCCATCCCATCCCATCCCATCCCATCCCATCCCATCCCATCCCATCCCATCCCATCCCATCCCATCCCATCCCATCCCATCCCATCCCATCCCATCCCATCCCATCCCATCCCATCCCATCCCATCCCATCCCATCCCATCCCATCCCATCCCATCCCATCCCATCCCATCCCATCCCATCCCATCCCATCCCATCCCATCCCATCCCATCCCATCCCATCCCATCCCATCCCATCCCATCCCATCCCATCCCATCCCATCCCATCCCATCCCATCCCATCCCATCCCATCCCATCCCATCCCATCCCATCCCATCCCATCCCATCCCATCCCATCCCATCCCATCCCATCCCATCCCATCCCATCCCATCCCATCCCATCCCATCCCATCCCATCCCATCCCATCCCATCCCATCCCATCCCATCCCATCCCATCCCATCCCATCCCATCCCATCCCATCCCATCCCATCCCATCCCATCCCATCCCATCCCATCCCATCCCATCCCATCCCATCCCATCCCATCCCATCCCATCCCATCCCATCCCATCCCATCCCATCCCATCCCATCCCATCCCATCCCATCCCATCCCATCCCATCCCATCCCATCCCATCCCATCCCATCCCATCCCATCCCATCCCATCCCATCCCATCCCATCCCATCCCATCCCATCCCATCCCATCCCATCCCATCCCATCCCATCCCATCCCATCCCATCCCATCCCATCCCATCCCATCCC
Source organism: Lochmaea crataegi (assembly GCA_947563755.1). Taxonomy (NCBI): domain Eukaryota; kingdom Metazoa; phylum Arthropoda; class Insecta; order Coleoptera; family Chrysomelidae; genus Lochmaea; species Lochmaea crataegi. The sequence goes on from OX387432.1 coordinate 3,596,296, forward strand.
ATCCCATCCCATCCCATCCCATCCCATCCCATCCCATCCCATCCCATCCCATCCCATCCCATCCCATCCCATCCCATCCCATCCCATCCCATCCCATCCCATCCCATCCCATCCCATCCCATCCCATCCCATCCCATCCCATCCCATCCCATCCCATCCCATCCCATCCCATCCCATCCCATCCCATCCCATCCCATCCCATCCCATCCCATCCCATCCCATCCCATCCCATCCCATCCCATCCCATCCCATCCCATCCCATCCCATCCCATCCCATCCCATCCCATCCCATCCCATCCCATCCCATCCCATCCCATCCCATCCCATCCCATCCCATCCCATCCCATCCCATCCCATCCCATCCCATCCCATCCCATCCCATCCCATCCCATCCCATCCCATCCCATCCCATCCCATCCCATCCCATCCCATCCCATCCCATCCCATCCCATCCCATCCCATCCCATCCCATCCCATCCCATCCCATCCCATCCCATCCCATCCCATCCCATCCCATCCCATCCCATCCCATCCCATCCCATCCCATCCCATCCCATCCCATCCCATCCCATCCCATCCCATCCCATCCCATCCCATCCCATCCCATCCCATCCCATCCCATCCCATCCCATCCCATCCCATCCCATCCCATCCCATCCCATCCCATCCCATCCCATCCCATCCCATCCCATCCCATCCCATCCCATCCCATCCCATCCCATCCCATCCCATCCCATCCCATCCCATCCCATCCCATCCCATCCCATCCCATCCCATCCCATCCCATCCCATCCCATCCCATCCCATCCCATCCCATCCCATCCCATCCCATCCCATCCCATCCCATCCCATCCCATCCCATCCCATCCCATCCCATCCCATCCCATCCCATCCCATCCCATCCCATCCCATCCCATCCCATCCCATCCCATCCCATCCCATCCCATCCCATCCCATCCCATCCCATCCCATCCCATCCCATCCCATCCCATCCCATCCCATCCCATCCCATCCCATCCCATCCCATCCCATCCCATCCCATCCCATCCCATCCCATCCCATCCCATCCCATCCCATCCCATCCCATCCCATCCCATCCCATCCCATCCCATCCCATCCCATCCCATCCCATCCCATCCCATCCCATCCCATCCCATCCCATCCCATCCCATCCCATCCCATCCCATCCCATCCCATCCCATCCCATCCCATCCCATCCCATCCCATCCCATCCCATCCCATCCCATCCCATCCCATCCCATCCCATCCCATCCCATCCCATCCCATCCCATCCCATCCCATCCCATCCCATCCCATCCCATCCCATCCCATCCCATCCCATCCCATCCCATCCCATCCCATCCCATCCCATCCCATCCCATCCCATCCCATCCCATCCCATCCCATCCCATCCCATCCCATCCCATCCCATCCCATCCCATCCCATCCCATCCCATCCCATCCCATCCCATCCCATCCCATCCCATCCCATCCCATCCCATCCCATCCCATCCCATCCCATCCCATCCCATCCCATCCCATCCCATCCCATCCCATCCCATCCCATCCCATCCCATCCCATCCCATCCCATCCCATCCCATCCCATCCCATCCCATCCCATCCCATCCCATCCCATCCCATCCCATCCCATCCCATCCCATCCCATCCCATCCCATCCCATCCCATCCCATCCCATCCCATCCCATCCCATCCCATCCCATCCCATCCCATCCCATCCCATCCCATCCCATCCCATCCCATCCCATCCCATCCCATCCCATCCCATCCCATCCCATCCCATCCCATCCCATCCCATCCCATCCCATCCCATCCCATCCCATCCCATCCCATCCCATCCCATCCCATCCCATCCCATCCCATCCCATCCCATCCCATCCCATCCCATCCCATCCCATCCCATCCCATCCCATCCCATCCCATCCCATCCCATCCCATCCCATCCCATCCCATCCCATCCCATCCCATCCCATCCCATCCCATCCCATCCCATCCCATCCCATCCCATCCCATCCCATCCCATCCCATCCCATCCCATCCCATCCCATCCCATCCCATCCCATCCCATCCCATCCCATCCCATCCCATCCCATCCCATCCCATCCCATCCCATCCCATCCCATCCCATCCCATCCCATCCCATCCCATCCCATCCCATCCCATCCCATCCCATCCCATCCCATCCCATCCCATCCCATCCCATCCCATCCCATCCCATCCCATCCCATCCCATCCCATCCCATCCCATCCCATCCCATCCCATCCCATCCCATCCCATCCCATCCCATCCCATCCCATCCCATCCCATCCCATCCCATCCCATCCCATCCCATCCCATCCCATCCCATCCCATCCCATCCCATCCCATCCCATCCCATCCCATCCCATCCCATCCCATCCCATCCCATCCCATCCCATCCCATCCCATCCCATCCCATCCCATCCCATCCCATCCCATCCCATCCCATCCCATCCCATCCCATCCCATCCCATCCCATCCCATCCCATCCCATCCCATCCCATCCCATCCCATCCCATCCCATCCCATCCCATCCCATCCCATCCCATCCCATCCCATCCCATCCCATCCCATCCCATCCCATCCCATCCCATCCCATCCCATCCCATCCCATCCCATCCCATCCCATCCCATCCCATCCCATCCCATCCCATCCCATCCCATCCCATCCCATCCCATCCCATCCCATCCCATCCCATCCCATCCCATCCCATCCCATCCCATCCCATCCCATCCCATCCCATCCCATCCCATCCCATCCCATCCCATCCCATCCCATCCCATCCCATCCCATCCCATCCCATCCCATCCCATCCCATCCCATCCCATCCCATCCCATCCCATCCCATCCCATCCCATCCCATCCCATCCCATCCCATCCCATCCCATCCCATCCCATCCCATCCCATCCCATCCCATCCCATCCCATCCCATCCCATCCCATCCCATCCCATCCCATCCCATCCCATCCCATCCCATCCCATCCCATCCCATCCCATCCCATCCCATCCCATCCCATCCCATCCCATCCCATCCCATCCCATCCCATCCCATCCCATCCCATCCCATCCCATCCCATCCCATCCCATCCCATCCCATCCCATCCCATCCCATCCCATCCCATCCCATCCCATCCCATCCCATCCCATCCCATCCCATCCCATCCCATCCCATCCCATCCCATCCCATCCCATCCCATCCCATCCCATCCCATCCCATCCCATCCCATCCCATCCCATCCCATCCCATCCCATCCCATCCCATCCCATCCCATCCCATCCCATCCCATCCCATCCCATCCCATCCCATCCCATCCCATCCCATCCCATCCCATCCCATCCCATCCCATCCCATCCCATCCCATCCCATCCCATCCCATCCCATCCCATCCCATCCCATCCCATCCCATCCCATCCCATCCCATCCCATCCCATCCCATCCCATCCCATCCCATCCCATCCCATCCCATCCCATCCCATCCCATCCCATCCCATCCCATCCCATCCCATCCCATCCCATCCCATCCCATCCCATCCCATCCCATCCCATCCCATCCCATCCCATCCCATCCCATCCCATCCCATCCCATCCCATCCCATCCCATCCCATCCCATCCCATCCCATCCCATCCCATCCCATCCCATCCCATCCCATCCCATCCCATCCCATCCCATCCCATCCCATCCCATCCCATCCCATCCCATCCCATCCCATCCCATCCCATCCCATCCCATCCCATCCCATCCCATCCCATCCCATCCCATCCCATCCCATCCCATCCCATCCCATCCCATCCCATCCCATCCCATCCCATCCCATCCCATCCCATCCCATCCCATCCCATCCCATCCCATCCCATCCCATCCCATCCCATCCCATCCCATCCCATCCCATCCCATCCCATCCCATCCCATCCCATCCCATCCCATCCCATCCCATCCCATCCCATCCCATCCCATCCCATCCCATCCCATCCCATCCCATCCCATCCCATCCCATCCCATCCCATCCCATCCCATCCCATCCCATCCCATCCCATCCCATCCCATCCCATCCCATCCCATCCCATCCCATCCCATCCCATCCCATCCCATCCCATCCCATCCCATCCCATCCCATCCCATCCCATCCCATCCCATCCCATCCCATCCCATCCCATCCCATCCCATCCCATCCCATCCCATCCCATCCCATCCCATCCCATCCCATCCCATCCCATCCCATCCCATCCCATCCCATCCCATCCCATCCCATCCCATCCCATCCCATCCCATCCCATCCCATCCCATCCCATCCCATCCCATCCCATCCCATCCCATCCCATCCCATCCCATCCCATCCCATCCCATCCCATCCCATCCCATCCCATCCCATCCCATCCCATCCCATCCCATCCCATCCCATCCCATCCCATCCCATCCCATCCCATCCCATCCCATCCCATCCCATCCCATCCCATCCCATCCCATCCCATCCCATCCCATCCCATCCCATCCCATCCCATCCCATCCCATCCCATCCCATCCCATCCCATCCCATCCCATCCCATCCCATCCCATCCCATCCCATCCCATCCCATCCCATCCCATCCCATCCCATCCCATCCCATCCCATCCCATCCCATCCCATCCCATCCCATCCCATCCCATCCCATCCCATCCCATCCCATCCCATCCCATCCCATCCCATCCCATCCCATCCCATCCCATCCCATCCCATCCCATCCCATCCCATCCCATCCCATCCCATCCCATCCCATCCCATCCCATCCCATCCCATCCCATCCCATCCCATCCCATCCCATCCCATCCCATCCCATCCCATCCCATCCCATCCCATCCCATCCCATCCCATCCCATCCCATCCCATCCCATCCCATCCCATCCCATCCCATCCCATCCCATCCCATCCCATCCCATCCCATCCCATCCCATCCCATCCCATCCCATCCCATCCCATCCCATCCCATCCCATCCCATCCCATCCCATCCCATCCCATCCCATCCCATCCCATCCCATCCCATCCCATCCCATCCCATCCCATCCCATCCCATCCCATCCCATCCCATCCCATCCCATCCCATCCCATCCCATCCCATCCCATCCCATCCCATCCCATCCCATCCCATCCCATCCCATCCCATCCCATCCCATCCCATCCCATCCCATCCCATCCCATCCCATCCCATCCCATCCCATCCCATCCCATCCCATCCCATCCCATCCCATCCCATCCCATCCCATCCCATCCCATCCCATCCCATCCCATCCCATCCCATCCCATCCCATCCCATCCCATCCCATCCCATCCCATCCCATCCCATCCCATCCCATCCCATCCCATCCCATCCCATCCCATCCCATCCCATCCCATCCCATCCCATCCCATCCCATCCCATCCCATCCCATCCCATCCCATCCCATCCCATCCCATCCCATCCCATCCCATCCCATCCCATCCCATCCCATCCCATCCCATCCCATCCCATCCCATCCCATCCCATCCCATCCCATCCCATCCCATCCCATCCCATCCCATCCCATCCCATCCCATCCCATCCCATCCCATCCCATCCCATCCCATCCCATCCCATCCCATCCCATCCCATCCCATCCCATCCCATCCCATCCCATCCCATCCCATCCCATCCCATCCCATCCCATCCCATCCCATCCCATCCCATCCCATCCCATCCCATCCCATCCCATCCCATCCCATCCCATCCCATCCCATCCCATCCCATCCCATCCCATCCCATCCCATCCCATCCCATCCCATCCCTTCCCTTCCCTTCCCTTCCCTTCCCTTCCCTTCCCTTCCCTTCCCTTCCCTTCCCTTCCCTTCCCTTCCCTTCCCTTCCCTTCCCTTCCCGTCCCGTCCCATCCCGTCCCATCCCATCCCATCCCATCCCCAGTGTTGAGTGCGTTGCTGAGGCTTGGAGTGTGGCAGGGATCCCATCCCATTCCATCCCAGAAGAGAAATATTGCAACGCTGTATTTCTAGATATCTCCCAAGCGTTTGACAAAGTCTGGCATTGAGGCTTGCCCTACAAACTAAAAAGCTCTATCCAGTAACTATTTCCTTCTACTCAAATCCTACCTCGCCAATAGACACTTCTCCGTCAAATTCGATAATCAACAGTCCAGCATATGTCCCAAAAAATCTAGCGTCCCACAAGACAGTGTTCTACGTCCGGTGCTCTTCCTACTCTATATGTCTGACATACCTGAAACCAACAATGACACAATTGCTTCCTTTGCCGACTTTGTAGACGAAGACCCTACAACATCTTCTCAAAATAAGCAAAACCACCTGAATGAACTCAATGTATGGTATACACAATGACGAACTAAAATAAATAGAGCAAAATCAGTCCAAGTAACATTTACCACACCTGTAAGGATGGATAACGTACGTATACCTACAGCAACAGAGACAAAATATCTTGGCATCCATCTGGACCAACGTCTTACATGGATGAAACACATTAACATTAAAAGACAACAGCTTGACATAAAGTTCCGACAGATGTACTGGCTACTAGGTCGACGATCAAAACTCTCTCTCCGCAATAAAATACTGCTATACAAAACGTTGCTCAAACCTATCTGGACTCATGGACTCCATCTATGGGGATGTGCAAAAAGAACGTCTCTGAGCATCATCCAAAGATTTCAGTCAAAGCTGCTAAGATCGATAGTGGATGCACCATAGTATGTTAGCAATCAAACACTGCATGATGACCTAAAAATTCCTTTAATCAGAGACCAAATCCATCAAGCATCGGCGTCATACAAAGAACGTACCATGCATCATACAAATCAGTTAGTAGAACAATGGCCTCACCACAAGAAGACTTGCTAGAACCTGGTCTCCAGATCTGCTTGAAAACTAAACGGCATTAGAATAAGGTGAAATCTCACTGGATATTTCCCTTTCGTGTGCAAAACCTGTATCTTATCTACTTAATACTCTATAATGATGTAGATTGTAAATTAAGCAATATACAAAAAAAAATAATTGTATAGACGAATATAGTAACCAGGATTTTTTAAATATTTTATTAATTTAAGGAAAATGTCAAAAAATTGCATCCAGAACATGTAGAGTTTCTGCTGAACGTTATCCAAAATGTAATTCCAATAACACGAAAACAAAAAAGAATAAACAAATATCATCGGTACTTAGTAATCTCCTTTTAAAATCGAACACCGCATAATTCACATTTTCTCTGTAAATACAGTTCAAAGCAGCGCGTAAAAACTCTCACACATCCTATCCCAAATATGACGTGTGATCTCGAAGGAGATTCGAATATCAAAAAGCACCGTTTTCACAAAGACTTTTTGCATCCCACTATATTAAAATGTCGCCATATCAGCTACGCACAAGAGATAAAAGGGATTTCTTATTTATCATATGGATGACAGGAAAATTTATAAGCGCTTCTCTTGTATTTTTCGCATAAACCATACGACCTTTGTTTGGAATTCGTTTATTAGGATTGGGAATTTTTGTCTTGAACTGAAGATTATTTTAAATTTTTTTTAAATGAAACAATTTAAATGTAGTAACAAACAATTTTATATAAATGGTAATACATAGTATCGAAAATTAGGTGGAATGTCAGGAATGTCAAGAAAGTACCGGGAATTTGTAAATGAACACAAAATTACCATTAACCCAAATTTATTTTATAACCTTCAAAGTAGGATCCTTCCGAAATGATACATTTACGCCAACTAATTATTTGAATGAATCGACTTCGGTACTCACGGCGAATTCTTCTATCGATTGAAAACGGGCTTTGGGAAAAGAAAAATGTCGGTTGGAGCCATATTGGGGTAATACGGTGGCTGTTCGACAGGGTTTGTTAAGTTTTTTTCTGGTGAACAACACCGCGACAATAAAAAAAACTGTCAACATCATCTTCACTTTTTCACGACTTTGGTGTGTTTTTTTTAGAATTCAGGTCAATAGGAAGGCGTCATTCCGAAGCTTATTGATTGGTTTGCATGTAAAACTTGTAAGCTCATCTCCATCACCAGCTACAATAAGTCTTATGAATATGGAGTCGGAATTGACTCATCCCAGCACGTAGTCACTGATCCTTGAGTTTTTGCAGAAAGTTCAGGTCTACAGGTCAGGTCTGTTCAAGTGAACCAAGTTTATAACAAAATTCCATACAAGGCGACACCGTAGTCAAGGCGTTGGTACCAAGGCAAAGACGCATGCGCAAGTGGATTAAATTATGAAAATTAGATTGTGAAAATTTACCGCAAAATACTAATTTCCACCATTACAATTTCATGAAAAGATAACTTACTAAGGAACTACCTATCTAATATATATACATAATATATATATATATATATAAAATAAAATTAAGAAAGAAATCTTTTTAAGTAAAAAAATTCTTTCTTTCATTCACGGGGAAAGCAGCCAAAAAACACAAAATATATTACTTACTAAAGTGAACTCTTTTAAACATTACCAAGCTTTCGGAAATCTTTGCTTCCATTTTCAAGGCTAAAATATTACAAAAAAGGAAAACCGGGTCAAAAATTTTTTTAAATTTCATTAGACAAATGTTATAACTTACTTGTAGGTGAGATTATAAACTAAAACTAAAGTAACACAAAAATACAAGAAAACAATTCATTTTTAAAACAATATTTAAAGTTGGTGTTATGAATTCATTATGACAACTAAATTATAATTCTATTTTAACTGAAAGTGTGGTTCTAATTCCTATCTACAATTGTAAAAACTGACATTTCGTTTTTTTTAAATACGATTCCATCTTGTGGTATTTCGACTGAAGGTCTTGAAAAATAATTTGTTTACGAGGGGAGTTTACAAATTACTATGATATTATTATATGTGAAATTGTTATTTTTGGTGCTAATTCACAAAATTATTATTGTTAAGGAAATGTCCATTCATTAATAACAAAGAAATTGTGGAAATTACAGTTATGTGACCATTATATTGTTGACAGCCGCCACTTGTCATTTGTAAAATTATTATGGGATGACGAAATAAATCAGTAGTCAAGTAACACTCCAAAACCTCTCACGTCAGGTATTCCCAAACTACCAACCCATTCCAGCATTATATTATTGTGATGAAAATTTTTCCACTCATATCTGATTTATTGTTCTAATTTTATGAAAATAAAAGATTCTTCAAAGAATATGATCTGGTGTATGGACTTCAACCTCTCACATTGAGGCCCGATTGGATGGAAATCATTTGCACCCCCAATAAGCTGTTCTTGTTAATTTGTAAATTTTGTTACTATAAAAATAATGTTTATCTTGTCAAAAAACAACAAATCTCTTACTATTTGCTATTCTTAAACTCAAAACATTAATCAAAAGAACAATCACCTTCATTACTTGATTGGACATTTTTGTAATGTATTAAATATGTATAAATTTTACTGAGTGATTCAACGTCAGACTTTTTGTTCATTGGGTCCTTAGTATTATTAATGTGATACATTTCTAAAAATTTTCGTTTACTATAATTTTTTTCAGTATCTAGGATTGTTATATTATCAAAATCAATGTCATGTACTTTGTCTGTAACATGTTCTGTTAAAGCACATTTCCGTTTTTTTAATCGTGCATCACTTGTGTTGGGCACAACGAGATTTTAAATTCTGAGACGTCATTCCAATATATTTTTTATCACAATCTTTGCATGGAATACTATAGATTACATTTGTTTTCATTAATAACTCATCTGGCTGTTTCAATTTAGTGAAAAGAGACTGTAATGGTTTTGCTGTTCTTTGTGCAATTTTTACGTTGGCTATGCCTCTAAAATTTTTAATGCTTTTTTCAGATAAAGTTTTTATGTAAGGAATAGATCCAAAAATTGTTTTTTGCGTGTTGTTGATGTTTTGATCAACTATATTGACTAAGCTACCATTTACTACCTGATTGCTAACTATATTGTAAATTAACCTTTTTAATAATTGATTGGGATAACTGTTTTTTAACAAAGTATCAAACAAATTTTTTAAGTTTTTACGTTGTAAAGTTGGATGGGAAATTTTCATTATTCTATTCTTCATCCCTAATACCAAGTTAACCTTCATTTTGTACGGATGATTTGATTTGAAATTAAGATATCTCCCGGAACTAGTGGGTTTTACATACCAGTCCAAAATTATCTTGTTTTCATTAGTTCTTATCAATTTGGTGTCTAGGAATGGAACACTTCTATTTGCTTCTTTTTCTACTGTGAATTGTATGTGTTGATCGTAACTATTGAAAAGATTAGGAATCATTTCAACTTCATCACCAGGGACTGCTGTAATAATGTCATCTACATATTTTTTTAAAAAAGGAATATCAAAAGGTAACTTCCCAACACAATCAGCAATTAAGTCATCCATGATATATTGTGCGAAAATGGGAGAAACTCAACTTCCCATTGGTGTTCCAAAAATTTGTTTGTAATATTCATTGTTAAACACAAAAAATGAAGTATTTAAAAAAACGAAATGTCAGTTTTTACAATTGTAGATAGGAATTAGAACCACACTTTCAGTTAAAATAGAATTATAATTTAGTTGTCATAATGAATTCATAACACCAACTTTAAATATTGTTTTAAAAATGAATTGTTTTCTTGTATTTTTGTGTTACTTTAGTTTTAGTTTATAATCTCACTTACAAGTAAGTTATAACATTTGTCTAATGAAATTTAAAAAAAATTTTGACCCGGTTTTCCTTTTTTGTAATATTTTAGCCTTGAAAATGGAAGCAAAGATTTCCGAAAGCTTGGTAATGTATAAAAGAGTTCACTTTAGTAAGTAATATATTTTGTGTTTTTTGGCTGCTTTCCCCGTGAATGAAAGAAAGAATTTTTTTACTTAAAAAGATTTCTTTCTTAATTTTATTTTTTGACTAGTCAGCCGTGACTATTTGCCAGTTTCTGGTTTTTATATATATATATATACATGATGGCGTAAGGCCTACTCAACCTCAAACCGTTCTGCGGTTAGGGAAAATAATATGAAAATAAGTAAATAAATTAGGAAAACCCCCGATACCGGGTTACCCTCAATGTGGTCTTCTTCAAGAAGTTGTGGAGAAGTAGCAGCAAACTCCAGAAGACATCACTATCTATCTACCAGGTAGACTCCAAACATCCCGAAGTCAAGTGTGTATCGGAGGGTGTTAAGTATCCCTTGGGTCCCCTGGGTCCAATACTCAAAATTTTCCTTACTGGACGGCAACCAGCAACAACAACATGTGGCACACCTCCAATGCCAAAACTTCAACGTTGGCGGTTTCAATCGTTTGAGTGCAATATATCCCTTATAAGGGTTTATGAAAACGGCTTCCAGAACAGGACGGAATTCCCCAACAATACGAACTCCCATAGAACAAAATACTAAACCGCATATTCCACAACTAATTCAGAACGAGAACCTATAAAACCCAGCTGGGATGACTACCCAGTCATTAACAAAATTCAGATTCTCGTTCAAAGCACTTTTGGAAACTAAGCCATCTAGTAGAAAAGTACATAGCTGAAAAAAGTGACTGACACTTCAGTACAGAATACTACCATAGAGAAACCTACCCAAAACATACATCCGAACTACACTGCTCACTACACCGAGCGTGTTCCGCACATATTAAGTCATAAAGTGCTACACTTCCCTGAACGCTTTCATCCAAGATACGACTGTCACTGCCTATTGTCAATGTGATCCCAATAATTCCAATTTGTAAACAATGAAACAGATATAATAAAGTCAGTATATTAAAAATTATTCAATTAAATTTGATCGAGCAATAATAGTACCACAATACCCCCCCTGCCAACGTAAACAAAACAAGATCAAACACTCGGATTTAACAGATAAAGCACATGGCGACAAACAGCTAATATATTATGAGTAGATGTTCAGAAAATATTCGAATGCCATCTTACACAGAAGCCAAAATATGGTAAATAAATGAACAAACTATACCTCTAACTCAAAAGTAAAAAGTATGTCTACATAGATCAGTGAGTTTTATCAAACCTAATTACCACTTTAAATGTTTTAGACTTCAAGTCAGGGAGTCAGTAATTTATAACTGAGCCCTAATAAACTTCAGCGTTTATCAAGCTAAAGCGGACAAAGTATTTGGACCACTATGGCTACACCCCAAAAGTGATATAATCAAAGCCAGGAAAAAATCAGTAGCCCCACGGTAATTAAAAACTATAGTAAAATCCACAGGAGGGAAAACTCCTTACTATCCTTAATTATGAATTATAACAAACAAAAAACTAACATGAATCTACCTATGGATATTTATATGATAGAGTTTTGTATCATACGATCTCAAAACTTACATTATTTACACTACCTGGCGACAAAATATAAAATTGTTGTCATGATGTAAAGACAGGTTTGGTTGGAAGGATGATGGCAGAGTAGTCCCTAAAACTGTGGGCTGACAGAAATTATTTAACTACTGAAATCCTTTTGTAGTGAGCAAATGATGTTAGAAACATAGACACAAAATCCGTCAGGTAATTACTATATACAAATACATAATAAATACAATAGATGTAGTGACAAATTCACTAGTTACAGAGCTTCCTGCCCAAACGTTCTCTTGAAATGGTGCGTGTTGATTCGGGAGACACAATAATTTGAGTGGCTATATCTCTTAGACTCACAAGACGATTTTCAGTCACTATTTCCTTTATTCCAAAGCTGTCCAGAGAGAGACAAATTTTCTAGCACATCTTGATCACGTTTGAATACATTATCCAAGTTTTTGATTTTTGATTTTGATGGTAAAGTTAATGAGATCATTATTTATTGAAAAACAATAAATGTGTGTCCTTCAAGAATTTTCAGCAAGAATTAGCTACTTCCACATTATTGATATTCCAAGATCAAATGATTCCATATTTTTTCAATTAAACTTTCAACCAATCACTCATTTATGAAAAGAAGAGATCGTTTGCATGAAGCACCCTAATAAGTCTATATACTAATTAAACATTCTATGAAAAACACTTAAGTAAAAAGTTCGGAGATATTAGTGGAATGGGTCAGAAGTCAGAGACGTTAAATATTTCCAAAAGACAGGATCAAAACCATCTACTTCAATTTGTGATATACCGGGTGGTTCACGTGGAAACTTCACCCAACTTTACTTCCGTTATCACGAGGCTAGTTTGATTAATCGTAACTTTCAGATTTTCACGCGCAATAACCTCAAATGCCACACTTCTACAATTTATTGAAAGAAAACTGTCAAATCTGGACAAGTCTGCATCATTTAGATCGAATATAATATAATTAATACTATTATAAAGCCTTACAAAGTTTTGAAAAATATTTTTTTAAAAACAATGACCGTTCAACTAAGAAGGAACAACTACTTCTCGGGCTATATGCCCCGATATTGAATTACACTTCTAAGCTACACGGGGCTGGAAGATGTAACCAACCATTCTGGTTTGTAATATAGAAGGGACACCATCACTTGTAGACCGGTTTCGGCGTATTTGCGACTCATCGGTACAAAGTAGATATTCGCCGAAACCGGTCTACAAGTGATGTTACAAACCAGAATGGCTGGTTACATCTTGCAGATATGGGGTCAGTTGGGGTAATCGTAAACAGGGGCAATTGTAAACAACCTTCATATCTTTTGAATTTGGCGGTTGAAATTGGTTCGGCTGGCTATAATGGCGCCCCGGACCTTGATGCATTCAGTCTTGTTTTCATCGACTTGGTTGTTGTGTTTTCTTCGAGCGTGAAACATTTTCATTGGCGAGCTGCTTAAAAACTTGTAAAACATTTTTTCCGTTCTTGAAGCTTTGATTGAAATTTTTAATTTGTGAATAAGGTAAGTTCATTTATTCACATAAGCGTTGTGTTCGATATGGTATTTGCATAGTGAATATTGCAATATGAGGTTAGGATTCACGAAAACAGAAGTACAAGGGTGTTTATTACAAAAGCCCCAGTAAACTAGGAGACGGGGCAATTGTAAACTTGATTTTGGGGTAATAGTGAACATGTGTTTACATATGCCCCAAAATATGTAATTGTGGGGGCATATCGAGATTTTTGAAACTTTCATATCTTTTTTTTTTCAGAAACACGATGGTGAGAAATTTTATAAAAAAACCACCAAATCTTCAGCAATATACTGAAGAAGATCCTATCAATGCTGTCAATGATGTATTGAATAAAAACAAAACTTATAGACAAGCATATCAAGCATACAATGTACCTATTGCTGTTATATTCCACCGAATTAAAGGCAGAAAAAATCCGATTACCACCATGGGTGCAGGACGCCGTCCCGCTCTGCCTATAGATATAGAAAAAAATATAGCAAATTGTCTTGTAGCTCGAGCTAGAATGGGTTTTCCCTGCGATGAAAAGGAGCTTTGCAGCTTAGTAAGCAAATACATCACATTGAAATCATTGAAGACCCCTTTTAAGAACAACATTCCTGGTCACGATTGGTATTTGGGCTTCATGGCGAGACACCCAAATTTGTCATTCAAAAAGCCCGAACATTTGCAGAAAATTAGAAAGGATGACCGTGATTCGTTCGTTGTATATGATTTTTATAAAAAGCTTAAAGAAATAGTTATGGAGAAGTCGTTAAATGACCCAACTAAAGCCAACTTTCTATTTAATACAGACGAAAGTGGATTTAATAGTGATCCTTGTAGGGTACGAGCAATTGGTGAAAAGGGAAAAACATTTTCTAGAGTGTCAGGAGGCTCAGGTAGAGAATCTACCACAGTTCTGGCTTGCATAGCGGCAGACGGTTCATATCTCCCTCAATTCATTCTGTTCAAAGGGAGTGCTGTGCAGGCCCGTTTGGTATCGGAGAACGCCTTTCCCGGCACGCTGTATGGGGCATCTAAAAACGGATGGATGGAAGAATCGCACTTTTACCATTGGCTCGTGACATTATTTATTCCACATATAAAAGCCCTAAGACGAGGTACCAACACAGACAGCACTTCTACTATTTGACGGCCATTCTAGTCACGTGAGTGTTCGTATTATTGCTGCCGCTCTCGAACACAATATAGCGTTATTTCTATTTCCCAGTCACCTGACTTACCGAATATAACCCTTAGATAAATGCGTATTCTTGCCAGTCAAACTCAAATGGAACACATTTTCTAGTGGAGCATGGTAAAGCTGAAATAGGGAAATCGTCAGGACGACTAAGCAAACAAAAATTTGTAGAACTGTTGAGCGAAGTCTGGAAAGAAGGTATAACTAAAGAAAACATCGTATCAGGATTCAAAAATACTGGAGTTTTTCCTGTTGATCCCGCTAAGTTCTCCGAACATTATTTTGATCCCTTAAAGCTAGAAAAATATAATAAGAAAAATATTGCATCTGCTTCTGAAAATGTGCTATCTACCCGAGGGTCTCCTGAATGCATGCAAAGTCCTGCCATCGAGGGACCAAATCTCAATGAAATGATCGTTCCTAATCAGACTCTTCCGCCTGTTGCTAACGAAAAGCCTTCTCCAAATCATATTGTCCATATTTTTAGTAAATCATTACAGGAAGCAAGCACTTCTACAACGGAGATTTTTGCTGATCTAGTTCCCAAAAAGATGGTTCCCCGTTTGAAGCAATTCACTTATGGCGAGGTTTTAACAACACCGGAAATTATGAAAATACTGCAAGAAGCTGAGCAAAAAAAAGGTGAATTAAGAAAATAAAATCAAGAAAACTAATAAAATTCCGAACAAATATGAGAATGACAAAAAAGTCAAGGTTAAAAAAACTGAAATTAAGTGATACTGTAAGAGAACCTGCAAAATCTTTATATGAAGAAAACGAGTCAGATGATGATGATCTACCACTTTCACTCCATGTCAATAAAAAACGTTCAATCTCACCAAACCTCAGAACAGTCAAATATAAGGAGGTAAAATGGGATGTATGGCAAAAAGACACCTTTGTTTTAGTAAAATACAAAGGACTTACTGAAGGTACTGCACTGCACTGTCCTGAGTATAAATACGTTTGTGTGGTAGAATAGAAAGATGACGATGATGGCGAAATTGGAATCGTAGGTATAAGGTCATTGGATAAAACATGTACAGACTTTTACATCAATGAAATTACAATATCATATGACAATATTGATATGATCGAAGCAATATGTCCAAAGCCAGAAACCAAATTTTTGGGAAGGAAGATAGTATATTCCTTCTCTGGAAAAGTAGATGTGTTTCAAAAAGCTTAAAATTTTGTGTATTCTAATTTGTATTCGAATTTAAGAAATAAATATTACGTTTGCAAAATTAATCTTCTAATTTCGTTTCCAGGGGCAATTTTAAACGTGCCTGATGAAACACACTGATAATCTTAATAATTTAAGTCAAAATAAACAGTTTAGTTATTTGTTTACTATTACCCAATTTAAAACCACCTGCTTTTTATTTATACGCCAAAGAAAATGTTTACATTTACCCCAAAATATGATCAATTTTGAATTTTGCATGGGGCAAATGTAAACGTGATTTTTTTTGTGAACCATACAAATTTTCAGCTGTACCTACATGAAAACACCCACAAGAGAAAGCGCGTTAAAATGTACCCCGTTAAAATTATTCATGCATCATTAATTTCAAAAATATACCATTTTAAAATTATTTTTTTAGAAATCGTTTACCATTACCCCAACTATCCCTACCAACCCCATTTAGCTTAGAAGTGTAATTCAATGTCTGTCGTGGCTTATAGCCCGAGAAGTAGTTGTTCCTTCTCAGTTGAACGGTCATTGTTTTTTGAAAAATATTTTTTTTGAAAGGGCTTATAATAGTATTAATTCTACTATCTTCGATCTACTGATAATACGCTTCATTAAAATATGACAATTTTACAGGAAACTGTAATTAAGTAAATAACTGCATCATTTACTTTATGTTTTACAGTCATTGAAAGCAAACAATTTTAACGAAAGTGAATTTTGTGTACTGATTAGGCATAATTTAATTATTTCAAAACAATCATCGAAACTAAGGAAAATATGGATGAATACTATGGAGGCTGCATCATCAATCTCAATGGTTTTTTTACCCACTAGTGTTCCAATCAGTGGTAGGGATCTTTAT
This sequence comes from Lochmaea crataegi, assembly GCA_947563755.1. Taxonomy (NCBI): domain Eukaryota; kingdom Metazoa; phylum Arthropoda; class Insecta; order Coleoptera; family Chrysomelidae; genus Lochmaea; species Lochmaea crataegi. The sequence goes on from OX387432.1 coordinate 3,613,477, forward strand.
CGAGCCCAACAACCTCGGTTTTACGTCTCATCTACATTATACCTCGTGCTCATTGGTATAATAACTGAGAGCTGTGATATGCTACTATCCCAAGTAGTCTAAGGTGCACCCTAGTACCTAGTCTAAAGTGTTTCGCTGCAGGCTCTACAACGGTGTTTCCCCAGTGGTCAGCCATCCAAGTACTAACCGAGCTCGACACTGCTTAACCGTAGTGATCGCAACAGAGGCGTTCCACTACAGTGCTGGGTCGACGCCCAATCTCAATGGTTAAGGTTGCCCAAAAGAGATCGACACGTCAGAAATTTTCGATAACATGATATTGAAGATCGAAGAATGGAAGTGGGTGAGGTGACTGAAGCTGTGGGCATTTCATCTCAGCGAGGTTATCTGCTTTCAATGGCTGTCAAACACAAACCAAACGACGCTGTCCGCACAAAACTTGACTGAAGTCAATCACATGGAAAGCAGAATGGCATTGATTCTTACTTCGAGGGTAATTCAAAAAGTCAATAACTTATCAAAATGCTATCGTGATAATTCGATTCGAGATTTTTTTTTATTAAATGCTCAACCCTATAAAAAAGAACTTAGAGTGATATTATTGTGTACACCAGAAAATAACAGGAAATTTTCCTTTCGTTGCTCTTTAGATCCCTTTTGTACGGTAGGGCAATCCGTGTATTATCTTCTGCTTCCTACAGCATGCGGTGTTCGTCATCTTTGTAATTTTTTTCCATCCCTTCCTATTCTCTATCATTCTACGCCAGTCATGGATTCCTAATTTCTTTAGGTCATCAATCATCTGATCTTCCGATTTAAATTTGGGACGCCCCTTGGGTCTGGGGCTTGCAGGCTTCCAATCAGAGATTTTCCTTATTGAATCATCTTTATTCCTTTTTCGAAGAAGCCCGTACCATCTTAGTCTGTCTATATCTTCACCAGTCATGTATTGACGTATTTCGTAGTTATATAGTCTTCTGTCTCTTCATTCGGGATCTGTTTTGTCCCAAGTATTCTTCGCATAGTTTTCCTCTCTATGATTCTGAGATTTTCGTCGTCTTCATCAGTTAGGCTCATAATTTCGCCGGCATACGTTAATTTTTTTTACTGATGCATCTGTTCCATAGAAGTTTCTGACTTTTTAATGATATACCTAATTTTTAATTACCATATTTAATACAGCGACTATTTTATCTGCTGACAGATATGTGATACTGGATCATTATGAGGAGATTCTAAACTTGTGGAAAAAAATTGGGCATGCCATTTGAAATAGCCGCATTTTCGTAAACACTGGAAGTATTTTTAAATGATTTCTGTTATAAAAAACTACCGACGTTAAGCTCTCAAATGAAAAAATATTCTTGAAAAACCTCAATTAATGAGGAAAAACTGAACGCTGGATGAGAAATATTTTTTCCTTTTACAGATTCTCAAACCAGATACTTACCCGGCTTCCAGCAACGTTTAATACAAAACTCACGTTCTTTATATTTAAATCTTTAGTGAAATAGCAAGGTGCATTCCTTTAACAAATAGAGATGCTACTATTCACACTTTCCTCCGTTTGAAGTGACCCGTTTGAAATTACGCCTTTTTCATACTTTTTCTACGAACATTTATCAGTGTTGAGACTATTTGCACGCTCTAAAAGGTGGCTTTATCCGAGTACTAAGAAATGTGTAAACATTTAGGAAGATTAACATCGGAAACCACAAAGGACGTATGATATGTAAACAAAAAGAGAAATAAGGATGAAACCTTTCTCTGTGTTGCAATTTTTCTAGTTTTGAATGTGTGAATTTACAAAAAGCAATTTCGTCGCCCATACATGTACACCTCATTTTAAAATCTGTAGAAAACTATCACCATTACATAATAAGTATTATTCTAATATTCGGTCTGACAGATCCTAAATTAATTAAATTCTCCCAGAACGTGACTCGTTCTTGAAATTTGTGCATATTTAATGTAACAATTCCGACGTACCTATTCTCCATACTCGCGTCTTTATAGCCATAATAGAGCGTTTCTAAGTGACGTCATCCCGCGCTATGTTGTCAGCTGATCACGGACAACCTTCAGAAAGATGGATGGAAATAGCATTTTTTACTAATTCAAATATAAATCGAGAACAAAAGTTAATTGGTTTTGGTAAATTTGTGTACTAGTGTGTATGGATACTTTAATAATTTAAGTGTTAAAAGGCAATTGTTGGGAGTGTTATCATGTTTAAAGTTAAATTAGAACTTAGTATGGCAGAAATTATTCACGATGACGTACTTGGAAAAGGTCAATTGCATGAGATCCTATTATAAAGGGACCATCACAAAAATTCGGCCACCAAAAATTAGAAACATTTTCAAAAGTGATTATCTCTTGAACTACTGATTTGATTTTATGTGAACTATAGGTCAATCTCTATGTAGCAATGTGGTTGGAATGTTGATGAAGACTAAAATGTAAAACTACACTGAGTACATAAACGTTAAGATATTTTTTCACCCTGTAGGATGCTGAAACTACAACAGGAGCTACTAACTGGTAATTGAGTGTTCTACTAGATTTTAGGAATTCGTCCATGTGAAAACTACGGCAACAAGCGGAAGTTTTCGAATATATGCTCCATAGACAAACGTCGAGTTAAGTGTATCATAAGGGTCGAAAGTTGTGAAACACTCTGTGAACAATACGACTTTCAAAACGTTGAATGTTGTATGCCAATTCAAGAAAAACAGATAACAATTCGAAACATTACTTCAACCTCAGATACGTAATATGTCTGTTTTTACGAATTTTTTCGTTAGTAGTAATAACTACTTTTACACTGAACACTGTCCGTCCATTTCGCATATCAAGCCACTCGGGAGATTATCAGGAAAGAGTCTCACCTCCAAAAGTGGCACGATAGCTTCTGATATTTTATTCAGTAGGTTTACAGATTCGCAACTTCCGCTTCTTTGCCATGAAAAAGGAGAACGTTAGAGGTGGATGCAAGAATTTTATAACTAGCAGGATTCAAGAAAAAAATGTTCCATATCCTAAGTTGAAAAATATGAGTAACAGGTTGAAGGAAAGGAAGAATTTGTTACCTGTAACGTTGTACTATAAATAAATATAGCTTAATTGTTTGTACAGGTGATGGAATTGACTATATTATGGTATGGATTAGTTTTAGCTACGTGAAGATATTGTGATGTAAAGATTATCATATTCAAGAAAGTTTCAACAAACATAAATTTGTAGTGTAATATGTATTTGATCACATAGGGTTAAAATGAATTGAATCTATGATAGAAACGTTAACTTGCAGCTTTAAAACTTGAAAATATTCCCATAGACCAGAGCTGAAGCCTTTGAAAATGGTAAAAAGTGAAAAAAACTTACCTTTTTATGTCCCAAACACACTGTGATTTGTTTGATTTGAAATATTTATTTTTTCACCTTATTTTGACGCAATATCGAAAAAGCACCCTTATTTTCAATCGAAAGTTCTCACGTCAAAATATCAGCTTTTTCGAAAAAGTCGGTGGGTTTTTTGTTCGTTGAAATCTCTACTTTCTGATGGTAAAAAAAATATATATTACTATGGTAAATTTTCTCAGAAAATGCAAAGAAACGGAAAATACTCGAATACGAATTTTTTTTAACTTTATGTACAATTTTGAGCTATTTCTTGAAATAGTATCGTAAATTCGTTATTAGACGATACAAATTTGTCAAATATGGATAATATTTTTTTTAAAAAAGATGCAAACAAAGAAGATATAAAGAAATCGATTACAATTAATCAAATCTATTTATAAATGTAAACATAATAATATAACACTGAATCATCTTTCATATTGGCAAATCTCCCACCCACAGAAGGTGCAGCAGAACAACATTGTTAAAGGGCATATTCAGCTTCAAACTTGGCTGGGTAACGAACTGACAACTGGAAGCAACATCACTGTGGCATTATGCCCAAATTTGCAGAAAAGGAATTAATTCCGGAAGTATTGTTCAAAACTATTTGCTGCAGCTGTGAAACTGGATGTAATAGTCTAAAATGTGGCTGCCGAGTACATGGTTTGAAATGCACAAATTCATGCTCAAATTGTCATTTTTCTGAAAAATGCGCCGATGTGGAAAAAAACCTACGAGGAAGTTATTGATTCAGATGAAATTGTGGATGAAGAACCAATGCAGACTGGAAATAATGTTGGAGACGAAGACGGTGATGGTCTTGACGATTTCGAAGATCTACTAGAATCGGGAAGGATTGCCGAATCTAACGATGAAGAAATACCATCAAAGAGATAAAAACTAATAGATAAGTGATTAGAATTGAGGATAATGTATTGATAAATAAAAAAATTATTGTTTTTAAAAATATTATAAATAATGTAATCAATATAAAATATCTTAATTCGATAGTACGATTTACATGTATATTTATATATTATGAGATTTTCTATGGCATAAATGTAATGAGAATTTAATAGATCAACTTTTTTTAATGAAAAAAATAGCAGCAGTCAAATTTTTTAGATAACATCCCCTTATAATCCTATCTTTAATATTTAGAACAACTATGTTTTTTGCAATCTTTATGTTTTATGGATTTGCAATTTTTATGTTTATCAATGTAACATGTAATCTTACGTTTTTCAAGCAATTAAAGTATAAATTTTGAGAAATAGCTCAAAATTGTATATAAAGATTAAAAAAAAATTTCGAATTTGAGTAGAGAGATAAAAATAAAGAACCAAAAACTTGGTTATTTGAATTTTTCGGGGGAAATACCACGAGTTCTTAAAAATTACCGATAATTTCCATGAAAGCTTGTTGTTAATGATTAGTAAACAAGCTTGAATGGAAATTATCCGGTTAATTCTTAAGCACAAGCGGTATTTAGGGAGAATATTTCTCGAATAAAAATACAAATTACTGTATATCTCCACTATATTCAGATAGATAATGTAACGTCTGTAACTTAAAAATCTCAATGAAAATAAATTATTTATTTATTGAAACAGTAACGTAATACATTTTTGTCAATTTCCCTTTCTGTTATATCTCCGAATCGATTCATGACCTCTAAGAAACTCTTCTTTGACGTTTCACGTTTATTATTTTAACGTTGTTTGACAACGGTTGTCATGGCAACGTGGAATTTCCGCTGAATTTCCATTTAATAATGTATCATTCGTTGCATTGATACAACATGTATGAATGGAATATTCACATAAATTTTGAGGTTACGTGAAAAAAGTGTTGATACAAAAGTTGTAGATCTTTATATTATCTACAACTTTGCCATTCAACTTTTTTCCATAGGAGTTGTAGTTGAGCCGGAAATTGAGATAAACCGTTTTTTACCCAATTTTCGTTGGATTCTCTTCCTTTGCCAATATACATCCTACTATAATTTTTTTGGTTTCAAAAATTATGGACCCTGGTCTACCAAGAATGTACAATACAATAATTATTCAATCGTTAATAATAATATTCAGCTTGAAAAAATGAACTTATGTGGTTATTTATTAATTGAATCAATTCTTATCAGAAACGTGTAATTTTAAAATCAATTTAAAATATATGATAAATGCCTTAATATTCTGCTACTGAAAAATAAAACTCAATATTTTTGTAATTGAAAATATTCAGTTTGAAAACAATGTGCAGCAATTAGAGAAGCAGATAGTGTTGCAAATATTATTTTATATAACTGGTAGAAAAACAGTATGATATGTAATAAAAATAATCTGGTTAATTATGGATTATAATTTTGGACTCAACACAGTAATTAATTGGAAATAAATATGTTTGATATAGGTCTTTTCTGTAAGACAATCGGTAACAAAAAGGGCGGGTACTGCTCGTGGCAGTAAGTGAGAGAGTCGAGACAATTGACAACGAACTGAAAGTAACAAATATGACGGAAGTTCAAAGTAAAAGACATCTGGAACCTTCTGATTTGTAATAAACACCCTCTAGAAAAAAAAAAGTATGAGCATGAGAATTTACGACGAAAAAAGGAAAAAGTATTATCACGATGAAACGTGAAGCGTTGTATATTATTCAATTTCTACATTTCTGCCGTGCAATGGCAAAATGATGTAGTTGAAAAATTTACTTGATAAGAAAATTTATATAATAGGAATTTTTGTGGAGATGTGGCAATAATACCAGAGACTCTTTAAAAATTTATTTCCCAGCTTTACCTATACATCAATCAAATATATTTCAAATTTTATATTGTTTTTTGAGCTTTTTTATAAGTATACCAATGTTCAAATCTATTACATTTTTCAAAATATTGTACCTATAATCTCTCTTAGATATTCCTTGGAAATGAATACATAGTTAATAGAAAGCTTGGAAATAAATTCTTATAAGAGTACTCACCAAATTCCCAAAAAAAAATCCTATTATAGAAATATTAGGCAAATATTTCTTCTTAAATTAAGAAAATTTAGATATAAGTTGATTTCGTTGCCATATCGGCATATCTAAATGCTTTGTTTCATCGACTAAAAATTTGATACAGTTATTAGAAGGATATATCGTTTCGTCGACTATATATATATATATATATATATATATATATATATGTCCTGCTACCTTTATTGGGTCCTTTCATTTACCTATTACATTGATTGTTGACTCCATAGCGTTATTGGGTCCGCATATCGGACTCAATATAGTCAGCCATGGTTAATCAAGTTTCCCGCCAATTCTTCCAATCCTTCTTTGGCAGTTATATAATAATTCCCGCTGTAATTTTAAATGTCAACCGGTCTCAAGAGTATCCTATTGGATGGCGTAGATAATTAAAGATTTTCAAAGTGAGAATGGTCTCAATAACGTACATTTTTAGTTCAGCAAAACTTCGCTAGAGGCGCTAAATGAATATATATATCTTGTACTTGCAGTTCAAATTTCGTGTATTGTAGCGTCCATAAATTTGACAACGTCGCAATCTATTTATAGATGTATCTTGTGTTGGTGGTTACATTTTATTCCTTATTATTGCTTATTTCCACACGTCGTGTAACAGGAGTGCGGTTATTGCTGCATCCACACTTTAAATATGTCCAGGGGTGAAAAATTAGTCAATTTGTGTCTAAATAATAATAGTGACAGAAGAGGTAGGTCTATTATTCTAATATTTATTTATTTATATAAAAGGGTCTACCTGGATAAGCATGGTGAAATGGCCCCCATGGCGAACGGTAAAAATACTAAAGTTTTAATATCAGCACACTCTGAAAACATAAATACCGTTTTTAGAATGGATTCTCAAACGACTTTTGAGATAACAGAGATGCAAGGTTATTATTTTCCAAATTAATTTTTTTCTAAAACTAATAGATAAAAACATGAGCTCAACGCAAATCTCTGTAGAATTATTCGAAGAATATTATAGATTTTTTCACATTTTTGCACGATTTTTAACGGTCCAAAAAATCGAAAATAATTTTTATGGATATTCCTTAGAGTATGTACTTTTACCACAACAAAACGGATTAAAATCAAAAAGACGCTTTTATCTATTATAGTTTTTGAGAAAAATTTATTTGAAAAAAAAGTGATGATTGTACTAATATTAAATCTGATGCTATTTTGACCGTTGGCCATGGGGGCCATTCCACCATGCTTATCCGGCTTTTATTACCTGTTGAATTTTTCTTCTCTTTATAATCAGAAATAGCAACTTTTTCATATTTTGCACAAGGGTTTTTTTGGAAAAAAAAATTTTAAATAAATAAAAGTGACTTTTCAAAAATTACTGTACATAATAGTTTTAAACACAATCAGTTTCTTTTAACAGTATTTTTATTCACAAATCCGTTTTTAATTTGAACTTTCATTAGTGTATTATAATTTTTTCACATCTTGATTTTTCTATTTCAATTATTTTATTTTTAAGATAACCCATCAGATTTTTGGAAAGTAAAAAAGAAAGAAAACTGGTTTTGCAATCGAGGGTTTTCACCCGTTCCTTCGCCTGAGCTTCCACCAATAGAAAATATAATTGTAAATAAAACAAAAACCATGGTAAGACAACTAATTATTACACTTAACAGCCGTATAGGTTATTCACAAAGTTCCATTATATTTAACGGACCATTATTACTGACAGTGCATTAAATTGATATGTCTCTCATAAAACAATTAGTTTATTTAATTTATTTCGCAATTTTTAGGTACCAAATTTAAGTGGTTCACATGAACAGGAGACAAAAACAAACGATAATAAAATTATAATACAACAAATTCTAACCTTGAAGCCTCCAGATGTATTTTCGGATAATTTATTTGACAACAAAATCATCCAACAAAACGATCACAAACAATGGGTAGGTAATGTTTAATCATATTTCCTAAATAACTCTGTAGTATTTTATAAACATGTCTTGTGTTTAAGAGTAAGGCAAAAAGTCAAATATGGGTCAAAGAAGGTGTTAATTTTTATAATACCTTTTGTAGATATTTGGCTATCATATGAAGACAAATAAAGCATGTAATGCTCTACGAAATTTTATAGAATTTCTTATCATAAATAAAATATACAGTGGATAAAACAGGGATTTTAACATGTGAATATTTTCTTGAAATATGTATAAATGCGGGTGACGTAGTCGCTAGATTTTTTTCTTTTTTTCAACCGAAAAAACGCTAATTTGGTTAAAAACTGATCCTACATTTTTATATAGTTTTGTAGATTTTTTTATCTCGAAAAACTGTGTCTTTAAAAGTACCTTTCTTTCTAGATGAATGATTCTTTTTCATCACAACAGAATTATTGTAGTAATACTTCTGAGTATCAATCAAATGACAATTTTTCCTTAGACAATGAGCAAGCTGAAACACCAGAAGATCCGTTTCAGACAGATAGTGACACATCATATATTCCTGATACTTCTGATGAAGATGAAATCGAGGTAATCTTATTGTATATGTATTTATTTAATATGAAATCGCATTAGAAATATTCATATTATTGGTAGGTATATAAAATTTATAAACTACTAGATTTTTTAATTTTGTTTCAGAACTTGGGAACTACTACTCGAAGTATACGAAGAACATCCTATATAAATAAAAAGTCTCCTGGTATTCATGTCAATAACATTATTAATACAAAAATACCCGATACTGTACATAGCATTTACGAATCGCATTATGAAATAAATACAGAGAAGTCAGCGACTGAACCAGCCAAGAATAGTGAAAAAATCTCTATTGAAACAAAACTATTTCTATCTGACACACAGGCATCCGATCGTTATGAAAATATTTCTATTGAAATGACTGATAAACAGTCTGTATCTAATACAGTCTATAAAAGAAAACCAGATTTCTGTTATTTTTGTGAAACTGCAGTCCAAAATTTTGTAAGACATATTAGACGAAATCATCCAGCCGAAATTGATGTAGCAGAAATATTTTCAAAACCTTCCAAAAGTAAAGAAAGGCGATATTTACTGGACAGGCTTAGAAGAAAGGGAAATTTTCTAGCAAGTGGAGGAAACCAGAAATGTTTTAAAGTAGTAAGAGAGTCCTATGTTCCTGATAGAACCACCTTACCATGTGATAATTGTTTGGGCTTTTTTTCTTCAAAAATTTTATACCGACACAGAAAAAAGTGTACCAATGGCCAAGCAACTGGTGGTGCTCAGGCTGCGGGCCAGGCAAAAATGATATTCAATAATAGAGTTGATCCGCGATTAAAAAAAGAAGTATTTCCTCGTATGCGTGCGGATAAAATATCTCTGGAAGCTCAAAATGACGCATTAATTTGCGCTTTTGGCTCACGATATCTTAACATACATAGAGAAAAGCATTTTATTCCGGTAACTTCACGTAAAATGAGAGAACTCGCTAAAGTTTTAATTGAAGTTCGAAAACTTGATTCATCTATTACAAACCTGTTTTCCGCGCTACTTCCAGAACATTTTGATTATTTTGTTGAAGCAGCAAAATGTCTAGGAAAATACGATACTGATAAAGAGATGTACTGTTCCCCCACTATTGCTATGAATATAGCCACCTCACTCAAGCAGTGTTGTGAGATCGCCATTATGTACGCATATAAGAAAAGCAGTAATTACTTAACAGTTTCTACAGCGGAAAGCGAAGCAAAGTTAAAAACCCTAATTACTTTATTCGAATCGAATTGGCGTTTTGTAGTTTCTACAGAAGCAGCCAATAATTTGCACCTTAATAAATGGAATAAAGTAACAATAGTTCCATTGGCAAATGACCTGAAGCTACTAAAAGATTATTTAATAAAAGTGGCTGAAGATTCTTTGAAAGCCCTGAAGGAAAATGTTGACTCATCAGCGTTTGATAAGTTGATGGAATCAGTGTACTGCAGAGTTATATTGCTGAACAGAAAACGTTCAGGTGAACTGGAAAGAATGCTCTTGCATACGTATCTAAATATTTCTTCGGAAAAGGAAGAATATGAAGAATTTAATAAAGTTATATCTCCTACAGAAAAATTATTGTTAAAAAAAATGAAAAGGATCGTCATAAGAGGAAAGAGAGGTAGAGGTGTGCCAGTATTGTTTAGTGTCGATGTCCAGAATCACATTCAATTTTTAATCGAAATCCGCGATAAATATGTACCCAAAGATAATAGATACCTATTCGCCAAAGCAAATTCTTCATCTTCTTTGATTGGTTACAGAACTCTAAATAAATATGCTAAAAGTTGTGGAGCTAAAAATCCATCTTCCATAACATCGACCCGTTTGCGAAAGCACCTTGCTACACTCTCCCAACTTTTTAATTTATCCGATCAAGAAATTGAACAATTAGCAACCTTCATGGGACATACACCAGGAGTTCATCGAAGTTCATATCGTTTACCAGATGATGTATATCAGACGGCAAAGATTTCAAAGCTTCTATTGGTAATGGAAAAGGGTGATGCAAACCAATATCAAGGTAAATCGTTGGATGAAATTGATATTAATATGGACGACAATTTACTAAGCGAGAAAGAAGAAAGTGATACTGAGGAGATTTTTGAAGAAAACTTAACCCAAACCTCAGGTGTTGTCACTACAGATATTTCTGCTGTTGCTTCTACCGCTGTAGTTCCTATTGAATGCAAAATTCGTTCACTTATTCCATGGACTAGTAAACAAAAAGAAGTTGTGAAAGAGTTTTTCAAGAATCATATTAAATCAAAGACACCACCTAGACGCATAGAATGTGAGCAACTTAAAAAACTAAATCCAGAACTATTTCATAATAAGGACTGGCTTAAAATAAAGGTTTTTATCCAAAATGAATATAGGAAGAAAAAATGAGAGGTGGCAAATATTAAAAACATACTTGAATATAATAACTATTATAAATTTGAGAATGCAACAATCATCACATCTAACATAATATATTATTTTAACGTTGTAACCCGACTTTGGTCATCACCAGAAAAAATAATATTAGTAATTTTAAAAAGCAATAGATATACAATTAATTAATTGAAAACAGTTTGATAATATGTATAGTATTCATTTAAAACCATGATATTGATGTACCTAAATGTTATTTTATTGAAGTAATTTTTTAAATGTATATCATGACCAAACTGTTTTTAATTCAATAGTATTTTGTTTGCCTTATTTTTTAAAGTTATATTTATTACTATTTTCTTATGATGACCAAAGTCAGCTTGAAACGTTAAAATAGGTATTATATAATGTTGAACTTAGTGACTGTTGTGTTTTTAAATTTATAATATATGTACTTACCTTATTATTAAACAGAATCTTTTTTTTAGTTTATATTTTCTATTTAGTCATAAAGTGTATTTCATATCTTTTGACTATGTATTTTATTAGTAATGAAAGCTAAAAAGCACTTTGTGAAAACATAATGAATTAAACTGATTTGTAGTACTTACGACTTGTTTTGTGACAAAATCACTACTCTATACATACATATATATACGATGACCTTAGGTCATAATAAATTCAGTGCGAAAATGACAGGTTGGAATAAAACTTAATATTTACAGAACTTAAAAATAATAAAAACTTCAAAATTGAAAACTGAAACGTAATTAGTTTGAAGTCTGAAACGTAATTATTTTATTATTAATTATGACATATTAATATAGGATTAGATATAATATTTAATATGTTGAAATCCCTACCAATCAATCATTCCAAGGGAAACTATTCTCGATAGGTCTCATTAATATTAGTTACCGCAAAAGCAAAATCATTATAATATATAACCACCTTATAAATTTACGCTTTTGTTCCGTCCAGAAGCTAGGCAACACCGCATGGACTCAGCAATGTATAATATGCTTCAAAAAGGAACCAACAAGGTCGATTTTTGAAAAGATGCAACAAGGTAGAAAATATAAATGAGTATTCATATATTTAAAAACTTATTGCATTTAAATAAAAAAACGGCAACCCTATGTTAAAAAAAATATATAATCAATATTCGCGCAAAAAATAACGTTTATGGTTCAAATGGCCGGGGATGCAATAAGATTGGATTCCATGCGGACGCAATAACGGTAGCAGTCTTTATATATATATATATATATATATATATATATATATATATATATATATATATATATATATATATATATATATATGTATACATTATTATGATTTCAAAATAAATTAAAAGAATATTGATATAAAATGTCAAATAATAAATCAAAGAAAGAAAAGAAATAATAATTATAATGTAATATAAATTGTAAAATTTAGCATAGGGAAGTGTTCGTTTATCACTAACGCGAATAAAGTTAAAGTGACAGTGACAAGCGCGAAATAATTGGATGATACAATTATTTGAAAAAAATCAAGGAACTACTTGGAGACAGGTAAGATGAAAAGGGAAAAGAGATTTATTGATTAGTAACGAGAAGAAACTGGAAAAGAGTTGGTTTGTTGGCTATTTATCTATCTATTAAAAAATTTGAAAATTAAAATTAAAGTTAGTAAAATGTATGAAAAATATTAAGATAAGAGAAGAATATACATGGAAAGTATGGTAAAGGACAATTAACACTCACCTGTTCATTTATAACCCGTAAATTTATATTCCTGGTAAAACAATTTTATTACCTTGTATAAAATCCACATGGAATAACTAATTCACATTCCAAGACATAGACTAGATCCAGATACATAACATTGTTATGTTCATAGCTGTATTTTGATATTTGAGATTTCAAAATCCATCTCCGATTTCGAGAGTGAACCGCCATTGTGGTATTTATGATTAATAAACAATTTCGTTTTAAAAACATATCTATTGAACAAGCTGTTAAAATAACCATTTTCAGTGATAATTATCAACAAAATATTCAATAACAAGTTGTGTATAGGAAATTAATAATTATATTTGCCTTTATGTTACCTTTATGTATGCTTTATGGTACAGAGACGGCTCAAAAGCAATATAAGAAACTGGGATAGGAGTGTACGGGCCAGGAGCCAAAATCTCTGAAAGCTTGGGAAAAACCCCGAGTATCTTTCAAGCGGAAATTCACGCCATAAGAAAGTGTTCCCAGTTCAATATTGATAAAGGATATAGAAGGCAGAGGATTATCATGATGTCGTAGAGTCAAGCAGCCATTAAAGCACTGAGCTCTTGTGTAATCAGTTCCAAAATGGTGTGCGAGTGCTTAGGCAAACTTAATGAACTAGGCGAGAACAATATAGTCACCTTACTGTGGATTCCAGTACACGCTGGGATATAAGGAAATGAAATAGCAGATCAACCAGCAAAGAGGGGGACTGGAACACCCTTTTGGGGTCGGAACCCCTTTGCGGTATCAGATCCAATGTAATATTGGAAGAAATGGGCGGGTCGGAACCCCTTTGCGGTATCAGATCCAATGTAATATTGGAAGAAATGGGCAAAGCCGAAGAAAAGAGAAGATCTGACCATTGGAAAGATCTAGTAGGACTTAGACAATCAAAGATTCTTCTGGGTGATTACAACCTGTTCAGATCAAATGAATGCATAAGTCAAAGTGAAACTTCACTAAGAGTTTTAACAGGCATCCTTACGGGACATTGTCGCCTGAATGGGCACCTGAAACAGCTAAAAGCTCAAAATAGTGGAGGAAGAAGAATGTAGATTCTGTGGCATGAAAGAAGAAACCTGCATCCACATATTTGCGAATTGCACAGCAATTCAGAATCCTAGGGCACAACAGCTTGGAGATTACTGGATAGAAGAGGGACATTTATCTAAGTTAAAGCCTGCAGATATCCTAAGATTCCTCCGGGAAATAGGACTAAAGGAGCTACTAGTCTCTGAGACCTTTCTCGGGAACTAAGTAGAAGTAAGGGGGCACAATAGATCTTTTAGGTCTCAGTGAATGTCACCCCAATTTACATACATACGTATATACCTTTATGTACTAAATTTGAATCAAATAATTGTAGATATCTAATCTTGTCCATTATGTTATAATTCTCTGTTAAAGGTTATGTTTCACAGTACACGTATTTCGATAGCCAAGAATCGATTCTGAATAAGAATCGATAGGACTTTATTTAGTTTTATATTGTAAAAGGATATGATGATATAAAAATTTCAGACATATTTTCATGAATATTTAGTAAAATTTAGTTAATTGATTACATTGTTTAGAGTTGAATAAGTATTTTTTTTAAATAAAATTTAAAATTAATAAGATTATTCATGGATGAATGGATATTTGCGGAAGCTTCAAATTACAATTTCATAGTATTTGAATATTGATATAAATAATATTATTTGTTTCCTTTTTTTTATATTTGACAAACAATTAAACAAATATCCTTTTTGTTTAACAAGCAAAGTAAATTTGAATTTGTTTAAATAAAGTTTATAAAAAATTAAACATAAAATTCATTTGTATATTTCTTTGATCTTCGAAAGAGCCTCCCCAAGAGATACAGAGTTAAAATTACTAATAAATTGATTAATAAAATTAGATAATTTTTGTATAACGAGCGATAAGTATAACAATACCTTCCCTCTCCATCATTTTGGTCCTCATTCTCACTCATTCTCCTCTCACTATCAGTATAATAACCCTTCTGTTGCCGGTGTTTATACGCAATGTGAGGTTATACAATAGTACTATTGCAGTTATAGTTGTTTAAATCACCTAATATTTTGGTTCCATCAACTAAAAAATGATGTATTGTACTTATAAGCACATTATTCTGTCGCTGCATCTTGTGTTGACAATATTTTTTACAGCGGTACCAGACAGTACGTTGTTTTGCCTGTGTATATCTAAAGAAAATGTCTATCATATCTTTTAACCTTGCTTCACTCAAAATTATCTGCAAGTACATTCTTCATCCCACAAAAATTCTAGCTGTTTTCAAGTATAATGAAAAAGTAAAAAAATACACGTGTGAAACTTTTTCTGTTCATTTCAGCAGGATTGAAATCTCATTTTCGAACAAATTGCTAGCACATTATTTTGCCATTGCACGGCAGATGTAACGGATGATTATTTAATGAAAAAAGTGTGAAAATGTCGGCACAAACGTCTTACTTGATGTTCCTGCATTGGATGGCTTTTGGATGACATGGAATTAATATAATTTAATTTTTGTTTGTTTAGGTTGCTTTGAGAATTTCGAAGATATATTGAATGAATAAATACTCATTAAATAATAAATAGCCAGGACATTTTGACCATAATATAACGCTACATCTCTAAGGACAACCAGAGAACAACAAAACACGATTGAGATCCCATTTACACGGTTGCTGATCCCCAATGGAGAAGCCAGTCTGAACTCTCTACTAGCGGTTATTCACTCAGAATGAGATGGTCGAATAGTCGTTTCACATTTAGTAAGTGCAATGACCAGGCCATCTGTCAAATCTGGTCGAACGGAATTGGTGGGAAAGTTTGATATGCAGTTTCCGGTACAAAGCTGTGATTAACGATCGATTGAAAATAATTCAAGGTTGTGTATATAATAGAAATGCAATATTTTTGATGAAATACGAGAATAAAATGGAAAGCGAGATGAAAAACAGTTATCGAGCGAGTTATATATACAATTTTTTCAGTATCTACGTTGAATAGGGATTCAAAAAAGTGTGATGATATTTTTAAATGAATAGTTTAATTTAAACGTGACTGAACCAGTACGAACTTAGGGGAACTGGAAATTTCTTTTCTCATCGTGCCTTTTTTTGATACAAACTACAATGGACCGTATCTTAACTTATTGTAAATACAAAAACACAAGAGTTAACATTCTTTGCACTTAAAAACAGGCGGAGAGGCTAGAACGGTGTGTGCACGGGGCTTCTAAACTATCTGCTCCACTAAGGATGTAGTCAACATAAGTCTGTTGCAACAAAGCTTGAGCAGCTAGGGACAGATGGGAGTTCTAAAGGCTAGTTCATTGAGTGAGGGGTGACGGGGGTTCGTCATTCATTGATATAACAGCATGCGATGAATGGCTGGGGGAAAAAGAGTGAGTAGTTGGAGGGTACTAGAGGATGAGGAAAGCTTGAGCTTACATAGGTATGTGGAGATGGATATAAGGCAAGGGAGGAAGGAAATATTGGGAGAGTGGGGATGTAGGTGGACGAAGGCCGAGGCAAAGAGTATGAGAAAGAAAGAGAGGAGATAGGAAGGGGACTTGGACATGATGTAGATGAATTGTACAATGTGATACAGGGCTGTAAAAGAGAGGGAAAGAGGGGCAATAGGAGTGAGCGGAGGGCTATTTACTGGTGGAATCAGGAAATAGAGGAGCTGTGGAGGAAGAACGAAGATGGATGCTGAGGGAAAGAGGAAGAATAGAGGGAAAAGTAGGATTCAAAGAGAAGAAGATTGGCCCTCGACGTCGGGAACGCGTTCAACAGTTTCAGCAAACGGGCAGTGTTGAGCGCGTTGTTGAGGCTTAAGTGGGAAAGGGTTTGGTTAACCTGGTGGGGGACTACCTGACGGGACGTATGGGAGGAGGTATGAGACGAAAGCTGGAGTGCTCCAGGGCTCGGTTCTTAGACCGACGCTATGGAAGTGTGTGTTTGATGAGGTTTGTGGGATAGTATGTGAAGAGGAATGTGAGATTACGGTGGATGCGGACGATGTGTGTCTGTGATGTAAGGCAAAGGGAGAAGCGGATATAGAAAGAAAGGCGGAGAGAATGTGTAGGAAGATTGTAGAAAAGATAAAGCGGTGCGAACTAGAAGTGGCGGAAGATAATACGGTGGAGTTGCCAGTGAAGGGACGGAGGAAGACGAGGCAAGTGGTGGTGATGATGGAGGAAAGAAGAATTCGGATGGAGGAGTCTGTCAAATACGTAGGGGTGTGGTTGGATAGTCAATTATCCTTCAGGACACACATGTTAAAGGCGGCAGAGAGGGGGAAGTGAGGGCAGCATGGCTGAGGAGATTGATGTGTAATATGAAAGGGCCGGGAGAGTGGAAGAGGAGGGTAATTGGTAGGATGGTGGAGCAGAGTATGCTGTACGGTGCGGAGGTGTGGGGTGAAAGAGTGGAGGTAAATGCGAGGGTTAGGCCACTCCTGCGGGTGCAGACAGGGATACTGCTAAGGGTGATGCAGGGGTACAGGACAGTAGGTGGACTGGCAGCAGCGGTGCTGGCAAGGTCCTACCCATTGGACGTGATGGCTAGAGCTAGGAACAAACGCTGGAGGGGTGCGACCACAGAGGAAGTACAGCAATGGATGAAGGAGAAAATGGAGAGAAGGTGGGAGGGGTATGAGGGCGCGCTAAAAGGAGCAATTGGGAATAGGAGAGATTGGATGGACCGGAAATTGGGGGAGGTGAACTACTTCTTGACACAGGTGTTCACTGAACATGGGTCGAGAGTAGGGTACCTCCACAGGATTGGGAAAAGAGAGACTGGAGTGTGCGAGAGGTGTGAAGTGGAGGATGATGTGGGGCATGTGTCTAGATTCTGGAGGACGAGGAAGTGCTGAAGAAGTTGGAGAGGAAACTAGTGGATGCGGTGTACTGGGAGAACATGGTGGAGATAATGTTGAGGGGGGGGAGGGGAATGGATGGAGGTAAGTGGCGTAGTAGAAAGCATGGTTAGGGGGAGAGAAGGACTCAATATGGCATGAGAGGTAGGAGTGATAGTAGAGAGAAGACGACCGTGTGAGCGGAGAATCTGCGAGGGGCCGCCGCCTGTCTCGAAGTGCTAGGGTAGTGATTTCGAGGCGGGGATAACGGCGAGAATGATGTGGATTTGGTTGATAGGCATGAGTCCCACTCTGTTTGGGTCCTGGACCCATTCGAACATGAGTTTCCCATCTCGACCCGAAAAAAAAGTTCATTAAATACAAGAGTAGCTAGATATGGAGCATTGTTTGAACAATATGTTAAGGTGAGAAGTTCTATGCTTTCTAAGGGTTTATTAGGATTTTATGTCCACAATACATTATCTGAAAACGTTTGAGTTGAGTTAACTTGAATTTTTCTGTATATTATTTTCGTATGTCACAGGTAAGAGAAACTTTAAAACTTCTAAATCTACATAAAATGTCAAACAATTCTGGTTGTACAGTAAATCCTTTATGCATTATGTCATTTAATGATAACCCTGAGGATGATTTTGAATTATCAGCAAAAACTACTCTTAATGTTGTACTAGTGCTTTTTCCCCGTAAGGAATATTTGAGTCCATTATTTTGTACATTCAGAGAGGGATTGTCAGAGCATGACCCATTAATCTATGAAGTCCTTTTAGTCAGAGAACAAACTCAAAAGTCAATAAAACAGTGTATTCTGTGTAAAATAATTTAATTTTTAAAAAATTGCAAAGCGCTTTCGGCTATTAAGCCATCATCAGTGCGATACCTTCAAGTAAGTATAAATAGGGAAATTAGTAAAGAATTACTTACTCGTCAAGTATGTACAAGAAACCAAAATAAAAAGTCGACAACACATTGATTAAACAATCATAAAGAATTTAAAATTTTCATTAAATTTAAAATATTCCCCTGTTTGGGGTAGACTATTGTTAACTTTTAAACATTTTTAAACTTTATAGTTTCTAACTACAGGTGTTTGTAGAAAGGAAATTGAAGTGACATTTCATTAATTTTAAGTTGACAAAACCAATCTAAATTGAATTATGAACACAGAAATAAAGATATCAAAAGTGAGTACACAACTAACACTCCATTTTTGCCATTTTTGCTTTGTATATAATCTCCTTTTCGTGTTTGTTCCACAGGAGTTTACTGTCTAGAGTCAAACCTAGATACTTGACTTCCTGTCTCCATTCAACCTCGCTCCCATTAAGTTCAATGGTTTTGAGCTTGAGCTTTCTTTTCTTAGTGAAGGCTATTAAGATGGTTTTGGTGGGGTTGATGTTGAGTCCCACTTGCCTACACCAGCTATTTGTATAGTTCAGACCCTTTTGTATGATGTCACAAAGGGTATTTTCGAATTTTCCCCTGGCTGTTATGACAATATTATCAGCATATCCTTGGCAGGATATTCCGAGGTCAGTCAAACCACACAGGAGTTCGTCAACCGTCAGGCTCCACATTAATGGGGATGCTACTCCTCCCTGTGGACATCCTCTGGTTGTACAGATGGAGACAATGTCTTTGCTCGTCCTCGTCTCTGCTACTCTAATGGTGAGCAGTTCCGACATCCATTTGGATGTTGTGCTGTCTACACCTCTTCTATTTAATGCTCTTTTGACAGCCTCATGAGGAGTATTGTCAAAAGCTCCTTCTATATCCAAAAAGGCGCATACTACGGCTTCTTGGTTGTCTACTGCACCTCGGATATCCTCCGTCAGTTGTACCAGTGCAGTCTCCGTAGATCTGCCTGCCCGGTTAGCATGCTGATGCGGGTGAAGAGGTAGTCTCTCTAGGATTTCCGCTCTAATGTAGTTGTCAATAGCTTTTTCCATCGTTTTGAGCACAAACGATATTAGGCTAATTGGTCTGAAGGATTCTGTGTTCACTAAGATTGTCATTTGTCATAATTCAATTGGTTTTGTCAACTTAAAATTAATGTAATGTCACTTCAATTTCCTTTCTACAAACACGTGTAGTTAGAAACTATAAAGTTTAAAAATGTTTAAAAGTTAACAATAGTCTACCCCAAACAGGGGAATATTTTAAATTTAATGTAAATTTTAAATTCTTTATGATTGTTTAATCAATGTGTTGTCGACTTTTTATTTTGGTTTCTTGTACATACTTGACGAGTAAGTAATTCTTTACTAATTTCCCTATTTATAAAATTTCAACTTTTTTACTTACTTGCAGGTATCGCACTGATGATGGCTTAATAGCCGAAAGCGCTCTGCAATTTTTTAAAAATTAAATTATTTCACACAGAATACACTGTTTTCTTGACTTTCTAGTTATGTGTACGCAGCTATAAACATATTCACCTTAGAGAACAAACTATCTTTGTGACTATACTGGTAATTATGTGAGTCACCTTTTAAATTATGTGTTGGATGCCATTTTCCAAAGAAACAAATTACTTAGAAGTACATTTTGTTAAAAGGCTTTAATGGAACACTTACCACAAAAAAGGCCATTGCCCTTAGCAGAATGACTCAAACGGCCAAAATATAAAAAATATTGTGGTTTAACTTTCCAAAATAACAAAAAGAATAGACCCAAAAAGGTTGCAGTGGAATAAGCCAATTAACCTTCATCTAATCAAATCTAATCCAATCGAATGTGTTCACAACCCTTGCTAATAAGGAAAGTCAAAATAGTAAGGGATTGCTACATGATTTCACAGAGCTGGAACTTTGGAAATAAACTTTATACGAAAATTAGTTTTCTTTCAATTGAGTGAATTGTATCGATATTTTAAGGCAGAAACAAACAGTAAAGGTTAAGATTCGATAATAAAAAATACTTAACATGCATTAATTTTGTTGTAGAAAAATAGGGCATCTTCTAATTTGAAAATAATTTAATTAGACAGTGTGTAGCTGTAGCTATTTTTTAAATTGGCAACTGCCATCTGTTTTCATTAGGTTCCGAATGCACAGCGATAATCGAAAATAACTTTCTTCTCGTTCACATTTGATCGACTCTTACGTTCTTTTTTTGGTTTTAGTTAAGTTGGAAGGTGCCAGTCCCAAGGTTGGTGGCTCGTTTTTATGTAAAACTCGACCATGTCGCATCATCAGAACGCTTTTTGTGAAAGTGTGCTTGGAGTTGACCCATTCAAGCAAGTATTTCAGCAGAGTTTACACGATTTAGTTTCTGCAGAATACTCAGGTCTTTCGGCACTAGTCAGTCAAGCGGCATAGCGTTATATGCCCAAACAAATCGTTTGTAATGGTACAAAAATTTCAGCGGTTACCTCGATCAAATTTACACGGCGATTTGCAGTCACCATTTTCTTTATTTAAGCGATGTTAAGTAAAGCTGACGACGTTGATGGCTGGCCAAAGAGAGGCAAATCTTCCACCACATCTTGACTGCTCTTGACGCAAAATTTAAGCATATTGTTCGTGCAATATTTTTCATCCCATAGCTGAGATATAACCGACAAAATCGAGCACTGTTGATAAACGAAATGACAAGTGGCGGTGAAACTCGGCCTAACCCTTTCAATACTATTTTTAGATTTCATTATGTCTTTCATTATATATAGGTGTGGTCATATGAAGTTTCGAATTTGTAATTTTTTCGTAAACTAGTTTTTGAAAAAAAAGTCCTGGGACAGATTGATCCCAGCAGTAGCGAATGATGGGACAACTATGTCCCAACAGTAATAAAGACGCAATATATTATGAAAGAAAAATATTTATTTTGATGAAACTGAAAACATTCCAGGTATGATAGGCTGTAAAACATCTAATACAAAGTGGTAGTTGACACTGACGACATATAAGTTTTGTTCTTTTTTCGATTTTCAGATTTTTACAGCGAATACATCTGTTCCTCCCACCCTTTTCAACTGGAAGATCATCACCAATATTGGTGCAAAGCTTTACTCTCTTTGACACGCGGCCTTGTTTTCTTGATCCTTGATCTACCGTCACTAATCAGCGATTCTACCAACTCAATAACAAAGTAAAATGAATGGCACTTTTTTATTTGAAGATTTATTATAAATGATGAAGCTGTTGTAGACTGCCGTCATTAGAAGTCGAAAAAAAACCTTTTTCCACCATTTGTTACTCCTTTATATGGAGTGATCATTTGGTCAGCGTGATCCACGTCGCCCATGTATTGGTTATAAAAAATAATCAATTTCTATTTGACTCCCATCTTTCATTTTTCGTTTTATCGATCCAATCGTGCTATCGTGGCAGCTGCTCATGACAAGTACATCTTTGTTGTCTTTCCATCTAGTAGCTATAGTATACCCTCCTTGCACACAACCATTTCACATTCACCTCTTTCTAAGGGACCTTCAAATTTTGATGTATTTTTCCTGTTTATCACGAATGTTCCAACACAATGAAATTTTATTGTATTTAGCAGTAAAGTAGATGTAAAAGAGCGGTCGAAACATAAAGGTGGAAACACACCTATCAGCACCTCATAGGAACAGCGACTGATCATCACCAGCAGATTTTATTTCTTATGTATATTTAAATGTAAACGCGCATACCGACAAGGCACGTCAACGCCTCAACCACAACACATTTCTTAGAGAGAATATTTTGCGGACGGCGTGCAAATACAATATCTCTGACAATATATAGTAAAGCCTATAGTCGAGTATCGCGGCGGTGCTGATCCCGTGTCGAAGCGTTGAGTGTGCCCATTAAGTGAGTCGAGTTGACCACTCGACGGTGATCATCAGTCGCTGTTC